>MNCI01028588.1:186181-225975 GCA_015680685.1 Gnetum montanum | reverse complement strand
AAAGACTTCCACTCCATTCCCTATCTGCTATTGGAATATGCTTAGAACTAGGCATTGAAATGTGGCAGGAGAATTACACAAGCCAAACAACATTTGTTTATACGTAAACGTTCCCCAAGGACTGGTGAATGTTGTTTTGGCTTGGTCTTTTGGGGCTATCCGTATTTGGTTGTATCCACTATAGCCATCCAGAAAATTGTAATAGCGATGCCTTGCTATGGTATCTAAGACTTCATCAATGAATGTCAATGGAAAGTGAGCCTTAAATGTTGCCATGTTTAGCAGCCTAAAATCTATGCACACCCTCCATTTGCCTCCCTTTTTAGGCATGATTACCAAAGAGCTAACCCATTTGCTATCAGCAATGGAATATATGAACCCAGCCTTAAGAAGCTGTTCAATTTCTTTTTTTACTACTTGCTTCAATTTTGGGTTCAATCACCTCTGTGGTTGTTTTCGAGGTTTCATGGAGGGGTCAATGTAAATCCTATGCTGGCATATCCTAGGATCTATTCCAGTTAAATCAAGATATGACCAGGTAAAGGCTTTTGACCACTTAATTATTACCTTCAGCAGTCTTCCTTTTTGTTTGGAAGAAAGTCTTGTGTTGATGATAACTGGTTTTCCATTTTCAAGAATCATATATTCCAAATTGATGGGCAATGGTTTTAATTCTAGGGGCTCTTGTTTAAATTTTTCAGGAATTTTCAACTTCCCCCAGTTGATGTTTTCAAGGTTAAGGCTTGGAAGTTGGTAGCAGACTTGCTTTAGTGCATCTATGCTTTTGATGTAAGCACAAGTTATTCCCTTAATTAATTCCATGCATGTTAGTGAGTTACTCTCTTGATTAGCTATTAGCCACTGGGTGTCTTCTTTGTGTGGATGCTGCATACAGGCACTTTTGTATGTTAATGTCTTGTGCACATCGGTTGCATGTAGGCAATGCTAAACTTTGCACAACCCATGATCTCTGCACGTAATTGCACCCTGTATCACTGTATGCAATGCATGGAACTTTTTTCTTCTCGATCTTTTCAAAAGTGTTCTCCTTAGATATTTCCAAGGAAAGATCATGGATTCCTAGGCGTGCATCTATAATACTTAGCCATGCCCTTTCCATTATTATTGGGAAGTCTCCTTTACCGTTATTCACTTGTATCACTAGGAATTCAGCTGGGTATGACCACCCACACATAGTGGTGATAATGTCCTCCACCAGTCCCAAGGGAATAGTGATGGATTGGTCGGCCAGCTCTAGGCTAATATTTCTCTTCTTTAATGGAGGCAGGTTCCAGGCTTTGTACATTTCTTGCGATATTAAGTTGACTCTAGAACCTAAATCTAGAAGAGCTTTGCATGGCTTATTCCCAGTGATTTGGAGATAGATTAGAGGGCTTCTAGGATTAGAAAATTTCCTGAGGAGGTGGCCAACCTTGATCTAGTAAGTAACAACATGTGTTAACATAACCATATGCGTTGAGCTCAGTGTTTGGTTCAAAGGGAGCTTTGAAGCTTTATTTGATGGGGAGGCATTCAGAGGTTTAACCGCTTGTGGTTGTAAGGGATTGGTTGGACTATTGGTTCTGAAGAAAGATCTTTTCTTTATATGATCATTAGAACCAATAGTGGGTTGAGGGTTTACAGCCCTTGTGGCATTGCGTTGTTGTGGTTGAGTAGGGAGTTCTCCTTGCATTGCTAGAGTGGGTGGTAATGGAGCTATTGGTGTGAGAGCTATAGATGGATTTGAAGGATGGTATATTTGTGGGTTATCTTCCCTAAGAGAAGAAGTTCTATAATACTCACAGGCTTGGTAGTGATGTTATGGTGTAACGTGACTAACAAAGTCACATGAAGAGATTGGATGCTACACGTAGTAGCCATATGGGTTAGGTTGCCAGTATGGGTATTATTGCCTTGGTGATGGCATCCCCCATGACTGTGGGTATTGCCAATGTTGATGTTGCTCAACGGGTTGTGGTGGAGTTCCACTTGGATAATATGTTAAAGGTTGGTGGAACTACCTTGGGTTACCTTGGAGATAAGGTAACCATCGAGGTGCTTGTTGTTTATTTAATCATGGGTTGAGTGCATACACCCCAAACTCTTGTAGATGTGAGATCACTGGGCAACATCCCTTAGGATGGTTGTATTGGCATATCTCACATCCACTATCATTGTTCGTGTTAAAATCCACAACCTCTTATGTGATGGCCATTTTACCCTTACCCTTGTTACATGCATTTTCCACTTCTCTCTTTTTCTTTTTGTCATGGTCACTACCTCGCTCCCTAGACTCCTCTACAATTTTAAGAATAGTTTCAAACCTACTATCTAGGGAGTCCCACATTTGGTCTACCTTTGCCGGTAATTCTATTGTTAACTTTTGGAGAGGCAAAGATTTCCTATTCACCATCTCTTTGAGTGGTGACTCTTCTTCCTCCCCACAAAATCTCACTCCCCTATTTCAGAGGAAAGGATCTTGGTTGTATTCTTCCACACTTCTTTCTTTCATAGCTCACCTTCTTCTTTGACAACTTGCTCTAGCAGTCTATGAATTTGATGAGACCTAAGCTTCGATAACCTTCCTTGGGCATACATCCCAAGGGTTCTTCTTGTTTCATGCCTAAGTTCATCCACAAGATGGCGTAGTTAATCTTGCTACAAATAACCATGGCCAGGGCAACGATGTAACAGTGCGTAATAGTGGCCCATGGCAGCATCCAAGGGTTCATGATTTCCTTACTTCCATCCTTGGATTTACTTTTGCAGGTTAGACACTCGGGAGTATGTTTGGTACTTATCATTGAACAGTTCTAACATTGTACTCCACCTCCAAATGGATTCTGGTTCTAAGGACTGGTACCAGCTTTCAGCTTCTTTCACTAGTGTCCTTGGGAATAACTTCAATTTTTGCCATTCATTTTCTATGTTTTGCAAGGCACATGCATCGTGGAATGCTTGTAAATGATTTTGAGGATTATTATTGTATCCCCCTTCAAATCATGGGATGTTGTTCATGTCTAACCTCTTGATCCTATTATCCTTTTTTTTGGGTGCCTTGTTGGAACTCTTACAACCTCTGTTATATCTAGCATGCTTCTAGTTGCGAGTAGGGGTTCTTTGTGATCATCTCATTCGTAGCATCTATGGTGTCTACGTGGTTCCCTACTCTCCCTGCTTTTATGCCTTGACTCTTTGGAGTGGTCTCATCCTCATTCTCGACTGTCTCGTTGATGTCTTTCACTTTGTTTTCCCCTATCCTCACAATTTTTTTCCCTATGACTATGTTCAAACACTGAAGGAGAGGGTGAAGATGACAATGAAGGTGAAGAAGAAGGAGAAGCATAGCCATGACGGTGTTTTCTTCCTTCTCTTCAGTGGTTTTGGCCTTGATCGTGATCACGATCAGAACGTCTGCCCTTATCGTGTTTTCGTGTTCCTTTGTTGAACACTTTATGTTCATGGGTATTAGAACCAAGGTTGTGAATAGTGGAGTGGAGGTTCTGATACACTACCTCCTGACCAATGTTAGGAGGAGGAACATCATTTTGTGGGGAACCTATTGAAGCAGGTTCACCATCCTCAATTTCACTCAAAATGTGTGGAGCGTCATGGGGCCATTTACCCTTCAAAGAAGTATGGTATCTCTCCTGTTGCAAGTCCCATTGACATTGCGCTTCTGTGGGATGATAGTCCCTGGAGTCATGATCGCATGCAACGTATTCTACATATAAAAGCAGCATGCCTATTTGTGTGAGAGCACGAAGGAGCATGATGGGAACTGATCGGTCTGGAGGCAACTATGTTACCCTTCAAGTCTCTCCAATGCAGTTGTTCATCTTGGTGGAGTATAAAGGTGAAATCAGGTACATACTCATTGGGATGAGTATATACCACATGAAACTATTGAGGAATTGGCAGTTCCTAGTTACATGTATTATGTCGCCGATTGCCTCTTGTGTTAGTCCTAGGCGGTGAAGTGCTCTTATGCGAAGAAGAAGACATTTTGTCTTGTTCAGTGTGCAATGTACTATTGTTTTGTCTTTCTTTGATTAACCCTAAGGGTTCGTTCTAACATTCCAATGATATGAATGATTTTCTATGTTTTACACAACGCACAAACAACTAAGTCCCTAGCAATGGCACCAATGATGAGTGGCGAGGTACCCATACACTTAACCATACGAATACGAGCGTTTCATGCATGATTTAGTTGAACTCCAAGGACTAAGTGCTTATGTGCCTTAATGGAACACTTAGGGTTAATCAATTTTTGTCTTCCCAAACTTACTTGTATTGTCATGGTTGTATGGTTAAGTAAGCTTGAGGTATATGATTTTTATAGCTTTTGTATTTTTTTATGTCTTCTGCTAATAAAGGAGAGGGAGAGAGAACTACGTGACTAACTTACATTAACTATTCATTAGCTAGTTTCTAAATGTTCCTAACACTAGTATTTGTTCCCACTTACCATACACATCCTGAACCAGTGCAACACTGCTGGGATTACCAAACACTAATTGTTACTGGGTTACCAAGTGCTACACGCATGCTCGAAGTAGTCGTACTGAGTGTATTTAACTAAGGGGGTTGAAGGTTGAGAGAGATATTAATTAACTAGGAAAGCATAAAACAATAATTAATTACTAATTAGCTTAAGCTGTATGCTACAAGGTTTATCATAAAGTTTGTCGTTATTGTCATACACAAAATTGTGCTCAGGTACAAGTTGCTCGAATAAAGATCCGTTCACTCTATGACTCCTACTACGGGTACATAGAAATAATTCTAACTCTGGAATGACAAAATTGCAAGAGTTTGGCTAAGGGTCTAAATCTAACTACCCTGGAACCAAGGGTGCCACCTCTTATTTATAGAAGATGAGGGAGGACGCGATATCGCATGGTGGATGTGATATCGCGTATAATAAGAAGAGCATTAAAAATCTCTCTTCTTATTGTGCAAAGTCATCTTCTTATTTTATTTATGTTGTATCATTTATCATCACGTGCTTATGCTTACACTGTCATGGTGTCTATATAATGTTGTGCACTTCCATGGTGTTGTATTATTTTCAATAATTTATCTACTTTTATTACCACATTTGTTAGTGTTTAGTTGTAATTATTGTGTGGTTATGATTATTTATTGTTTGAACATGATATTTCACATATCTTAAATATTAATAGAATCATGTTTAGATATGTGTTTTTGTCTCATTCTTTCTTCATGTGTTTGTCTATTGAGTTGCTCATTGTTGGTCTTGTAAACTTCACAATTGGGAATTAATACATAGCTAACTTGTTCATTAGTAGAGTTGCATATTGAACATAAACCATAAGTATGTTGACGAATAGCCAATGGGATAGAAATGATCAATAAATATATAACAATAATGACAACAATAATAGTAGTCTTATGGTAGGAAAATAATCACATATTAATGCTCATGAAAAATGATAACATTCAAATTTTAATAAAGCATTTCAAACGAAAAATGCAATACCTTCTACACAAATGTAAGTCAAAATTGAATTTTAAAAACACATAATCAAAATTATTAATGTTAATATTGATAATGGAAAATTAAAATTAGTGTGCATGTTATGCCTCTTAATCCAATAATATGTATGCAAACTGACAAGCCATGCTACAAATACCAAGTTCACAATAACCATCCAACCAAGATACCTATTTAGTCAAAAAGAATTAGCAAATATGAAGTACCTAACAACTACATTACATACAGACAAGTAAAAATATCATACTAATGTCACTAGTACCAACCAAATAGTATAAAATCAATACAAAGAACAAATACATAATAGAAAATCCAATACTTTAGCCTACAACCTAGTCTAAGTACTAATTCCTAGGCAAAGGTTGCAGATCATCATAATGTCTTAGCCCTCCAACTCTAGATAAAAAAATAAAAGAAGTTAGTCTAGTTGACTAGGAAATAAACCAAGAAGGTCTTGTAATTGATTTGTACACATGAACTTGGAATTGATAATCATAATACACATTGTAGAGTATGTGGTGTTGGCAAGGTAGGCCTATAGTGTTTGAAGTATTAGGTTGGATCTCAAGCTACTATTAAAATAGTAATTGTGAGGGTAATTGCAAGTGAGCCTATGGACCTTTGGTGTGTTTTGGTGTGTCCAAAACATTAAGTAAAATAGAGTCAAAGGTTATTTCCATGGTTATGTTGTTATTGTGTTTGTAGGACTTAGTACATGGGAAATCAAGATGAGCTAAAGAGGATAAGGAACAAAATGTTAAGAGCTCAAAGGAGGAGGTCATCCACATGGCCTTCAAATGAACATGCAAGAATTTCAAAGAACATGGACAAGGACCAAATACTATGTTAGAAAAGTTATCATCATCAAAGAATGTGGAAGATCAAGGCTATGGACAAGGAATGATGAATTCAAGAGACAAAGAAAGTGGAAGAAAGATGTCTCTAGGAAACAATAGATGTCTTGGCAGAATTGGAGTAACCTCAGGCAAATATGTCTTCAAGAAATAGCTGATGTCTTTCTCTAGACAAATATGTCTTCCAAAATGAAGAATTCAAAAAGATGTATTTTACTAAACAAAGATGTATTTCTAGAATTAAAGGTAAGTTCAAGAGACATCTCAGACACAAGAAAGATTTCTCCCATGACTGTTGGCAAGCCATTGCACAAGTTCTGAGATGGATTTAGAATCATGGTAGCTATAAGAAGACTTGATGTGTATTGGGAAATGTGCAAGCCTTGTTGTATTCATTGTGTAATTATTTGTAATCATTGAATTCTCTATTGATCCTCATTGTCTTATCATTTTGGCATTGTAAAGTGTGTTGTACCTAACTGTACAAGGATCAACAAACTGAGTTGCAATTATCCCTTGTAATTCTTGTTCTTGTTTTCCTATGAGGTTGATATGATTGATCTTGTCAAGATCTTGTGGAATTGAGTTGTTGGTGCTATGGTACAACACTCTGGTATGGAGCTCAAGATTGTAAAGGTTGTGGAAACCTTGAAATTTCTGAGCTTGTTTGGACCTTGCAGGGTTGAGTGATTGGTGTTGTGGTATAACACTCCAAAGAAAGGCTTGAAGACTGTACAAGATGTGGATCCTTCAACCACTTTTTGAGAGCAACAAAGTCTGGAGGTATGCTTGTGACCTACCCTTCGAGTGTGGACTAGCCAAGTTAGGGAACCACATTAAATTTGAGGTGTATGCTTTGTTTGTTTAAGTTTTAATTTGGGAAACTTATTCATTCCCCTCTCCCTTCTAAGTTAAACAATCCACAAAAGGCTTATCACATTAAATTTCTTGGATGATTATGAATGTATCATAAGTCCAAATGGATAGGCTGTAAGTTGAACCATGAGTCGAAGTATTCTTGAAGTAGAGAAAATAATAACATTGGTAAAAATGCAAGTGAAATATAGGTTGTAGTAAAGTTGTGGGTGAACTATAACTTGAAATTTGAGTAGAATAAAAATTCTCATAAGTGACCATGATTTGATGATGAGTGAGAAAGTAGGTTGTACTATTATTTATGACAACTAAGAAGGTAGGTCACGATATTGTCTACCATGTAAAGAATAAAACAAGATCAAAAATTTCATTTAAGAGTTTAAGAGTAAATTATGTTGGATCCTTTTAAGGTTTTGAAAACATTAGAGGGAAAATATTATATTGAAACTGGCATGCATTAATAAATATGTGAGATTTCAATGAAACCATGAGGGTACATAGCCCTACTTCATAACTTTGAGAAAAATGGTAAAAATTTACAAGGATCCTCATGAATGATTCTAGATTTAGGTATGAATTCATGCTATACTAGTAAGCATAATTAATTCATGCTTTGAGAAGGCTTAGAATGCATCAAATTACTTATAATTGAGAGAGGATTTGAAGAAAATCCCAAGGAAACTATTTCCAAACTTTCAAATGATAAAAGATGACAAAATTGATTGATATTTGATTCATATTACTTTTTATCCTTTTGAAATTGATGGATTCAACAAAGGAATGAAATCTTCTTGCTTGATCTTATAATAAATCTTTATAAATTGAAATATCTTATATCAAATATTCACACATTCAATGATCTTTACATAAACTTATAGATTTCATCATAGTTATCATGTAAACATAGCATGCAATATGAAATATATGAAAAACCTATTATAAAATTTAGATTAGAACTAAGAAATATTAGTGGATTATCATATTCTACTAATTTCCTTGTAATCCATGTGGATAAATACAAGGAAAACTTTTCCATTATCATAGAAAGATCTTTGTTAAGTATTATTGATGCCAATCTAGGGACCAAAGTCCTATTCTTGGAGACCTCCAAAAAGAACAAGCATGAGAAAATAGAGAAGAAGAGAGTTCCATGCATCATGTATAGTGACATGGAATGAAATTACATGCAGAAAATCTAAATAGATATACAAAAAGCTATCATAGTATGCTGATTGTGTGAGAACTTGATGTATGTACAAGGATGACTATACATAATAACCATAAAGTAAGAAGACATCCAATGGATGACAACAAATGATAGTTGTAAATCCATAATGTGCATGGAACTAGTAGAAGCATTTATCAGTTCATATGTTGAGGAGCTAGATAAGATGAAGCAAATAAAGCAATAACTCTTCCAAACCACACTAGTGCAAGTTAAGGAAGATACTGATGATGAGAATTAGAAATTTTAAAGGAACATATGCTCAAACCAATTGAAGTCAAAACATTAATGAAATCACTAGAATATGTATTTCTTAAAAATTATAAACTAGTAATATTCAATGTAGAGGTAATAGGTAAATAAAAAAGGAAGCTCTTGAAAGTTGTAAACTAATTGTCCACAACATTTTCATGGTCCTATGATGAGATTACAAAAATTGATCTACGTATATGCAAATGTCAAATAGACCTTGTAGTGAAGTCTAAGCACCAACCACAACATAGGTTAAATCCAAAGCTAAAGTAGGTTGATTAGAAGAAAATTGAGAAACTCCTAAAGGTTATGTTCATCTATCCTATTGTGGATAGTGAGTGGATATGTCCACTGGTAATTGTATCAAAGAAGGCTAGTGGTAAATTTGTATCAATTTTTGATTGTTGAATATGGCGATGTTTAAGGACCATTTTCCATTACCATTTTTTGATTAAGTAAGTAACACAATTACATGCCATTGATATTATAGTTTTTGGAAAATTATAGTGGCTATAAGAAAATTCAAATTCTACTACAAGATCAAGTTAAAATAACATTCACGACTCCCTAGAGTACTTTTGGGTATAAAAAGAAGTCCTTTGAAACACCTCAAGGAGAATTCATGTTATGAACAAGAAAGCTTGGTAACCAAGTTTTTGCTACGTAATTTGTTCAGATTTAAGAGCATACATAAATGCCTTGATTTCCCTTTAAAAATGTTACATTGTGGTATTTTTTAGCAAATTCTAGATCATTTTTAATATGTAAAATGAAATTCATTGTCTACATGGTTAAACAAGTTATGAATTTCATTATGCTGTATTTAATCTCAAAAGTTAAAAACACTATCATATGTGACATAAAATGTTAAAAATGCTAGTGGAAAATACATTGTAGTTTTGGGCTATAAAAATGATAAAAAATGCTATGTAATTGTTTAAAAAATATGTGAAAGAATAACTAACATAGGAACAACAAATTAGAGGCCTATGTAAGCAAGATTAAACACTATTTTTAGATCTTTTGGGAGATAGAAGATCTTTTGGTAAGAAACGTATTTTTGGCAAGTGAGCATGGAGAGTCCTGTAGCATTTTGTAGGCTTCACCCAGTGCAAATTAATGAGAATAGAAAGAACCTATTGAAGAATTTATTTTCAAGAGTAAATTGATCAAGGTAGATACATCTAGACCAACCATAGAACACACCACGTCCATCTTACAGTAGATTTTAGTTGAGAGATTCAGAGATCTTTAAGTCACCTATATTCTCAGGCTTGTTGAAAGTCCATTGATTTGTATGTTTCCAAACCTATTTTAACCATGTTTTAAAACATTTTAATATAAATTCTACAATTTTATTTTGGCCATATTATTTATTACTTTCTCTTAGATCTAGTGTTGGATCCATCGTTTGCCTATTTTTCTTACACCCATTTCAGCACGTATTTTCATCTAGTAATAGATTTTTCAAGTTCTTAGGTGATTGACAAGATCACCTAAGGTGCCTTAGATCCTTTTAAGGCTCATGGACTTTGATGTTAAAACCGTTGCATGAAAATTTATTCAGTTTCTAGCATCATATTTTTTCATTGCTATAGGTTTTCTGGTGATGTGGCGAGGTACCCCTACGCCCAACCATACGAATCACGAGCATTCTCACATGACTCAATCGAAATCCATAGATTGTAAGCACTTAACATATACCAGACTTCTAACCAATGAAACCTTGGGTTAGAACGGTCGTTGTCATCCTAATCTCACTTGTGAGGTCCTGTTTACGATGGTTAAGTGAGACTAAGGCTAATGATTTTTATATATTTTTAATTATATTTTCGGTGACTAATTGAGGTATGAAAAGTAAGGAATAAACTATTATCTAATCTCTAATTATCCTAGTTTATATTCTAACTACTCCTAACATAAGTATCCGGTCCCATCTTCTGAGCATGTTCTGAGCATTTCCTAACACTACTGGGTTACCAGACATTAAGCGTCACTGGGCTTACTAAGTGTTTGGATTACGTTCGAGATGGTCATACTTATGTCTTTAATGAACTATGAATGAACAATAACAATTGAAATTATAATAATGAAAACATAAATAATCAACAAGTAACTAATAAAGCATCAACAAGTAATTAATAAAGCATAAACATATTAAACTATTAAATGCATGAAATAACTAAGTCCAAATGTTGCAAGGAATGCTTGAACAGTTCATATTTATTGCCATCACGCCCATGGGCTCAGATACATCAACACTCGAATAAAGATCTGATCACTTTTCTTACACCTATTGCGAGCACTTGGAAAATATTCTATCTCTTGCGGGAGCAAACTATAAGAGCTTTGCTACAACTACTCAAAAAGATGCCTAAATCAGGTGGAAGGCCCTCATATTTATAGGCTGGGAAGGGTGGCTGCGTAAACGGGGCCACGTCGACATAGGGAGGCTACGTCGACGCGACTGCGTATACGCAGCCTAGTTGATGCATTTACTTATGAAACTTCATCATACCCCCACGACTGAGCAAAAAGTCATCCTCGAGTTACTTTACAATTTGGAAGGTATAGATTCTTATTGACAACACACATAACTTAAACACATAAATGACACACACATGACACAACATGAATTTACTAAGTGCTTGAGTTACATAGGGGGACAAATTACAAAAATGGCAGTGTTTAGAGATAAAATTGAATACCTCGCTAGTCCTGGACCCTCTGCTGTGTAGGATGATGCACAAAATTGCTAGAGGAGATCACACCATCCCTAGGGGTGGTGGTTCTAATAGACCTTCTCCAGCCTTTGGCCCATGCGTTGGTGGTGGCATGGATGTTGGTAACCCTGTGGCAGCTGCAACTTCTGGAGGTAGCCGAAAAGCCTCCAAGAGAGCCCTCATTTTTTCTTCTTTGCTTCTAGGGTCATTCACAGTCTAGGCAACTTCTCCAATGTGTGCTAGAACTGGAACTTCCCAAGGGCAAGGCAACGCCGGATTGAGTTTTTTTAAATTGACAAACTAGGTTGCGAACTGTTTGCGTTTCATATCAAATGCTTGGATTGATGCCTACAGTTGTTGGTAGTCACTCATTCTTCAGGCCAGGTCCTCTACGATGGTATGTTGGCCTTCAAAGCTTGTGCGGAGTATCTTGAGTTCCGCGTTTGCTATTGCCAGCTTCTGTTTTGTTGCCTTGTGCACCTGGAACTCACCCTCATATAGGGAATACGAGGTGGCCACTTGTTTTTCTAACTCTGACTGTAGTCTCTCGGCTATGAGCATAGCCAAGTTTGCGTACCGAAGGTTGGCCAATTGCATGTATTCTATCATTTCTTCAATCTACAGCTCCTTTAGGTGAATTTCTGCTTTATTTTAGGCATTCAACCCATTGAAGATGGATGGCCATACATCGCCTTCCTCTCGGAGCTGCTGGAGCACTTGGTTCATTTGGGCTTTAGCGACTTGAATGTGCTTCTTGTTTACCTCCTTCTGCAATCCCACTTGGTCCCTATACTAATTTTTAACTTTTTCAAATTTTAGGGCCTCGTTCTTCCAAGAAGCAATCTCAATTGTAGACTTCTGTTGTAATGCCCAAACCTCCTCCATTGATAGATTTTTGATTTTTAGTAGCCAACCTTCTTATGTCAACGTTCATCCTGGCTAATTCCTCCTGCTGTTGGTGGATGAAATCTTTCATGTGCTTGTTCTCTACACCAACATTGTGCAGGTGATGAACTTCTGCAATTAGCTGCACGTTCTCCTAGCGAACCTCCACCAAGTCCTTCTCTAACTGATATACCTAGGCATCTGCTATGGACTTGTCTAGCATCGTCATCTCCCTTACATCCTCAACAACCTAAAGTTTAAGCTGAAGCTGTTGAAAAGCTTCATCTCTGGTGATTTCATGGTTGAGGATGGCTGGATCAGCAAGCTGGGCTCTTAATTGGGCTACCTCCATTGCCAAGCTCTGACAAGCAGCTTGAGCAGCTTCTAATTGCCCTTCCAAAACAAGGCTCTTACCCCTTGCTGAGAGCAACTCTGACTGGGTTACAGTAATGTTGTCCGAAAGATTGAAGACATCTGGAAGCGGTTGCCAGATTCCCACCAGTCGGTCCAACAATTCTTCATGTTGGGCTGCATCAATCTTTGCTATGTGAAGTTCCAGCAGACACCTATACATCTTGTAGTCCATGGATGTTTGGTACAGGTGTTGTTGGTGCATTGAGAACCGTAGCAATTGTATCAGCAACCACTTCGGCCGCAACTTCTTGTCCCTGGTGTTGCATCACTAGGATGGTCGCCCCTCACCATCTTCCAAGCATACCGAGAAGGTAGCAGCATTCCTTGAGATTTCAGGGAATAACTGCTGGGTTGTAGTTGATACATCTTGGATGCTTGGATCTTTTCTAGTTAGAATGGATGCTTGGGTGATAGAAAATATCGACCCTACCCTTTTAAGCAAGCTGACTGATTAAGCCACTTTCTCCAGGTGGCTCATGGTAGGGTGATAGACCGAAGGATCTTCTCCTTCACCAGTTCTGCCAGATTGCTCTTGCTGACTCGAGAGCATTTCCCAGATCTTGCGGATGTATTCTGCTATTGTTTGTGAGCCCAGCTGTGTTGTTTGTTCAGGTGGTGAAGGTGGTTGCTACTCTTCCTCTGTCTATGTGGTAGTAGGAGTTTTGTCTTTCATCATCTATCGCCATGAGGAAATTTGGGTGCGCTGGATTATGTTGTTAGAATATTGTGCTATCCCTACCCATTTGCATAACTTTCAGATTAGGCAGGAAAAGGGGAGATCTTGTCTTCCATGTTTGTTCTCAGTGAACCTCTTTTCAATCTCCAAAAATAGCAGCTGTGGAAGACTCATGGGAAATTTCCCACTCAAGGCGGCACAAGCACGAGTGGAGAAGGTAGTGATTTTGTTGGGTCTTACTGTTGGATTCAAATGGTAAGAAGAAATCTTTGAGTAGAGTCTCTCCACTATGATCAAGAAGCTGAATTCCTTACACTCTACCCCGTAGCACCATCTAGCCCATTGCGCCTTTACCTCTGGATTGGCTTGTTTTGGAATTTCTACCACATCTGCCCCAATTTTAGGCAACCCCAGAGCTTGCGCTATTGCTTCTGAAGAGTAAGAGACATAAATGTCTTTGATTCTTACTCTTGACCCTGGCTGCCGATTCATCTAGAAGAGATAAGTTTCTCCTAAGTACCATCACCACTGGTTGTGATGATTGGCCACATCGGAGAGTTCTGCAATTGGAGCCTCACTTCTTTTGGCGCATTCTTGAGGAATGGTCCAAAATTTAACTCTTGGAGGACCATCCATTGCACCTCGCGTGGCGTGATAGCATCAAGGTAGGCCTAGGTCAAGGTGACCTCAAGCCATGGTGCTATCCCAAGAGTCTCATCCCCTAGCGATTTCACATCGGGAATCTCCTCTTCGGGAATCTGGTGGATAGATTCCATGTTAGGTCGTTTGCGGAAGGGCCCAGTTGCATGAGAGTCCTCTGCATACTCGAGCTGTTGCACATCTCATCCCCTTCCCGTACATGAGCGCTTGTCCCTTGGTTGTGATGGTCCTTCGTCCCTTGGGTTCCATCTAAAAGTAAACATAACCATCCATTAGACTATTCATTAGTAGCTTAGATGGTTCATATATACTTTCTCAGTTTGACCAAGTTATGTTAATTGCACAGGCACACCGTTAAGTCTCCCGGAGTGTTAATTTAGGGGTTAGGGCCAAAGCTTTCATAATTAACAACTAACTAACTAATTAATTAATTAATCAATTACACAAAGGCACCATCCCCCATGATTGAGAGCATACCTCCAGTTGCATAAAAAGGGGCAAGGATAGGTTGATGTGGACATGCGATGGAATGTAGGTGCGTTGGGAAGGGTTAGGCAGAAAAATGGTAAAAAATCCCCTCAATTTGGACTCCAAATGATAACAAATGCAAAGTGCATCAGGGTATATATAGGGGTTGGGCCCTGCATCGATGGGGCCACGTATATGTGGCCGCGTATACACAGGTGCTACATATACGGGTCCCGTATATGCAACACTATTCACTCGTGGCCAGCGTTGACCAATCCATAAAACACCCGAAATGAAGAATTTGAAAATCCAAATTGAGGTGATTGAAACACAGGAAAGGCCCGATCATGGATGAGGATAGGAGGAAGGGAATTGAGCGTGAAAAAGAGACAAAATTAGAGAATGGGGGTTAAAAATAACTCTGTGAGGAAGAAATCGAACGATGGGACACGGAAAACAATCAACAAAGGAATCCAAAGGATTAGAGGCTTAATAGGCAGAACTAGGAATATGCAAGTGGGTCCTTCCCATAGCAGGCAACAGCCTTTGTAGCCCTTGCATACCCTCAACACTAGGGTCCATGGGCTCAGGTGCCAAGAATTGGTGTTGACCAATAAAGATTCTGAACCAAGAGAACCTGCCAAGGCATGAGAGACCTACAGAAGACATGACAAATACACAAAACATAAAAATGACAGTGAGGTAAGTACAAAGAGAAGTGGGAAAGGAAGGAGAGGAGAGAATGGAAATTTTGAGCGTTGGCCACATGAAACCCCGTGTGCGATTGTGGTTAAGTGACCTGGTAGAACCTTTCTTGAGGGCAAACCCAAAACCATCCACAATCAGTGATCTGACAATGATAGAAGAAGTCCCGACCATCCCCCAAGGAAGCAAGAATGACCCCACAGAAAACCACCACTCCAGGAAACATTAGAAAAGGAAGTGAAATGCGATAAAGTTAGAGGGGACCAAGGAAGTCGCATAACTAGTGCGTGTGGTCCGTGAGAGGCGGTCTAAGGGGTGTGCTTTGAATTCCTACCATGCTTTGATTTTTTTTTCTTTTTGTGTGGGGGAACCACACCATGCGAAGACCCATGCATGTGTGCATGCATCTGACCAAGGGGTGTTCTTTGGATCCTCAGTTTATTTTTTATTTTTATTTTTTGTTATTTTTTTTCTGTTTTTCTTTTGAATTTTTCAGTGAGGACCATACCATGCAAGGTCGAATTTCCCAGAAGCTTCTGTGGAGAGGGACTTGGAGTGGTAGGAAATTCATAAGGACACACCGAAAACCTAGTGAGTAGAATAGAATAATGAATAAAGCATTTCCCTTGAAGTCACACCTGATTCAAACTAGTGGGCCATCCCTCAGTTGGGAAACTACACAAGTCACACATTGATTAAAATTTTTTTTAAGTGGAGGGGTTTCATGCTCCGACAAAAGGAAAACCATGGAATGGTAAATGTGTGGATGATGTGGATTCATTGCTAAATTTATGAAGTGAAAATGAACGTAAAATCCAAGGACAACCATGCAATGGTGGAAACCAGATAACAAGGATGACTATTATAGTACCCATCGTAACGAAAACTGATTGCGCCAAACAATATGATGACAACACAACATAGCAGTAATTACGCAAAAAATAAAACATTCATAAAGAAAAGAAGGATAAGGAAAGAAAGGAAAACAGGTACCAAGAAATGGAAAACATATGAACGATGGTGAAAGACAAAAAAGTGTAAAACAAAATAGTGTAAAACAAAAAGTAACAAAATGGTGAGGGGTGTAGTGAAATTGATCAGCAGGGATGAGGGTCTCCCCCATGACTGGGTGGAAAGGAGGAGATGCGAAAGATGGAACGTGGATGATTAGTTGATGATGAGGTGGTGGCACTAGTTGTGTGGAGCTCACGGAAAGGTTTTAGTTATTGGCGGTTGACCAACTATGTTCTAGTGGGATCCCCAGGTTTATGGATGAGCAAGGCCCTAGATGGGAAGGTTTTAGAGACAATATAAGGTCCCTCCCATAGTGTTTGAAACTTTTTCGGTTGGGATACATGTGAGGGGTTCCAATACAATACCTTGTCTCCACATCAAAATGTGACCTTCCGAATCCTAAGATCATGTTATTTCTTGTTATAGGCCTTATGGGTTTCATTGGAAAATAGGGCCACTAATTGGTTCTCATCTAGCACACTTAAATTGATTAATGATTCTCATTTTGCTAGCGGTAGGTTAAGACTGAGGTCACAGGCGGTGGATAGTGTCTGGAGTTCTGCTTGGATAGGAAGTGTTGGCAACTTTCCGTACACTAACTCATAGGGAGAGTACCCTATAGGAACTTTCCAAGTGGAGCGATAGGCCCATAGGGCATCGTTGAGCTTAGTACTCCAATCCCTCCTATATTTACTACTGGTTCATGTACGGATCTTGGTGATCTTCCTATTGGTGACTTTGGCTTGCCCGTTGGCTTGGGGGTGATAGGGTGTTATGAATTTATGTGTTACCCCTAAGAGTTGCATGAGTTTTTGTGAAGTGAGTCCCATTGTCTGAAATGAGTGTGCGAGGCACTCCAAACCTTGTAACGATTTGTTGCTAGACAAGTTGTGCGATGGTGTTGGAAGAATAGTCGACGATGGCTGCCACTTCTGCCCACTTTGTATAGTATTCCATAGCCATGATGATGTATGCCTTTCTGTTTGTCAAGGGGGTGATGGGTCCCATGAATTTGATACCCCATATGTCGAAGGGCTCTAGTGGCTAGATCCACTGTTGAGGTCCCTCCAACCATGCCATCATCCCACCATCTCTTTGGCATCATTCGCAGGAGCGGGTGAACCATTGTGCATCATTGAAAAGTGTAGGTCAATAATACCCTACAAGCAGGATTTTAATGGCCGTTCTATGTCTAGCATAATGGCCCCCACAAGGGCCCTCATGAGCATCTTGGAGGATGTGCAGTGTATTAGCATCAGGGACACACCATCAAACCAAGCCATCTGCACACACCTTATAGAGGTGATCATTGATTTCCATGAAATGCTTGGCCTTATGGAGAAACTGCTGTTTATGTCGATGGTTCCACTCTTTTGGCAGCTCCTGGGTTGTAAGGTAGGTGAGGATGTAGTTGAACCAAGGAGATTCCTTGGGTGCTTGAGGATCAACAACGCCTATGAAGAGGAGTTCATCTAGAAATTGGTCAGATAAAGGCTCCTCCTCTTCTGTTTCATCCCATCATAACCAAGACAAGTGGTCAACAACCACATTCTCAGTCCCCTTTTTGTCTACCATGGTAAGATCAAACTCCTGAAGAATCACCAGCTACCGGATTGTGCAGGGGCTCACCGTTGGTTTGTTCATCAAGAACTAGATAGCACTATGGTATGTGTGCATAAACACCTCGTATCTAAGCACATAGTGCTAAAATTTATCCAAGGTAAACACCACCACAATCAATTCCTTCTCGATGGTGGTATAGTTCAGTTGAGCACCCACAATGCTATGGCTTGCACAGTGGATATAATATGGACGTTTCTAATTGTCAAACTATGTAAGCATGGCTTCCAAGGCATAGTTGGAGGCATCTGTCATAATGTGAAAGGTTCTAGACCAATCAGGTGCCTGTAGAACTGGAGCTTCTATGAGTTTCTATTTCAGCTCTTGGAATGCAGATTCGCATTCCTTGGTCCAGATGAATGGAGCGTCCTTCTTTGTAAGCTCTACTAATGGCCAGGTGATCTTTGAGAAGTGCTCAATGAAATGCCGGTAGTAACTAGTGTGTCCAAGGAATGATCACACATCTTTGATAGTACTTGGTTGGTGTGTAATTCCTTGGATGACCCTGAACTTTTCAGGGTCTACACTAATCCTTGTTGATGAGATGCGATACCCCAACACAATTTCCTCTTGGACCATCAGATGGCTCTTTTTCCAATTGAGCGGCAAATTGGTGTGTACACATCTCTTTAGAACTTGCTATAGGTAGTCCAAGGCTTGCTTGAATGTGGCACCATAGGTGGAGAAGTCATCCATGAAGACTTCTATGCCATTACTGATTTTCTGTTGGAAGATTCTTGGGACAAAGCATTGGAACGTCGTAGGTGCATTGCATAGGCCAAAGGGCATCTTCTTATATGCAAAAGTCCCCCATGGACTCGTGAAAGTAGTTTTGGCCTAGTTCTTTGGTGCTATTTGGATTTGGTTATAACCACTATAACCATCCAAAAAACTATAATATCAGTGTCCTGCGATTGTGTCCAACAACTGGTCCACAAATGGGAGCAGAAGTGGTCCTTGAAGGTCACCATGTTAAGCAACCAGAAATCAATACAAACCCTCCACTTACCACCTTTCTTGGGTATGATAATGAGTGGGCTAACCCATTCGCTATTGACTATAGAATAGATGAATCCCACCTTTAGCAATTGTTCAATTTCATCCTTTACAACCTGCTTCAATTTGGGATTCAACCGTCTTTGTGGATGTCTTCGTGGCTTCATGGAAGGGTCAAGATAGATCCGGTGTTGGCAGATCCTGGGATGAACTCTAGTCAACTTAGGATAGGACCACGTGAATGCAACAACCCATTTGTTCACCATCACTAGCAATTTCTTTTTCTGTTCAGGAGCAAGGGTGGCATTGATAATTAGCAGCTTGTGATTTTGCAAGAATGCATATTCCAAGTGAGCTAGTAAAGACTTTAGCTCAAGGGGCTCTTGTTTGAAGCTCTGAGGGATTTGTAGTGTTCCCCAGTCATCTTGGTCATCAATGATGGAGGTCTATTGATTAATCCTCTCCATCACATCTGTGCTTTCAACATAGGCTTACACTAGCCCCTCAGTTCCATGCATAATGTTTTGCTAGCAGGATCAGCTATCAGCCACCGGGTGCCCTCTTGGTTAGTGGTTTCTGCGTACAAGCATTGTTGAATAGGTGATTCCTCAGTACATCGACTGCATGCTTGAATGGTTGTTCAGTTAGCGGACCATAACTTCTACACACAGTTGCTCCCTGAGTCACTGTACACAATGCATGGAACTCTTTTCTTCTCGCTCTTCCCGAAAGGATTTTCCTTTGAAATTTCTAGGGACAGATCTTGGAGTCCTAGTCGTGCATCCACCGTGCTTAGCCAGGCTCTTCCCATGATGATTGGAAAGTTCCCCTTATAGTTTTCTACACAGATGACTAGGAAATCAGTAGGATAGGACCACCCACAAACGGTGGTCATAATGTCCTCCACCAAACCTAAAAGAATGGTGATGGATTGGTCTGCTAACTCGTGTTGGATGTTGCTCTTCTTTAGTGGGGGTAGGTTCCAGTTCTTGTACATGTCATGAGAGATTAAATTGATCCCTGACCCTGAGTCTAGAAGAGCTTTGCACGGCTCGTTCCCAGCCACCTGAAGATATATGAGGGGGCTTCTCGGATCTATCAATTTCTAGGAGAGAGAACCTGCTTTGATCCAGTCATTCACAACATGTGTGAGCATGATTGTCTAGACATTGGAGTGCAGTGGAGTGGAGGACTGCTTAGGTGGTATGATGGTAGAGGTGTTGGTAGGTTCAGAGGCACTGGCCATAGGCGTAGGTGAGGGTGTGTTCAGATTATTGGGCTAGAAAAAAGGACGTTTGCGGGGCTTCGATTCCAGTCCACTTAGCCGAGGTGCCAGTTGTAAGTTAATAGCCCTCGTAGCATTTTGTTGTTGTGGTTGTGGTGGTATTTCTCCCTGCATAGATGGAGCAGGTGGCAACTGAGAGGGATGATGTGGGGGAGTGGTAGAAGAAGGTGATGGAGGGTAGAAGAGATGTGGGTTTGTCCCCCTGGGTGATGGAGATGGATGTCAAAAATATTCAAGGTGGTGGTAGTAACTGGGAAAGGCTGCATGACTGGAAGAGTCTCTTGAAGAGATCGGTTGTTGAACATAGTACCCATAAGGATCTGCCTGCTTGTAAGGGTACTGCTACCTGGAGGTGGCATCCCCCATGCTTGTGGTTGCTACCACTATTGGAAGTATTCATATGGTTGCGGGGGTATTCCACTTAGATAATATCCTTGCTGCTACTGGTGGAACCGCCTGGGGTTTCCTTGTGGATAAGGAAACCTTCGGGGTGTTTGCTGCTACGCCAAACAAGGGCTCAAGGCATACACACCAGATTCTTGAAGGTGTGACACCACAGGGCAACATCCCTTAGGATGTTCATATTGGCATATGCCACATTCATCGTCCTCCTCGGTGTCAGAGTCTACAACCTGTTCTGCTACAACAACTTTTCCCTTACCCTTATGTTGGGCACGTTCAGCTCCCTTCTTCCTACGCCGATCACGGTCACTACCTTGTTCTTTGGACTCTTCTGTAATTTTCAATACACTTTGGAATTTCTCATCCAAAGAGTCCCACATTTTATCCACCTTGGCCAATATTTTAGATGCAAAATTTTGTAATGGAAAAGTCTTTTGATTCACTGCTACTTCCAGTGGTGACTCATCCTCCTTATCACAAAATCGGACCTCCCTTTTTCTAAGGGAAGGATCCCAGTTGAATTCTTCTGCACTCTCCTTTTGTCTGAGTTCTCCTTCCTCTTTGGCCACCTGATCAATGAGGTGCTATAACTGATGGGCCTTTAGCTCTGATGGTCGTCCCTTGGCGTACACACCAAGGGTCTTTCACTTTTCAAAATGAAGCCCATTAATAATGTGGTGAAGCTGTGCCTGCTAAGAGTAACCATGACCAGGGCACCAATGCAACAGTGAGTAATACCTGCTCATGGCGGCATCCAAGGATTCATGATTACCTCATTTCCAACCTTGGATCTGCCATCTCAGACTTGCCACTCTAGAGTACGTTTGATATTTTTCATTAAATATTTCAAGCATTGTACTCCATCTTCGAATTGATTCCATCTCCAAGGACTGGTACCAACTTTCAGCTTCTTTGATGAGTGTGTGAGTGAATAGCTTTAATCGTTGCTAATCATTATCAATGTTTGCAGGGTGCAGGCATCATGGAATGCCTACAGGTGGGTCTACAGATCACAGTTGTATCCCCCTTCAAATCTAGGGATGTTGTTCATGTTGACACGCTTGATCTGACTATCCTTCATGTGCCTACTTGGAATGTGAACTGCCTCTACAATTTGGAGCATGCTCCGAGTAGCTAACAATGACTCATTTGAATCATAGTCCTGTTGGGGACTATGACATCTGTGACAATTCCGGCTACCCCTTATTTCATGTTGGCGAGGGACACGTGATTGGTCGCGTGCTTCCTCACGTTGCCTCCTTCAAACCTATTTACCACCATTCTTTCTCTCCAGCCTTTCCTTATTATGCTTAGAGCCTGAGTTGGATGAAGGCGTAGGAGAGGGGGAGGACAGAGAAGAAGGAGAGGCATCACCATTGCTTCGACGTCGATATCCCCATCTACCCTGGTGGTGGCCGTGGTCATCTCCTCCAGCTTTGCTACGTGACCCGCCATTCCCTTGAGGATTGTGGTCACTTGGAGGTTTGTTCTGAATGATTGACTGGAGGATCTATGGTCCTAGGTGAAGTTTGATCGAATGGGTATCATGAAATACGGGATCCCCATCGTCTTGTGGCACTTGCGAGAATAAGGGGTTATTGAAATGTTTTCCCTTCTATTGTTCATATATCTTGGCCTATTGTTGATCTCTTGTTTGTTGAGCCTTGGTAGGGCGATAGTCCCGGTAGTCATGGTTCTCCATGACATACTCTGCCACCCAGTCCTGGATGCCCAATTTTCCCAGACTGTGATATAGCATCGTAGGAGTAGCTTGGTCAGGCGGTAGCACGATGCTACCCTCCATGTCCTGCCATCGAAGATGCTCATCCTGATGTAGGATGAATGTAAAATCAGGGACATATTCATTGGGATGGTTGTACACCACCCAACATTCTTGCGGCACCGGTCGTTCAAATACCTCTCTCTTGTGAGAAGACATATTGGATGTCAGATGGTCCATGTAACTGATGTACCTTATAATTAACTTAAATTCGCCTAGCATGCAAAAATATTTCTATCCTAGGTCTATTCCAAAGACTTAAATGATAATTTCACTAAAGTATGACACATGTAAGACTAACAGTCCCCGACAACGGTGCCAATGATGAGTGGCAAGGTACCCCTACGTCCAACCATATGAATCATGAGCGTTCATGTGTGATTTGGTCAAAATCCACAGAATGTAAGCACTTAACATACACCAGACTTCTAACCAGTGAAACCTTGGGTTAGAATAGTCGTTGTCATCCTAATCTCACTTGTGAGGTTCTGTTTACGATGGTTAAGTGAGACTACGACTAATGATTTTTATATCTTTTTGGTGACTAATTGAGGTATGGAAAGTAAGGAATAAACTATTATATAATCTCTAATTATCCTAGTTTATATTCTAACTACTCCTAGCATAAGTATCCGGTCCCATCTTGCGAGCATGTTCTGAGCATTTCCTAATACTAATGGGTTACCAAACGTTAAGCATCATTGGGGTTACCAAGTGTTTGGATTACGTTTGAGATGGTCGTACTTATGTCTTTAACAAACTACGAATGAAAAATAATGATTGAAATTATAATAATGAAAACATAAATATTCAACAAGTAACTAATAAAGCATCAACAAGTAATTAATAAACAATAAACATATTAAACTATTAAATGCATGAAATAACTAAGTCCAAATGCTACAAGGAATGCTTGTACAGTTTGTCTTTATTTTCGTCACACCAATCGGCTCAGATACATCAATGCTTGAATAAAGATCCGATCACTTTTCTTACACCTGCTTCAGGCACTTGGAAAATATTCTATCTCTTGTAGGAGAAAACTGGAAGAGCTTTGCTACAATTACTCAAAAAGATGCCTAAATGAGGTAGAAGGCCCTCATAATTATAGGCCAGGAAGGGGGGCTGCGTAAACGGGACCACGTTGACGTAGGGAGGCTACGTCGATAGGCCCGCGTCGACGTGACTGCATATACGCAGCCCAGTCGATGCATTGACTTATGACACTTCATCATTTGGCATTAGAAGGAGGACCTTTGCCTATCTTCTTTGTCAAAACCCATCTATAAATACTCTTTTGATATTTCTACCTTGTATACTAGTGCATTTGAATGAATAGTTGTTGTTTTGAGTTTTCTACAACCCCAACATTTTACATTATAACTAGTTCCATCTTTAGAGTTACAGAAAATAGAAAAAACTATTATTTTTATAGTTGTAGTGCATAGTGCTTTCCCTGTACCCTGCACTTATAGTTTTACAAGTTTTCTTTTAGTTATATGCATTTTCATTTTACAAAGTTTTTTCCATATGTGCTAAAGACTTTTTTCCATTTTTCCAAATGTTCCTCAAATATGCTAGGTTAAAATATGTTGTGGCCATTTTCCCCGTTTCTCAGATAGTCTCATAAGCTATGATTAAACAAGCTATTAAATATGCTACATCACATATATGCTATATCTCAAACAAGATACAAGTTACAAGTTACAAGATACAAGATATAAGCTACAAGCTACAAGCTACTAGCTATAAGGTATAGGCTACAAGCTACAAGCTACGAGCTAAAAACCACAACTTATATAAGACTCTAAAACCTTTGCCACTTTTTCACAATATCTTGATCCTACATAGTTTGTGCCTTTTGTACTAATCATTCTACCACATAACATTGTTTCCATGGCCTTGAACTAGAAAGTCACCTGTATTTATGACTCTAAGTATCCATTGATAATGGAGCAAAGGCAATTCCTGAGACATCTAGAACACAAACCTATGCACACCAATATTACCAAGGAATATTACAATTTCATCTGTGCAAAATTCCAGCTATTTTGAATATCCCATGCAAGGAGTTAGATTCTAAGCATGAGTTTGAATTTATTTATAAGAATAGGAAATAATATATCCATTCCCTGTATGACAAAATTGAGCTTTCAAAAGTCTATGTCAACATGTTAGCTCAATTAGTGGATGTTGATGATGAGGTTGTAGTAAGTGAAGAAGTTAGTTTGGAATAGGATCAAGAGGCTTAGGATGGGTTTGGAGGTTACTATGAGATTGATGTTCATTTGGAGGAACCCTTGCAATGGTTAGTCACTAACTTATTCATAAATGACCCATTGTATTTCATGTTAGTGATAAGTTAGATACTGCCCCCAGCTGTCTGGGGTCAAAGCTCTTAACTAGTTTTCCAATTCACCTCCATATTGACATTAATATCTTTTGCAACCTAGCCTCATTCTATTTGACCATCATTGATGGTCTCTTCCATGATACCTCCTTTTGTCATCTTAGTGGATCCTACTTTGGGATCTCAAGTCTCACAAAATTCCAACAACCCCTTTGTTTATTTTATTTTGTAAGTCTTGGTACTCACCTTGTTCTCCATGTTTAATCCTCCTATAGTTATAGTCACATGACCTCTCCAATTCATATCATTACCTATATCATGACCTCAAACTATTCAACCATCTACTTAGCCATTGATACAGCTGGCAATGTAGCCTAGAGGTGCACCTTAAGGCCTAGATCAATCCTTTCAATTGATCCAAAGCCTTACTGAGAAGCTAAAAAATGCTTGATTCTAGCATTAGTTAGATGGTAAAAATCATGAACTTCTACCAAGATGATCCTATAACTCCAATCATCCCATAGATAACCCTTCCTACAGCCATCCCAATCCCTCACTTTCCCAAATACAACAATGAAGGTGATCTCAATGCTCATCTCATTACTTTTCATTTTGAGTGCTTAATGTTACAAGCTTGGACACATATTGTATTGTGCATCTTCCCCAAGTCTTTGACTAGAAAAGCCTTAGAATAGTATCATACACTACCTAGGGGTTCCATTTCCTCTGTATATGACTTGATCACACAATTTGTTAACCATTTCAAATATAACTTGAAGCTCAATACAACATTAGATTAACTCATGAAAGTAAAACACAGGTCCCTTAAACTTGTTCAAAAGTTCATACAAAGATGGAATGTTATCCTTAATGAAATCCCTGAGCTCATCTTTAAAACACATCTTTTGGCCATGTTCAAGAAGGAGGTTAATGATTTCATCAAGTCTAAGATTTACTATTTAGATCCCCAGTCACTCAGTTAGGTCTATTCCCAGGTCAAAAACATAGAAGATGTAGTAGAAGCTAGTAATAACCCTACTTACATAGCATTCAAGAACCAACACATCAAGAGGGATAGGGACAAGGGAAAAAACCCATATAGCTATATCTAGAATGGACATCATAACCTAAAATCCCTACTATCATTGTTCAAACATAAAATTTTAGTGCTTCCACCTCCAACCCACTGAAGTCCAACTTTGACTAAAAGGATTAGTCCAATTATACTAAATTACCCATGAAACCATTAGAGCTTCTCAATCAATTGCTCAAGAGTAGTCGTATTCAATATAAGCAACTATCTAAGAATGCTTACAAGGAACATGATCGTCTATATGAGATTGCTAAAGATCTTATCATAGCTACAAAAGATGATCCTCCCATGCCTACGTACTTCAAGATAGATCAATTTTGCCACTATCATTAACTTCCTAGCCATGATACTGATTTCTTATTAGCCTTGAAGGATGATCTTTAGAAGATGATAGATAGTGGGGAATTGATCCTAGATGCATCCAACCTTGTTAGGCCATAAAACTAGCCCATGCAAGTGTACAAGGATATCCTAAATGCTACTGATGACCCATTGATCCTAGCCATGTTCAATGTTTATAACAAGCCTAAACTTGGTAAGGGATTTATTTGTGGTTCAAGTACCTTCTTGTGACAAAACAACTTCAACTTCCACAAGTACAAGTACCCCATTTTTTATAAGGATACCACCACTTGTACCTCCAAAGAAGCATTTATAATCATAATTTCTTCTCTTTTTGCTAATAAAACCATAGCTCATGTTGACCAATGTCCTCCTATAGTGGACAATGCATCCACATCTTCCCAACCAAAAAACAAAAGGTGTCCATCAAAGCAATGAAAACTATCAACTCCTAAGCCTAAGGCTAGGAAGAGTATCCAACAAAAATATTAGAAGAAAGTAGGTGTACCAAAGCCTACATCAATTTTTTCTATATCAATGAATTCTACTGCTTAAATCACATCTACTAGCCAACCCAAGGAAAACACTCATAAACAAGAGAAATGCAAGAAGTCAAAACAACACACGTTGAAGCATGAGGTCAAAATCCTAGGAAGAATCTAAGAATTCAAAGTCGATAAAATAGAGACAAGATATAACAATGAAAAATACTTTCTCATTGCCATGGAGCAAGTCAAGCTCTTGTTGAAATAAAAGTGTTGGCACATTTGGCCATTCCATGGAACAGTTGGAAAATTTTATTAAAAATTGGAAGAATCTATGGTTGTAAATTTAGAAGTAAATTACAGCTTTAGTGTTGTGGGTTGATGGATGTTTTTGGAGGATCAATCCACTGGTAAATAATTTGATGTTGAAGCCTTCTGGATACAAAATGAAAGTGCTGGATTATTCCTTTATTAAAGATTGGAAGATAGTACTATAGCAAGGAAGGAATTATATTATTTACGTGAAAAGCACTAAGTTGAAGATCCCGGCTGTTAAACTCGGTTATATCCTTTGGCCTTAATACAACGTTTGAAACTCCTTGCAAATCAGAAAATAAAACAAAAATTAGCAGGGCCTCCGTCGTCATGAAGATTATACAATGATGAGAGTGGAGGAAAAGGAGACTACAGTTGAACCAACGTCCTAACATCGTATACCTGTTGATCGCAGCGATGGCGGGGAAGAAAACACCATAGGAAAAAGATAATATCAGTGGAGGTGCAGTTGTAGGCGAAGGCAAAGGAAAATCACAGTGTTCCTAGAAAATCATGCCGCAGTAAATGTTGAAAACCGCCCACTACGCGACATTCATCCTGGCACAGACAGGCACCGTGAAAACTGCCATCAAGATGGGCATAACCAAGTCCCTGGGACATGAAACATCTTTGCCATAAACACAGGATATGTTAAAAAAAAATCGAAACCCTCTCCACACAATATACGGAGAAAGGAGTCATGTTTTGTTGGGGCCCCAATTTTATTTTAAGTTTTGCAGGCCGTAGCGGTTTCAGTTGTGTGGGCAGCAACGGTTTTGAAGGTTCCTGCAGTTTCAGTGGATACAGATCCACAATACATTCGCCCCTGGTTCTGTGATCAATGACAATGGCAGTGACGATTCAAGAAAAAATTTAAAAAACGCAGGAAGCCCTAAGCCAATTTGGGGCAAAACAAAAATCCCAGATGCAGCGGCAGAGCCTTCTCCTGCGATGGCAGTTGGTTACGATTTTGCAGGGCCTTATTGTGCGGTGGTAGTTCAAACATACGGTTTTGGTTGATACAACACTTTGGATCTTGGTTAGAACATGTGTCGGTTCTTACAGGTTTTGTGCAGAGAAAGGAGAAAACGAACCAGCCGATTACTCTTGTTGTTTTGGAATTGTTGCTGATTATCTACGCGATTTACCAGGAAGACAAAGAAGAATTATTTTAAGCCATTAACTTTGCCGCTTTCACCAAGATATATGTAAAATTATTTTATTACTACCACTTGTTTATCACTTTACGAAAGCATTGGGTGGTTAAAATATCTAACAAATTAATCAACATATATACATATATACATATATATAGATATAATAACCATTAAATGAGGTACCTATAGTGTGAAGCCTTGGTTTAAAAACTTGCCTTTAATTATCCCAAGTCTTAAAATATTATTTTAAAACATTATTATATATAAGTTACTACCCATAAAAATATTTGCAATATTGATGTAAAAATATTTAAAATATTTATTTGTAATATCACATTACATTTAATATAAATATTAATGTTAGCATAAATTTCTCCTAATTCTATGTATAACTTCCTAACTCCCTAACTACATAACTTCCTCCTAACTTGTTGGACAAGTAATCTTCTAATTGGTTGGCCAAGTTACTTGGGAGAGAAGTTAGGTGAGATATTTTTGAATATGTAACTTCTCTACCTACCTTTGAGCCCTATAAAAAGGCTTCAGGGGTCAAGGAGGAAAAGAGGGGGGAATTTTTGTGGGATTTTTGGAGGAGGACTTTTGGGAGGTCTCATACATCACACTTTTGAGAAGACATTGGGATTACACTTGGGCTCTCACTTGGAGACACACTTGAGGTCTTGAGAAGAGCTTTGTAAAGAAGAAATTGTGAATTATTACTTGTAAGATGGCTTGCTAGAGTAAAGATTTCAGCCTCTTTGTCATGGTCCTGTGAGTTATGTATTTTATTTTTTGTTTTGTTTAAATTGTTTAGCTAGTGGTTTAGATAGTATCATCCTTGGCAAGTAATTTTGGGATTTTTAGATTGCTCTTACTGTTCTTGTTGCTCGATAGAAATTTCTATTAAAATTTTGCCATAGAAGCGCTTGTGTTTAAAAGCCTTAAGAGCATTTTAGTAGTAAATTTTGTTATTGTGCAATGTATAGGAACTGCTAGTGGGATTGTTGTAAGAGAGCCTATGTTTGTAGTCATACCGTTGAACAATTCAGTAGTCAAGAGGGTTCAGAAAATCTTTGGTATTTTGATGGGACCTGAATAGCTTCTTTTTATCTTTAAAGTGAATTTCCATGGTATTTCAATCAGAAATTGTCAAGTCTTTTAAAGGTTCTGTTTGAATGCAATCGTTGACATCTATTATCTAGTCAAAATGGAGTCTCGTACGTGGTAGTTTACGCAGCAATTTTTGGTAGCATAGTAGGATTGTCTTGAAGATATTGCTTGTTTGAGCCTTGGAAGTTTGAACAATTCGTAGATATTGAATTTGGGATAGCTTTATTGCGAAGTGTTTACTCGTGTCATTTTACCTTGTTTAAATATTTGAGGTCTACACAAATCTGCTTTCTTTTCTTTTCTGCTTATTTCCATCGAATCTTGCTCTATTTCTAGTTTTCTTGTGGAACTATCTCTTTCTCTGGGGAAAATTAGGAGTAGATTGCGGAGTTGTGCTCAAATGTTTTTGCAAAATTTTATTTGTTACAAGTAGGTATTATAAGGACCACGTAGACTAGGCAGTTCAACAAAATTGGAAACTTTCAACAACTCACAGTACTTGGCAAAGTTGGCTGAATCTCTTTAAAGTAAGTCATTTGTAGTTTACACACAATGCAATTGTTACATTTCACACAACTGCACGCCGCAACAGCACACACACATACTCACATTAACTACTGAGTTTATTTGGAGGTATCTGGGCCTTGGTGTTGCCAGAGACCAGGAGGCACCTAAATCCTGTTCGAGGACACTCGTTGGCGGTCGCGTCCCAAACGGTCACCAACAAAAAGAACACCTCCTTGAGCCTCTATGCCTTGATTATGACCTCTCTCACTCACTATGAAGCCTTGTTTCAAAGTTTGACTTCAATTCTTATAAGTGAGGACATGCCCATCAACAAAGATTCTATCCACTCTCTCATAGTACCACTTCCACTTAAGGAAGAAATGAAGCCAATTACTTTGACATTTTGTGATAATGAGGTGAAAACCAACTCAAAGAGTGGTGAGGTGTTGTGAGCTTCTCTTTTCGTAACCATTTGAGTTGGCTAGTATAAGGTGCATCAAGTGCATTTTGATGATGGAGTAGCCACGAATGTTATCCTGCTACCCATTTTTGAACAATTAGGCTTGCTCAAAAACATCCAAGACACCTTCACTTATGTACTTAAGTCATTTAATGAATCATGTGTAGTTGTGATAGGTTGATTTGATTGGAATTTGTGCCCAGGGGAAAATTCCTTACATTCACTAATTTCCTAGTTGTTGAAGAGACATTAGGATTTAAATTAATCATAGGATGATTTTGGTTAGCCAAGTTGCGATTGGTTTCACCACCGATCCACCAAGAAATTCATCTACCTTACAAGAGAGTTAAAATTATTATCCATGGGGACAATGTAGCATTCTTGTTAGTCAATTATGCTAACATTGAGCAAGGATCTGAGGTCGAGTTTTAAGAAGAAGCTTCCATAGCAAAAAATGAAACCAAAAACCACAATGAAACCAACCAAGCCAAATCTAATAACACTAGTGCATTGAATGAGTCTTGGTAAGAACTCCCATTTAGTATTTTAGGTGAAGGAGATGGAGAATACAAACTCTTACTAGGTGAAGGAGATGGAGAATAAAAAATCATACAAGAGAAGCCTTATAGATTTTCTAATCTGTCAAAGATTTAGGAAGCCATTATGTGATTAACATGTTGCATGTTTTTCCTTGTACATACAATGTGCTCATTTAAATTAATAGCATTGTTTACAATTTTGATTTGTGTACTTACATTTTAACTTATAATTTTTATTTTATTATATCCTATTTACTAGTTTCTTATGAAGTCTTATTTTTCATGTTTTCTTTAATTCATAACTTATGTTTATTTTTTATGTTTACATAAAATACAAAACACCAAAACATAGAAAAATAGAAAACATCAAAAATAAAAATTATAAAAAAATAACCAAAACCAAAATGTGACAGTGATACAATCAAAATCATAACAATAGCCATATTTACACTATGTAACAAATAACAAAAAAAAAATACATAGTCTATGAGGCTACAATAGCCAAATAAAATGGCAACAACAATGTAGCCAAAACATCAAAAATATGACAAGTCCAGCAACATTCAAACTAAGTCATAAGAGGAGGAGGAGCAATATTGTTAGACCCACCACTACCATCACTTGAGGCTTGTTGGCAATAAAACATGCAAGAATTAGTAACTATAGTGACCAAAAAACAACCATAAAATAATAAAAAAAGAGCTAGTACATAAAACATAAAAAAAATTTTTACAAACCTTGGAAGGTTAAGGAGTAATATCTTCAAGAGAAAATTTTGAGAGACTAGCCTTTAACTTGTGAAGAATTTCTTCTTTGCTTATTTTGGCTTAATCAATGTTTCCCAAGTCCACTTTTGATAAGATTTTTCCCTTCTCCATGTTAGTTCACTAAGGATGAGTACAAGAAAAGGCAGTTGTAGGGGTCTCCCTAGATGTGGTTACAATTTGAGGAATGAAAGACTCAACAATGACTATTGACTCCTTGAACCTACTAAAAACATCTTCTACATCTATGCCTTGCAAGACCAACTCATGTGTGCATTGTCCCATAGCTTCCTCATGCCCAAATTTCATGTAATTTTTCTTCTCCACTTTGTATAGCTTCTTATGAGTTTTCTACTTCTTGCACCGCTCTAGCACCTAGGCATAGTAATCTCACTGTTTCTTTGTTCGATGAACCATCATTTCCAACTTCATGTCCTTCTCTATGTGTCTCCTAGCTAGAGCAACAGTTCCTTGGATGGCATTCTAGTAGTTAGGCCATTCAATTTCCTTTGTTCATAAGGAGTCCCGATTAGCCACATAAGCCTCCATGAACTCTTTTCAATTTCTTAGGTTCCTATCTTCATATGCTATTGCTTGTTTTGCATTTCTAGTGTCATGACATGTTTTCACAAGAATTCATTGGAACATGGAGCCACCCAAAATGTTTTTGCACATGATGCAACACATTTTGTAGTGCCCTTGTATAATCTTCATGGAACATTCTCCACATTAGTTGGTAGCACAAGGAACTCATCAAATTCAATGTCTTATGAAGGATTCCATTTAATCTTGGAAACTGTCACATAAAAAATCATAAAAACATTTAAAACCATTAAAAACATAAAGCCATGAAAACATAGAAAAATAAATGCTAAAAATGCTAACCAAAATTGTTGCCTTTTCTTACCAATGTTAGGAGCCAGCTGTTATAGTTTATCACCCATATCATCCATCATTTCTCTCATGAACTCCATCTTGTTTGATGCCTCTATCCAAGGTTTGGAGTGGCATGTGGAAGTTTTTGGAGGAGGTTCATGCACTGTAGTAGCCATACCAGATCAAGATCATTTACAACAAAAAGAAAAGCATGATATAAAAAAAATTAAAATTATTACAAAGTAACAAAGACTTAGTAGGAGGATCATGAGATATATCCATTAAAGGATTGCCTTCTAGTTTTCTAAGTGCCTATTAGCTAGGAACTAGAACACCTTTTTCAACTGTTGATCTTCCTATTTTTTCCTTAGCAGCACTATATAGTTCCATGTGCAACCTCTTGGCACATTTTCCTTGCCATGCATAGCACAGGGCTTTATCCTCATACTATCAAGGGAATAACCATATAAATTACTAACATTCTTAGTGGTAATAGAAAATAACTCTCCTACATCCTCCATAGGTGGACCTTGGGCATGCATTAAATGAACAACATATTTAACCGAAGGTTTGGAAAGGTTGGAAGCATCGCATTGTATGCACTTTCCATCTTTCTTTATGGCCAAAAACTCCACATACCTTTTAAGATATGCACTACAAAATGTAAAATGTACATGATGCACACAATTGAGTTTTTTTTATAGAGTTTTTGTATCTTGCTCCTCAAATCGGTGACCAAGAAAGTGACCCATTCAAACCTAGTCCCATCAATCAACACCTTTCCCATGATTGAAGCTTGTTGCAGTTCCATAGTTTTCTTTTGTAATAGTAACATGGGAAAAAATCTAGATTGGAATAGAGGGTATAACTCATTCATTTCCTTGATATCACAGTTATCATAAGATAACATTGCACCTAGAGGTAATTTGAGCTAAGCCTTAATATCCTCTCTACAACTTGCATATTTTCTTGCTTTGATGGTCATCTTGATACCATTAGAAAAGACACCAAAAGATTACTAAACAGTTCTTCATCGATGCTCAATGATGAGTGGCGAGGTACCCCTACACTCAACCATACAAATACGAGCATAGCATGCGCAATCCAGTTGAACTTCGTAGACTAAGTGCCTACACGCCTTATGGAACACTTAAGGTTAATCATTCGTTGTCTTCCTAGACTTACTTGTAGTTGTCAAGATTGTAAGGTTAAGTAAGTATGAGGTATATGATTTTTATATCTTTTCTGTTTTATCTCCTATGCTATTGAGGTGAAGGCTGAAGAGACTAATTCACTAACTTTAACTAACTAACTAAGTCTAAATTAACCTAGCATCAACATCCATTCCCACTTATTGTTTACACCATAAACCAATGGAACCTTGATTACCAAATGTTAGTCGTTGCTGGGATCACCAAGCGTAACGCATGTGCTCGAAGTGATCATACTGAGGCACTTAATTAGGAGAGAAGGGTTGAGAAATATTTAATTAACTACGAAAGAATTTAAATGGTAAATAGTAAATAATAATAAATAAAGTCCTAATTAGCCTATTCCATTTACTGCAAGGTTTATCCAAGAAGTTCATCTTTATTTCCATACAAAAACTTGTGTTTAGGTACAATATTTGCTCGAATGAAGATCCGTTTACTTTTGAGTTCCTACTGCGGGTACATGGAAATTAATCTATCTCTGGAGAGGTAAAACTGCTAGAGTTTTGCTACGGTCTAAGCCTAGGATGAGAAACAAGGGAGAGCCACCTTTTATTTATAGACTTGGTGACGCATCGTGATATCGTGTACACGATATCGTGTGGGATGCAATATCACAGTGGACACGATATTGCGGCCAATGCGATATCACATCCCATCATGCCCCTATGACTAAATGAAAACTTGTCCTCAAGTTCCTTACAAAATATTGGGAAGGTATGGGATTATTGACTGAATGGAACTAATGGTGAATGGGATGACATGTGAATGGATCATCATTACAAGACATGACAAAACTGGTGTTCATGACAACAAGAGTGAACACCTTATACATTTGACATCAGGCCTTATTTGGTAGTTGAGAGAGAAGAGAGAAGAGAAAAGAAGTCTACTGCTGCCAATGCCAAGATTGCACCTTTCGTTGTCTATCTGTAAGCGTGCCATCGAGCTTGCTCCTTGCATAGTTGCTTCAGCACCGATCCATTCCAAGTGTTTCCTATAGATCCAATCTGTTGTTGCATGATTGCCATCTGCACACACAACACAGTCTTATATTACAAAGTGTAAATGAATCATCATGTAATTGATACCTTGCTTCGGTAAAAGGTCCATTGGCTGGGTTGTGGTATGGCTAATATGGATTTGGAGATATAAGATTTGGTGACTACCGAAGGTTTAGGGGTAGGAGAAAATTGAAAAAATTGGGCCCCATACCCCCATGACTAATTGCGAACCTTCGGTAGTGAGAGAATGTAAAAGGAAAAAGAATAAGAAAGATGGAGAAAAAGAGACAACTATTACGTCGATGAAATGGATGTCAAGATGGAAATGAACAAAATAAAGTGGATTGTGAAAATGTTAAGGGAAAGAATTTAACTGGTGCACCAAGTAGGAATGCTAGTGGGTCCTTCCCAAAGTAGGCTCATGCCCTTAATGCCTTGACAAACCCACATTCAAAGAGTTCATAGGTGCTAGGAATGTCATTTGGAACAAGAGTTAAAGTCTTAACCATAAGAATTTACCAAAAAGAAAATGATGCGTCAACCAAAATATACACTAATGATACAACCGGTAATGAGGTGAATATTGGAGGAAGAATGATGGAAAAGAGAGAATGGAATGGAGTCTCAAGAACAAGGTGGTGTACAGCCCCTTATGTGTTTCATGATTAATGTGACTTAGTAAATCTCATTCTAACTCTTGCCTCAAACCAACCACATCCAGTGACTTCGCATCAATGCATTTGACCAATCAATCCACTTGAATAACAAGAATGCCTTCATCCAAGAGCCACCACCATTTCGATGAATGAATGAGGAGAGAATGGGAAGCGAGGAGGGCCTTAGTTAGAGGGAACATTTTTATTTTAGGTTCCATAACTAGTGCTTGTAGCCCAAGGGATTATTTTGTCTAAGGGGTGTGCTTTAAATTCTCACTTTTTTTTCTTCTTATTTTTTTTTGTTTTTTGTTTTATGTGTTTATGCATGAGAACCACACCATGCAAAGATTTCTTATTTTTATTGACTTAGCTTCCTGATAATTGGGTAATGTCGAAACGGTAAGAAAACTCAAGAAGAAAACATCCAAGCACCTAAGAGAATGGCCAACACAAATGCATCAAGTTCCCTTAAAGTCACACCCTTTTCAATCCTTGAGTCCTTTCTTAGTTTGAAAAATACTCAGTCATCGATTCGTTGATGGTTCTTATTAGAAAGGGATTGTACATTTCCAAGCCAAGAGAGACCATAGAATTTTGTGGATGAATGGATGAAGTGGACTCATTGCCTGTCATATCAAAAGAAACATACCTTAGTATCAACATTGTAACTTAAAGGTAAAAACCAAACATTAGCAATCAATAGGAAAACAGTTCATACCATCATTAAGAACACTTATTGGGTGACAAACTCACAAGGTGGATAACACACATACAACACACACAAAAATGAAAAAGTATAACGATGTTGTAAAATAAAAACAAGAAAATTTAAAGAAATTTGTAAAACAAAAATGAGAAAAACAAAAATGTGTAAAACAAAAACTATAAAACAAAAATGTGTAAAACAAAAACGTGTAAAAAAAAATGTGTAAAACAAAAACTATAAAATAAAAATGTGTAAAAAAAAACGTGTAAAATAAAAATGTGTAAAACAAAAACTGTAAAATAAAAATGTGTAAAACAAAAACGTGTAAAACAAAAATGTGTATAACAAAAAATGTAAAACAAAAATGTGTAAAACAAAAAACTAAAAAGAATTGAGGGCCCCAAATGATTAGCATAGGTGGCCATCTTCCCCATGACTGAATGGAAAGGGAGAGATCCGAAATAATGAGAGCCTATTTGAATTTCTTAAAAGTGTCCAACTTCTCTTGACTGATGTTCTTAGATTAAGGGGTGGAAGCCGACGATGCTCATATTCCAATGTGTCTATGGCTTCATTGTTAGCATGGGTTATTCTCCCAGTTCGTTCCATGCATGTTGATGGGGTGCTCTTTCGATTAGCTATCAACCACGGGGTGTCCACTACTTGTGTGGTTGCTACATATAGGCACCATTGTATTTGTGTTTCTAGGGCACACCAGTTACATGGAAGAGATGCTGAGCATTCCTCCATGTCATCACCCTTTGAGTCACTGTATGTGATGCACAAAACTTTCTTCTTCTCGATCTTTTCATAAATGTTTATCTTAGATATCTCCAAGGAAAGATCGTGGATCCCTAGGTACACATCTATTGTACTCAGCCATGGCCTTCCCATTATAATTAGGAAGCCCCTGTTGTTACTGTTGACTTCTATCATTAGGAAGTTAGCTGGGTATGACCAACCACACACAGTGGTAATGATGTCCTCCACTAATCCCAAGGGAATGGTGATGGACTGGTCAGCCAGCTCACGTTGAATATTGCTCTTCTTGAGTTGGGGCAGGTTTTAGGCTTGATACATTTCTCGTGAGATTAAGTTGACTCCGAAACTTGAGTCAAGAAGAGCCTTATGTGGTTTATTTCAAGCGACTTGTAGGTAGATTAAGGGGCTTCCAAAATTAAAGAGTTTCCTAGGAAGGTGGCCTACCTTGATCCAATCAGTAACGGTATGTGTTAACATAACCATATGCATTAAGCTTTGTTGCTGGACTGAAGGGAGCCCCAAAGTCTTATTTGTTGGAGGAGCATGCATAGACTCAACCACTTGTTGTTGTGAGAGCTTGTCTGGGCTTTTGGTTCTAAAGAAAGATCTTCTCTTCTTGTTATTGTCAGAACCAGTAGCAGGTTGAATGTTTATGGCTCTCATAGCATTATGTTGCTGCAGTTGAGTGGGGAGTTCCCCTTGCATTGTTGGAGTAGGTGGTAGTGAAACTACTGGTGGAAGAGTGGCGGATGGATTATGAGGATGGTACATGTGTGGAGTGTCTCCCATAGGAGGAGTCCTTCTAAAGTACTCTTGAACTTGGTAGTGACGTTGTAGAGTTGTGTGATCCATAGAGTCACTTGGAGAAACTGGCTGCTGCATGTAGTAGCCATAAGGATCTGGTTGCCAATAAGGATATTTTTTTCTGGATGGTGGCATCCCCCATGAATGTAGGTGTTGCCACTGCTAGTGTTGCTCGATGGGTTGTGGTGGAGTTCCACTTGGATAGTACGTTAACAGTTGGTGGAACTACCTTGGGTTACCTTGGGGATAAGGTAACCTTCGGGGTGCTTGCTGTTGGTTAAGTCTCGGATGAAGTGCATACATCCTAGACTCTTGCAGATGTGAGATGATTGGACAACATCCCTTAGGATGGTCATATTGGTAGATCTCACATCCACCGTCATTGTCTGTGTCTGAGTCCACAACCTCATTGGAGATAGTTATTTTCCCCTTACCATTGTTACATGCATGGCCTGCATCTCTCCTCTTTTTCTTATCAAAGTCACTACATTGTTCCTCCTTAGACTCCTCTACGATTTTCAAGATAGTTTCAAGTCTAGAGTCTAAGGAATCCCACAATTGATCCACCTTAGCTGACACTTCAGTTGTTAACTTCTGGAGTGACAAGGTTTTTTTGTTTACCAAATCTTTGAGTGGTGACTCATCCTCCTCATCACAAAATTTCACTCCCTTCTTTCGAAGGGAAGGATCGCAGTTATATTCTTCCACACTTTCTCTTTTCTATAGCTCCCCTTCTTCTTTGGCTACTTGCTTCAACAAGTGATGAATTTCATAGGATCTAAGTTCTAATAATCTCCCTTGGGCATAAGTCCCAAGGGTTCTCCTAGTCTCATATCTTAGCCCATCTACAAGGTGGCAGGGTTGAACCCGTTGTGCGTAACCATGGCCTGGACAGTGATGTAGAAATGCATAGTATCGGCCCATGGTAGCATCAAAGGGTTCATGATTACCCTGCTTCCATCCTTGGATCTGCTTACACAAGTTTGACACTCTAGAGTACGTTTGATATTTATCATTGAACAATTCTAACATCGTACTCCATCTCCTAATGGTTTCCAATTCTAAGGACTGATACCAACTCTTTGCTTCCTTTATGAGTGTCCTAGGAAACAACTTTAGTTTTTGCCACTCGTTCTCTATGTTTTGCAAGGCGCAAGCATCGTGGAATGCCTGTAAATGATTCTGTGGATCAACATTGTATCCCCCTTCAAAGCATGGGATATTTTTCATGTCTAAGCGCTTGATCTGGCTATCTTTTTGATGCCTTGTGGGTATTCTAACGGCCTTCGTTATATCTAGCATACTTTGGGTGGCAAGTAGGGACTCATCATGATCATCTCTTTGATGATGTCTATGTTGTTCCCTACTTTCTCTTCGTTCATGCCCTTGTCCTCGCTCTCGACTCTCTTGTCGAGGTTTCTCATTTTGCCTACCTCTATCCTCACCATTATGCTCTTGGTGGCTACACCCAAATGTGGAAGGAGAGGGTGAGTGATGTGATGAAGGGGAGGAAGAAGGAGAACCATTGCCATGATGATGCTTCTTACCTTCTCTTTTGTGACTACGGCCCCGATCGTGATGATGATCCAAGTGCCCATCCTTGTCATGTGTTGTTGTTCCCTCAATGAACAGTTGACATTCACAGGAATCAGAACCAAGGTTGTGTATCGTAGAGCACAGGTTCTGATACCCCACCTCCTCACCATCGTTAGGAGGAGGAACATCATTGGATGGAGAACCCGTTAGAAGTGGTTCACCATCTCCGATTTCACTTAGGACATGCGGGACCCCTTTGCCCTTCAACAGTGTATGGTGGCTCTTCTGCTTCGAGTCCCTTAAACATTGTGCTTCTGTGGGATGATAATCCCTTGTGTTTAAATCACCTACAACATATTCAACATATAGCTATGTCATGCCGATTTGTGAAAGGGCACGGAGGAGCATGTTTGGGACTGACCAATCTAGAGGTAACACTATGTTACCTTGCAAGTCTCTCCATCACAGTTGTTCATCTTGATGGAGGATAAAGGTAAAATTTGGTATGTACTCATCGGGATGAGTATACACTACCCGATGCTGTTGAGGAACTGGCAGATTTTGGTTATGTGTCCGATGTTACCGACTATTTCTTGTATAATCCCTAGGCTATGAATTGCTCTTATGAGAAGAAGACATCTTAATTTAATTCAATGTGCTATTTAACCGTTATATAATTTTTTTGTTTAATTAACCCTAAGGGTTCATTTAAGCTCCCAATGATATGGATAATTTCCTATGTTCTACTTAGCGCACAAACA
>MNCI01028588.1:173555-185972 GCA_015680685.1 Gnetum montanum | reverse complement strand
TCGTACTGAGGCACTTAACTAGGAGAGAAGGGTTGAGAGAGATTTAATTAACTATGAAAGCATTTAAATGGTAAATAGTAAATAACAATAAATAAAGTCCTAATTAGCCTATTCCATGCACTACAAGGTTTATCCAAGAAGTTCATCTTTATTCCCATACACAAACTTGTGTTCAGGTACAATATTTGCTCGAATAAAGATCCATTCACTTTGGAGTTCCTACTGTAGGCACATGGAAATTAATTTATCTTTGGAGAGGCAAAAATAACAAAGTTTCACTACGGTCTAAGCCTAGGATGAGAAACAAGGGAGAACCGCCTCTTATTTATAGACTTGGCGGCACACCGCGATATCGCGGGGGACAATGCGATATCGCGTGGGATGCAATATCGTGGTGACCGTGATATCATGTGGGATGCGATATCATGGTGGCCATGATATCGCGGCCAATGTGATATTGCGTCCCATCACTCAAAATAATAGGCAAATCATGAACATGATTGCAAAATTTTGTAACACCCACATCAAAAGAATCAATAACATTCAACATCTTAGGTTGTGACATAGAAGAACTAGGAAGCATAAACAGATCAAACAAGCATGTATTGGTGATTCTTTGTTGGATGTCCACAAGGGCTTTGTTTGATAGCCATTCTTGCACCTTTTCTACTTCATCCCACTTGAGGAGAATCTTCTTCTTAGTATGACCAAAAGTAACCATGAAGATTGTAGACTCATACATGGAATTTGTTGCATATGACCCAATTAGCCTATTAAATTGTAAACAACTAATGTAGCCTATAGTGAATAGTCAAAAGAAAACTAACTAAAAAAATAACTAAAGACTAAAAATTTAATTTTTTTTAAAATAAATTAATTAAATTAAAAACTAAAAAAATGTTAAAATATAGATGATGAAAAAATGAGAGCAATTTTCACTTACCTTGGGTTGAACCAATGCATGTGCTCCTAGGTCTTGGAGATTCCAAAATTTGTGTACATGTTTGCTGGTCATACACTTTTGGTACACTTGAGAATATTGCATCTTGTACCTAGAAAAATTTTCATTAAGCTAGTTTAGCACATGTACTTTGATGTTATCTCCTTTAAATTCCTCTGAGGTTGTGTGGGCTACAAACAAGGTTTGATCATTGGATATCAATCCTTCTTTGTCCAGCTTAAACTTGCAAAATAAAACATAAAATTAGTTAAAATAATAACCTTAAATTATAAAAAAACATGAAGAATTAAAACAAAGCTTACCCTTCTAGCATGTAGACATTTTTAGGAGGATTCAACAAAGTGATTGGCTTGTAATCTGGCATTAAGGTGTTGTTTGCATTGTATTGTGTGTAGATTGGTATCTTCCATATGCACGATAACTACTAAATGCCTACATAGTACAATTTTTCAATGTGTTCTAATTCCATCCTAGTCTCAATATCAATGATAAAGGTAGTATAGGATGTAATTAGAAGTCCCTGTCATAAGAGTCTATGTAATTATAGCTTCAACATCTATAGCCAAGTGTGACCACATTATGACATTGACATGCTATAGTAGGAATATCAGAAACTCTTTGGAACTAGGCCTAAACCATGCATGGGTGTGCTCATTAATGGATGTATTAAGCATTAAAATATTCTAGGAAGTCATTCTAGTACAACACAAAATGCCTATTATTTCCACAACAACCAAACTTGGTTTCAACATAGCCCTACACAGCCTAAATATGTAACCTTTAAACCATAAAACATTTAAAACCAAAAAAAAATAATAAAAATAGCTTCAATAGTGGCATTGACATAGAAACACATACTTAAAAGTAGCCAAGCATATCAACATAGCTACAACTGCAATGTAAGTAAAATTTGAGCCTTTACACATGTCACTTGACGTAACAAAAGTAAATTTGACATTTTAACGAATACTTGACACACAACAAAGTGAAATTTGAAATTTTGATAGACATTTGACATAGACAAAAATTCAATTTAATACTTTATCAACTAGTTGACATTAAAAAAAATTAATGCTTTGAAAACCCAAGTTTAACATTTTGTCAAATAGTTGGCATGTAGATCATCAAATAAGCATTTTTACAAATAGTTTACACAAAACCAAATTTTCATAAAAATAGGTGGTCAAGATTTATAGTTCTAGAGCTTGAAAACTGAAAAATATAAAAAAAATGGCTTAAAGGATGATACAATGTAGAATGCTAGAAATAAGGCAAAAACATTGGATTTTCTTAGTCTTGGAAGATCATAGTTGCCCTTTCATCTTCAAAAAAAATTCAAAAGTGCTAAAATGCTTTACTCCATAGCAAGGAAGACCAAAAATGTTGCACTTGCAGAGCCAAAGGCCACACACGTTGACCACAAGGTTAAGAAAAAAAATCCACAACATGCATCCTAGGCACCAAGCATTAAAATGCTAGCAAAATTCACCACAAAAATCCAAAGATCTCCACATCTAGATAGAAAATGTGGTAAACATAGGCTTCCAAGGGTAGAAAAAATATTATAAAATTATTTGGAGCCATAGATGTAGTAAACATTGTTAAAGAAACCCAAAATTCACTCAAACACTAAGATACAAGTATAGGAAAAACCTAAAATTCATAGGAAAACCCTAATCATGGCAATTTGACTATGAAAAAAGTGCAAGTGCACTAATTTAATTTACAAAAATAAAAAAAATTTCCTTAGCATGAAAAATAAACCAAAATGCTGCCAATATAAGCAAAATTTTACAAGAAAAACCTTAATTTGGCACAAACTAAAAAGAAAAAAACTTTTAAAAAATATTAAAAAATTCTTAAAAATTATTTAGGCTATAAATGTAATGAACATTGTCAAATGAACCTAGATTGACCATAGCACTACACTTATAAGTGAAAGAAAGCCCTAGTTTCACCAAATATTAACTAGAAAATCTTTAGTTTTCATCCAATTGATCTTAGAAAAAATCAGAAAAAATTATAAAAAAATAGAAACATAGCCTACAATCCTTTTACGTTACATTTACCATTCTAGAGGTCAAGAACACTAATCATATGTGGCAAAAAACTTCTCAAAATTGTCAATTTGACCAATAAAAAACCATAAATGATGAAAAAAAATCAAAATAGGACAAAACATTGCACATATGGCCAGGAAAAAGCCCAAATGTTTATCAAAAAAGGCCAAGAAACCTAGATTTCATTTCTATGACTATTAAAAAACCTAGCATTATTATTCTACACAATCAAAAATAAAAATCTGGCCACACATAGGCTTGAAAATACCTATAATGCTATCAAACAAAGTCAAAAAATGTAGAGAAAATGGGCACCTTGACACTATAGATGTAGATTCTTTTCTTGTAGATGGGTTGGGAAGCCTTAATATAATAATCCTCTTAGCCTCCACTGCTTCTTCTAGTCCTAGATTTTACCTTGTCAATCCATTCCTTTTTGCAATGGCTGCCAGATCTCAAAAGTTCTTCCTATGACTGTTGTAAAGAGAAGTCTAAAATTCCTAGGTTTGCTCTAACATGCTAATCATAGAAGGCATGAAAGGCTAGATTTTCTTGCATACACTACGTAATGAAGTTCTATGATACTAGTCTAGCTTGCACATGTTGCACCATTGAAATAAAAAATGTAATTCAGCTCATACACTGGGGTTTGGTGGTAAAATATTCTTTCTAGCTCTTACATGCTAGGTATGGCTTCCCAAACAAGCCAAGGGCTATTCCAAGCATGTTGGGAATGGAAAATAAAAGATGAAATTAGATCCATAAGTTGGCTTTTGGTGAGAGATTTGATTTTTGTAGTCCACATGTTGTGAACATGGTTAATTTTGGTAATATGTATGCTCCACATACCATGAGCAAAAATACCTAGGGTTCCACACGTTGGGGTAATGAAATTGACTATGAAATTATTTTCATATGTTGCCATATCTTGGAAAATCATTTTAATTGTCTCATAAGCTATCCATCTTGCTCCCACATGCAAGTGTCAAAAATGCTGTGGGTTTGAAATTGATTGTGAAATTAATCCCACACTTTGGCTTTGGTGTGAAAATTTACTTTCATGATCTCACACATTTTCAAATGGGCAAACAAGCTAGTACATGGTTCCCACAACTCCAAAATCAAGACAGTAAGTGGCAAAAACATTGCACTAGCTTGTTTGTCCTTAAAAAGTTATCAACCCAGTTCATATGTTGCCCATCTAACTCCCACATGTTATGTCAACTTGTTTGACAGCTTGTATAGCTCCCATACATTGTGCCAACTGGTTTGATAGCTTTTTTAGCTTCCATACACTATGCTAGCTTGTCTAGCTCCCATACACTATGACAACTTATTTAGTTCCCATATTTTGTACTGGCTTGTCTAGCCCCCATACATTGTACTAGCTTGTTTGATAGCTTGTTTAGCTCCCATATCATGTACTAGCTTGTTTGATATCTTTTTTAATATAAAAAAGCTACCAACATTACCTGTCTAGTTCCACATGTTGTGTTAGCTTATTTGACATAAACAACCTATCATATGTTACTCGTCTAGCTCTTGCATGCTATGCTATCTTGTTTGACATAAACAAGCTATTAACGTAGCCCACATAGTTCATATGCTACCACACACGCTCAAAAAAGCTGTTAACCTAGTTAATATTATCCCAAAGCTACCATGCTATGTTACACATCCTGTGAACTTAGCCCAGGATGCTCACACACTACTTCACTAAGTCATACACATTGTTAAGTTGACCCAGGATGCTGACACACTACCCCACTAGGCCACACACATTGTCAATATGGCCCACGATACCCACATGCTGGCACACTAGCTCATACACGATGGGAATGAGAATATTTAGCCTTTTATAGCTTATTTGACCTAAAAGCCCATTATTTTATTTGTTTATAGCTTATTTTCATTGAATTTTAGCTTATTTTCATCATATAATGATCCAAAAATAAATAAGATTATTTATTATATTATTTTTGCATTATTTTACCTTAGTTTAGCCTGAATTGATAGATTTGACCATACAAATGTCATTTAATGTGCTTTTGTTAACATGTAGGATCAAACATGAATACATGGAAACAATTTGACCTACCCTTGAGCTTGAATGGATCATATAGTGATGTCAAACGATAAATTGATTTAGGTTATCTAATTCTTGAGTTTGGAAGCCTATTTGAAGACATTCTCAGACTTGCCCCACACCTAGTTCAACATAGCATTATACTTGACCATAACATTAAGTCTATTAAACAAAAGGTATGTAAGATCAGACTAGACCTAGCCATGGTAGTCTATGATGAAATTAAGAATCTCTACCAAGCAAGTTTCATTCGAGCTATTGACTACATAGAATGGCTGTCCAACATAGTGGTACTTTCTGAGAAGAATGGGATCATTCATTTATGTATCAATTTCTATGATGTCAACAAGGTAACCATTAAGGATGGATTTTCTTTATCTAGTATATATCAACTCATTGATATTATGGCTAGCCATGCCTTGTTATCCTTCATGGATGGCTTTTCAGGATAAAACCAAGTTAGGATCAACCTAGAGCATAAGTTATATATAACCTTCATGACCCTAAGGGGAACCTTTTGTTACATAATGATGCCATTTGATCTAAAGAATATAAGTGCAACATATCAATGAGCCATGACCTATATCTTTAATGATTACATGATAGGTTTGCTCAATGACTATGTTGATAGTATAGTGGTAAAGTGCAAGATAGCCAATAATCATGCACATGACTTAAACTTAATCCTTCAAAATTATCTCAAGTATGAACTTTTATTGATTCCCAAGAGGTGTGTCTTCAATGTTAAAACTAGGAAAATTCTTGGATTTATTGTCTTGAGGTAGGAATATGAGTTGATTTTGATAAGGTTAAGACCATAAGCAATTTTTTAGCACCTAGCAATCTTAAGAAACTACACAGCTTACAAGGTAGATTGCAATTCATTCATAGGTTCATATCAAGGCTCATAGATAAGTTACAATCCATGCAACACTTGCTCAAGAAGGAAGTTCACTACGAGTAGAAAAATGAGTGCAAAAAATCCTTTGACATTATTATGCAAGAGTTAGCCCAATTGTTGACCATGTATCCTCCTAAGAAAGATAAACTAGTCTACATCTACCTTGTAATCTTTGATACGTCCATAGCCTATTTTCTCTATTTGAAATAAAGGAATAGAGTAGAGATGCCCATTTACTATTTGGGCTATGTCATAGTATCTTATGTGACTTGATACACTGATGTTAAAAACCATTACCTAGTCTTAGTCTTCTCCTTGAAGAAATGGAGACATTATCTCTTTAGAAGGCAAGTTAATATCATATGTAAGGATAACATATTAAGAACCATCACATATAACGTCTATGAGAGTATCCGAATAGCCTAGTGGAAAGCCATAATAGCTAAATTTGACCTACACTATGTTTCCCAAGCCTTAATAAAGGATCAAGCCATAGCTACATAGATAACCTTGTTTCTAAGAGAAGATGACGTAGCCATAGATCCCAAATTTCTTGATGAACATGGAAACATTATCAATGATGTACTTAAATATTGTGAGGCCATTATGCACTTTGATAAAGCTTCAACAACAGATGGAGCCAATGTTACTCTCATCCTAACACTTCCCTTTGGTGAGATTCAACATTTTGCCTACTATTTTAAGTTCCTATGTATCAACAACATGGAAGATATGAAGGGTTAATTAGAGGGATGATGATAGCTCATAATTATGTATTTACATACTTGATTATAAAAGATGACTCTCAATTAGTGGTTAACCAAGGAACTTAAGTGTACACTTGCAAGGCTAAGCATTTACAACCATACTGTAACTTAGCCAAAATACTCTTGCAATAATTTACAAATGTTACCATTCAATACATCCTTTGAGATGAGAACATGTTACCTGATGCCATTACCACTTTATCCTTAAGTGTGACACTTGATTTATTTAGTAAGTTTTTTACCATGATGAAAACTATGCTCATCCCATCATGTAGAACATTGAATGAAATTTCATAGCAATCATAAATAACATTTCTCAACATGAATGGTATGATGACATTAATTTTTATTTGATGTATAGTGAGCCTCCACAAAATTTAACTACTCCTCAAAATGATGCCATGTGTAAGCAATTAAAAAAAGATGTCATTATAGTTGATAATACATTATGTCGAGGTCCTACGATGGTGTATTGTTAGCACACTTAAGTAAAGTAGAAGCCCATATGATGTTAGAATAGGTAAAAAATGGCATATGTGGTGGAAATATAGGACCAAGAGCCATGGATGCTAACATTAGATGCCTAGGATACTATTGGCCCTATATGGAAAGCAACTACTTGCATAAGGTAAAAACTTGTGAGACTTGTTAATGGTGCAACAACCTCATGCATATAGCAACAATTAAGTTGCACATCACACAAATTACACGACCATTCCAATGATGAGGAATTGACATAATTGGACCAATAATACCTAAATCTTTTATATGACATAATTTCATCATTACCTGTAACTAAGTATTTAACAAAGTGGGTTGAAGCTATTGCTTTGAGGAAAACAACATCACAACAAGTCTGTAAATTCATCTTAGATAACATAGTATCTTGTTTTGACCTACCTCTAACCATTATCACATACAATGGAATGTAGTGTAGTAGCCAAGAAATATGAGCCTTTTTTCAATGATTATAAATCAAACATTCTTTTTCATTGGCCTATCCACAAGCCAATGACCAAGCTGAAGCAAGTAACAAGATCATAATTAATCTCCTAAAGAAAACGTTGAATAATAGAAAATTTAGATGGCATGAAAAACTCTTGTATGCACTTTGGAACTATAGAATAATATTTTAAATTAAAATTGATGCCACATCACATAGCCTAGTTAATAGATTTGAAGCTATTTTGTCTATTGAATTGTTGGTTCCATCTTTAAGGATAGCTCTATCATATTACATCAACGATGAGTTGATCAACAAGTTGTGTATCATTGACTTAAATTTAGTGGAAGAGCAATGTCTACAAACACTTGCCAAAATCAAATGATATTAAGAGAAGTAGAAATAACATCATCATCATGATCCTAATTAGCAGAAAATTAATAAAGGAGACCTTATCCTTAAGGCCATTCGTGAACATGAGGAAAAATTCTTAGCTAATTGGAAAGGACATTTCTTAGTTTCCAAAGCCTTTGGAAATGAAGCATTCAAGTTGGAAAATATGGATTAGAATGAATTGACCAATATAGTTAATCATTCATATATCAAACCTTATTATATCTAATGTTGACCTATTTGCTTGGAGCCTTTGTTTGCCTTTGTTAATAGGTTTAGATAAATGATTGGTGTTGATGATTCTAGTAGTCTACAACAAGAGAGCTTGCATGACCTCCTATCTTTGGAATTTCAAAATACTACAAAATTTTTGTGAATCTGAAAAGTAAGACACAAAGTTCTCATGTTTTGCTAGTTGTATCTCATGATAGCCTATATTTTCCTATTATTTCATGTAAGTTCATGTAACCTCTTGTAATCACATGTATTCTTTGAATTGTTTTTTTGTCCTCTTGGAGTTATATTTGTAGGATGAGCTTGGAATCATCATAGAGATATGACTCATCACAATGGTGAGTTACCACATGATCTCAACACATGAGATTTGACTAGCTTGTTTGACCTTACCAACAGTGTTAGTCTCACATCATTTCCATTACCCCTTTTGAACCATAATCCTGTAACTAAACTTTAATCCTCCTTATTCTTCTACTAAAAGAAACCTATGTTTGACATTCATGAATCATGGCCATGTGACATTCTTGACATGCTCAAGTTCAGTGAATCTACAAACTCTTCATTTAGCGAGAAAATAAAAAATCTGGCCTTGGAAATGAAGGTTTCAATTCCAAAAGAAAGAGAGTTATTTTGGTGGGGGGGTGTGGTGGAGGGATGGTTTGTGGGGAGAGGAAGAGAAAATTCTAGGAAATCCAATGTGACATCCTGTTCCCAGATGTCATTATGTATAAAGGAAATAATAGAAAAAATGTAGAAAAGAAAGAAAAGAATGCTTTATTGATATGGAAAAGTGAATCTAGATCATGCTTTGAGAGTGTTCCTTGGGGTTTTCTTTCTTTGGCATCTATCCTTTAGAGGAAATCCAGCATTGCCACCATGGTTAGGCCTATAACCTATCCAAAAGGGATGGCTAGTCCACTTCTTGTCCTGCTTCACCTAGCTTCCTGTGACTTACCTATATCAGCTTTGCTACCCCATGACTTGCCTGTACTGGCTCTACCATTCCATGCTGGCACAACCTCTAACCCTGAGTATAAATGCCTTTAGTAGAACCCCCAAAGGTTACCTTAAGAGACACATTTGTTATTACAACATGCCCTTTCAAGTCTTAATCACAAATACCCTTTCAAGTCTTGTTAAGATAACAATAACATTTGTTATGAAGAGACACCATCTTCATTAGGCAACTACATCATTTGTGAATGGGGATGTGACAATCTACCCTCCTTAGGATTCGTTCATCCTTGAATAAATCAACGTTTTCTATCTTTTTCTAGCTCTAATGCTTTCTTTCATGATTCTATACTCCAATAATTTGATTTCTCCATTGAACTTGAAGTTGTTTCTTGCTTATTCTATAAAAAAAATATATGTGAGAAGAATATATGAAAAATTAAATATTATTTTCTTAATATTTATCTCATTTTCTTAAGATAATGACAAGAGGTAAATTAAAGATCTACCAACCACCAATCACTTGTTCTAACTAGGGTTACATAAAGTGCAACTCGAATCTGGTTAACCAAGTGAAGGTAGGGCAAATTCTTTATTCTCAACTTCCATTAGCTTAGATATTTTACATATCTAGTTGAAATATAAATTTCATAATGAGTAAAATAATAAGATCATCAAATAAAAGTAAGAGTGAGATGCTTCTTGATCTTGATCAACCTTATGAATTGATGGGAGTAATTGTAATTCTACCATAAGTGGTATATGATTAGATGGTCTTGTTTAGGATGGCAAGGCTTGATCTTAATTCTTCTCAACTTCTTCTTTAGAAATCAACTCTACTAACTTGGTAACTTAAAAGAATCAAGCATCATACCAAATATAATCTAAAGTCTCAATGAAGAATGTTGCTGACCCATCTTCATTAATCATTGTAGAGTAATTTGTAAACTATGGTTCTTGATGAGTGTTATACATCAACATCATCTATTCTTGAATTCTAGAATATGATTTAACTACTAAAGATTCAAAGTAAGCAGAATATGCACTAGCTAATGGAATTGCATGCTAAATTGATGGAAACATCTTCTTCAAGTCAAGTTCATCTTGTAAACATTTCTTTATAGATTCATATTTTAAGAATTGATAAATACTACTTCCAACTTTTACATTGAAGTCTCCACAAAGGATAAATGGAACTGGAATGGTACAACTTAGGAATAACTTATTCTTCAAACTTTCTTCTATTTGCTTGATCAAGTATGCTCCTTGACAAAGTCTAACATTTGAACATGTTGGTTTGGCAATTAAATATGTGTTAACCATGCATACACATCTTCCTGATAGATGAACTTTTAAAATCACTACTAGGGCGATGTGATTTTTCCAAAATCTTAACTATTCTTTCTTTCCCATTGCTTGAAGTTTCTGAATTTTAAAAATGACATTTTCTAAACTCCATTCAAATCTTTGTACCAATTCAAATTTGGCTTCTTTATAAAATATTACACAACCATCCATGTTGTGATTCCTACAATATGCTAATCTGTATAGCTCAAAAGAAGAACTTCCACAAGAGCCTTTTTGCTTATAAATACCTTTGTATCCCATCTTTTTCAAATCTGGTTGGAATTGATATAGAAATTCCCATGGTAAGACTTCTTGTAAGCACAAGACATCAGCATCCAAATCTTGTAATTCTACTAAAATGCATGGGTATTGATATTTGTGCCAATCCAAGGCCTATGATGGACATAGTGGATATTGTTTCTCACTCACTAAAGATCTTGCAAGCATGTTGTATAGTGCAACCTTCATTCCTATTCTTGGAGTCTTGTCTAGATCATTTCTTTTCATGAGTATCATACTCCTTATTGAAATGAGATTTTGAGTCTCCATGTTATTTTCCCCTATGTTTTGATTACAAGGTGGATTATATACCCTTTTCTTGACAATTGAAGATTTTTCTATTTCTTAAACTAATTCTCCAACTAATACATCAATTGATCATTAACTAATACATCAACTAATAATCAACTACATTAACTAAATAACTATATTATCTATTTTTATAATTATATTATCTAATTTTAGTAATAGTTAACAACATCATATAATTTTAGTAATATGTAACTATATTATCTAATTTTAGTAATATATAATGCCATTACTTGATTTTTAGTAATATTTAACTATATTATTTTTGATGACCTTTCTACCCCCCTTGAGAACATTGACTCCAACAATGTAACTAATAACATGTCATAGTGATCTTAAGACTATTTGTAAGGGTTATGTACTAAATCTTAAAGCTTAAAAGGTTAAATTTATAATATTATTGAATGGTAGGATGCCTAAATGATAAATCTAACCTTACTATTAAGTTCAAAAGGGTGAAAAATGTTAGAAATGACTTTTCATATGTTGAAAATAGACATCGTATGCTCAAGTTGTGTGAAAGTTAAACTTTAAAGGATCTTGAGGCACTATATCGGGCAAGGAGTAAAAACTAATTTTTGGAGTTTCTAGGATAGATTTAACTTTACCATTAGGCCTAGAAGGTTGAAATCTATAGGAAATGACTCTTCATTTGTTAAAAAATATTTTCAAAATCAAAAGTTATGGCTTTTGGATTCTAAGTACTTTGGTGTGAAAAACGAGACTTCTCGAGAGGTCATCCATCCCAGTTCTACTTTAAAGTGTGCTTACTTATGGAATTTTTATTCTATTGCTACCACCATGCCAAATTCTAATTTTAAAATTTATTTTTGCAAGTTCTTAATTTTAAACTAACCATTTAATGACGAAAATTTGAATTTTTCATTAATTGATGGGAATTTCAAATTTTTCTATCAGTTGATAGACAATTGAAAATTTTTCGTCATATAATGGAGAATTTGCCATCTCATTGTGCAAAAGTTGTAGTGATGCACTGTTTCAAGGTCCACGTGACAGTGCTAGAGGTAGTGATGGACAACACGAGAGGTAGTGATGGGCAACGCAGGAGGCAGTGATGGGCAGTGTGGGTGGCAGTGATGGGCAGTGTGGGTGGCAGTGATGGGTGGCACTGGAGGTAGTGATGGGTGAAGTGGAAGGTGGTGATGGATGGAGTGGAAGG
>MNCI01028588.1:116053-154421 GCA_015680685.1 Gnetum montanum | reverse complement strand
GGTATTTTTCAAATCAAGGAAAGACTCAAAGGATGAAAAGGGTATGACTTCAAGGAAATTTGATGCATTGGTGCTGGCCATTCTCTTGGGTGCTTGGATGCTTTTTCTTGGGTTTTTCACCATTCTAACATTGTTTAAATATCAGGAAGTTGAGTGAATAAAAATAAGTCTTTGCATGATGTGGTTCTCATGCATAAATATCAAAAAAAAGAAAGAGAAAAAAGAGAAAAAGGTGAGAATTCAACGCACACCCCTTAGACATAATAAAGTAATATGGGCTATAAGTGCTGGTTATGGCATTGGAAAGACATGTTACTCATGCTTGATGGTTCCCTCTAACTAAGGCCATTTTTTGCTTCTTGCTTCTCCATCTCACTGTTCTTGGGATGGTGGTCACTCTTTGTGGAAGCATTCTTGTTGCCTCAAGAGGATGGATTGGCCAAGTGTATTGATGCAAGGTCACTGAATAAGGTTGGTTTGAGTCTAGATTTGGGATGATTTTTAATTAGTTATCTTAACCATGAAATACACAAGGGGCTTTATACAACCTTATTCTTGGGATTTCATTCCATTCTCTCCTTTCCATATTTCTTCCCATTTTCCACCTCATTGCCATTTTTATCATTAGTTCATTCTAGGTTGATGCATTGTTTTACTTTGGTGAATTCTTGTGGATAAGTTTTTAACTGTTGCTTCCAAATGACATTCCTAGAGCCTATGGACTCTTTGGTTTGTGGGTTTGTTAGGGCATAAAAGGCATAAGCCTACTTTGGGGAGGACCCACTGGCGTTCCTTTTTTTGGTGCAATTGTTAACTTCTTTTCCTTAAAAATTTCTTCCAATCAATCATTTCTTGTTTCATCCCCATCCATGGCATCCATTTTATTGGAGTTGCCATTGTTATTTTTTCCATCTTTCTTGTTCCTCATATTTTTCCATCTTATAGCTATCAAAGGTTCACTCTTAGTTGTGGAGGCCCTGGTACAAATTTTTCAATTATTTCCATTTTACTATTTACCTAACCCCTACACCTTGGATAGTCACCAGTGATAAATCTCCAAATTAGTTTATTCCATAACCACAACTTAGCCAATGTACCTCATATCGAGGCAAGGTATCAACTGCATTGTGATTTATCTATCCTTGATCATTTGTGACTGTGTTATGTGTGCAGATGACAATTATACAAATAATGGACCGAGCTTGAAGGAAGCACTCAAGATGGACCGAAATTGGAGCATTTACGAAAGAAGCAAGTCTAGTCGCGTTGCTATGGATAAACAATGGAAGACGTAATCTTGGCATTGGCAGCAACACACTTCATCTTCTTTCTCTCTTTTTCTCTTCAAGCTATCAAATAAAGGCTTGGATGTCATTTATGTATGAGTGTTCACCACAATGGTCATGAACACTAATGTTGTAATATGCTTATTGATCCATTCACTAGGCACGTTGAGTCTGTCATCCCATTCCATTGTCAGTTGTCAATTAGTCAATAATTCCATACCTTCTCAATATTTTGTAAGGAACTCGAGGATGAGTTTTCATTCAGTCGTGGGGATATGATGAGAGTGGTTACTCTAGCAGTTATTCTAATTATTAGAGCAATTACTCTAGCAGTTACTCTAATTATTAAAGTGGTTACTTTAGTAGTTATTCTAATTATTAGAGTGGTTACTCTAGCAGTTACTCTCATAGTTATTCTAATTATTAGGGTGGTTACTCTAGCGGTTACTTTAGTTGTTATTCTAATTATTAGAGCAGTTACTCTAATTATTGGAGTAGTTGCTCCCAAGTCTATAAATACAGTGCCCAGGTGCACAATTGAAGGAAGTCTTTTAGTAGTCAAGTAGAAAAACTCTTGTAGTCTGTTTGAAAGTTAGAGTATTTTCCAAGTGCCCATAGCAGGAGGTCTAAGTGTGGAAAAATCTTTATTCAAGCATTATGTACCTGAGCACACCTTGTGTACGATAATAAAGATGAGCTCTTTGATTCATCCTTGCAGCACTTGAGATTTTTTTTCTTATGCATTTCTTTTATTTTATTTTCTTATGCATTTCTTTTATTTTATGCACTTTACCTTTCTGTTATTAGCACAATAATTCATTTTAATCAATTAAGCAAATCGTTAAGTTACACAAGCATAACCACTTCAAGCATGTGTGTAACACTTGGTAACCCAGTAACGGTGTTTGGTAATCCCAACAGTGTTGCACTGGTTTAGAATGTGTATGGCAAGTGGGAACGGATGCTGGTGTTAGGATTAGTTAGAACTTAGTTAATGAGTAGTTAAGTTAAATTAGTCACTTAGTTACCTCTCTCCTTCCCTACTAGTGCAGGACATAAAAACATAAAAGCTATAAAAATCATATGCCTCAAGCTTACTTAATCATACAATCGTGACATACAGGTAAGCTTGGGAAGACAATGATCAACCAACCCATCCTTGTTCCATAAGGGTGCACAAGCACTTAGTCCTTGGAATTCAATCAGATCATGCATGAAACACTCGTATTCACATGGTTGAACATAGGGGTACCTTTCCGCTCATCACAAAAGACTTCAACATGCTTAGTATCAATGAATTAGTTGATTAAGTTAGAATGCTGCAAATTTTAAAGAATAACAAACAATCTAGTAAAGATGACTAAGCCTACATAACTAACCAAATAGGAAGAGATAGGCAAGGAAGATTTAATTATTAGAATAGAGATCAAGAAATAAACTTAGAAGAAAATGATGGTCAAAATATAAGAGGAAGAGGAACATGTTTATCTAGAGGAAGAGGCAGATGGAATCAATCTAGAAGTAAAAGAAAGGGTCATACCATTGACCAATGCTAGACCAAAATGAATTTTAACATAATACATGGATAAATTTCACAAAGAGAACAAGATACTCCCTCATCATCTTCAATGGATATTTAAGAAAAAGATCTAGGAAATTATGTAACCTTTAATTAAATTAGAGAAATAAAGCAATATGTTTGTATTTGAGATAGTGGGTGCTCTAATCACATGACACCTTACAAAAATTATCTTCTAAATTACAAAACAAACAACAGTCTTAACAACATCAAATTTGGAAATGGAAAATACTTAGTCATAGAAGGAATAGGATATTGTGTAGTTAAATTAAATAATGAATAAAAACTCATCATTTCCAATGTGTATAATCTTTTCAACCCTCTCATTTCTATTGGAAAAATCTCTAACGAAGGAAATAGTGTAAATTTCACGAGAAATTTTTGCATTATCAATAAACTTAATGATAAAGAAATTGTAAAAATTAAAGCTTTGAATAACACAATATATTACCTTGATTGTGACTATGTTAATTAAAAAGGAGACATCATAAGCAACCATACTAAAGAAAAGCATGTGTGCACAAAAAAATCCAATAAAATGCCAAACAAAGATGAAGTTAAGGAAAAGCATAATGAGGATTTTAGCAAGTCTAGACATTGACATGGAAGGCTTGGTTACATCTCCTACTACAAAATTGAAAGATTGGGTAAATTGGAAAAAGATATAGCAACAAAAATTTTAGGTAGTCCCCAAAACAAATGTGAGACTTACATACAAGGAAAGAAAATCATTTCTCCTCATAACTCTCACATGATAAATATGGAAAAATCATTTGATCTTCTACACATGGATCTTGTTGGACTAATGTTCACTATTTTGATATGAGGGGAAAATTATTTCATGGTCATTATAGATGATACTCAAGATACACTTGGACTTATAATTTGAAGGAAAAGGATGCAGGTATCAAATACTTTGAAATTTTTTACATAAGAATTGAAAATTCCATGAATGTTAAGATTAAGGACATCAGATCAGACAAAGGAAGTGAATTCATAAATAAAGAATTTGACAAGTTTTGTAAATAAAATTCTATATTTTATTCGACCACATGTGAATATAGCCCACAATCCAATGGAGTAGCCAAAAGAAAGAATATAATAATACAAGAAATGATAAGATGCTTACTAAAACATGCCTCACTACCTAACCAATATTAGAATATAGTTGTCATAACTCTTGTTACATTTCTAATTGAATCATCACCAAAAGTAATAAGACATATATCCATATGAAGTTCTATATAACAAAATTTCTAATTTGAGTCATATGAGAACATTTAGGTGTCACTACTATGTGTAACGACGGAAAATGTTGATTACTAGAAATATCAAGAGAAGTTCTGTGTACATAGTTCCAACCCTGGATCTATGTGAGGGCCGTGCTGGAGAAAATGAATCCAAGGTGCCCTGAATGGTCTTTTCAATTAGATAGGAACTTACTTAATTAGTAAATTTTGTAATGATCGGATCACAAGATGACGATTTTGATGGGAGGGTACGATATTGGTAATCTTGAAGGCAACGAGGATGATGTAAACAATGCAAAAAAATTGTAAAATCTATGTGAATAGGATGCAATAAATTGAATTTTGAGAATGTGTGATCCTGAGATCTGGGATTTAGCTTATAAACAAATATGTTGAATACAATGGTTGCAGGCGAACTTTGGTTTAGACGAAGCACATGCCAAGAACAAGAAAACTATTCAGAGATGAAACAAGCAAAATCTGATCTACCTTGTTCTAGCCAATCTGGGCACAAGGGAGTTGTATTCAAAGCAAAGTATCTACTAACTTGAAGTCTCTGGTCAAAAGCTTTTGTCGATCACCGCCGATGCTCTTCTATTGCTAACTCTTTTTTGTCCTCTCACCAGTCTTTGCCAAGAGATATTGTCAAAATTTTGCCAAAAATGCCAATTGTTGCCAATCTTTGCCCCTAAAATTTCCAACCATTACCAATCTTTTCCCCAAAAAAAAATTGTTAACCCTTTGAGCATTGTCTGTTGGGGTATTTATAAGATTAGGGTTAGGAGAAGAACATGGTTTAGATGATGCATGTCCTGGGCCCAAAAAATACTATTGACATGATATGCCATAGTTGAAGCTTGCAACGTTATGCTACGCTACGCTCTGAAGCGTATTATGTTGTAATCTACCCTTGTCTTTAGTGCTGTAGGATTTCCAGGGCTTCAGTAACAAACTGTCCTACGATTATGCTACAATACGCTAGGGAGTGTATCATGGCATAAGAACTGCTAATGCTTGAATTTTGTCGTCTCCGTTGTTGTAATTAAATCAACTATCTACTTACGTTACACTGCATTACGATACATTACACTGCATAGCATAATGCAGCATAATATGCCAAAAGTTAAGATTTTCAATCATGGCCAGCTTGCAAAGTTGAAGTGTTATTGTTGCGCATCCCTCGTTTCTGTTCAATCCTCTTGAAGTCTACTATGCTGGGCTATGTAGCATAGTGTAGTAGGCCTTTAACTGAAAAAAGAAGACTCACTAAAATGTGCCACTTGTGGAAATCCTTTGCCTAAACTTCAAGACTTTGCTGAATCATCGAGGTTTCAAAATTTCATGGTGTTTCAATGGCCCCTCTTTGTTGATGTTTTGAGGCCTTGCCCGAGAGACATCGACAAAGAATATGAAACATGAGAGGTAAAGATGCCAACACCATTCATCAGCTGTTACTTAGATGTCGCTCTATCAAACCTGGAAGTGCGAAGGTTGGGAGCGTAACGGGCATAGGAGGGATCTCACAGTTGTGAGGGAGGGAGGTTTAGGAAAGACTCAAGCATGAGTAGAATACTTCATAAACATGTTATTAGACAACTTCTCGTGGGTTTTTTCCTAAGAGGTTATGCTATTGCTGTATTGTATATGTGGGGCTTGCATGGACGAGTTGCGTTACACTCGTATGACTTGGACGAGTTGTGTTACATCCATTTTGCCTAGCTTTGCCCATTTTTTTAAACTTGCATTCCATGAGGCGAGTTGCGTTACGCTAGTTCATGGAGATGATAGTTATTCATGTGCAAAATACTTTTTTGTATGCTCACAGTCTGTACAAATAGGAGAAGAGGGTAAAGGTGGTTGTAAGGATAAGGGAAGGAGAAAGTGAAATAAGGTGTCTGATGGAGGGAAATGTAGGATTCGCACTCCCAAGTAGTCAGGCTAGTCTGAGCAGCCATCTCAGAACACTGTGACACCTTGCCCTCCTAGTGAATGCATTCTTGAACAATGCTATTGTAGCAAGTAACCTGCAAAATGTAACAAAGAACAGAGAACAAAAGCAATCATCCTAATCGCTAGGTAGGTTGTTGAAATAAGTATCACCCAAAGTGAAAAGGAGAGTGTAGGCCATGGAGAAGGAACTGTAGCAAGAGGCAAGGATCCCTTTGTTGACACCATAATTCAAGAATTCATCGTCGATGGCCAGATTCATCTTATCCAACCGACTGGGCAAAGAACCAGTCAAATGAATCTGCTAAGCCAGAGTCTGGTGGCAACGATGGGTGGAGGCCACCAAGGCTATGGGTGACCATAGTTTCCTTAGGGCTCCAAATGGCAAAGCTGACCCCAAGAGTTACAACTATAGAGTGGCCTTCATAGCGTCATGTCCAAGGGGTTAGTAGTATGCCTTTTGGCATATATGAGGAATCAGTAGGATGCCAGGAGGGTAGCAGCGCTGCATCCATTCCAACGCCCTACCTGTTCCTTCTGGTAGGGATGTCATGCAAGAATGATCAGGCTCACTTGCTTCATGGTTAATCTATTGGTAGCTTCTAGTTTTAAGTCTTGGTAGACCGTTGTTGTAGGTTTTAAGTCCCAACAGACCATGGTGTACCTTTTGAAATTATCGGTGTCAAGCTGGAACGTTACAGGCACCGAAAGATTCACAGAAAAGCACAACAGACCCTGCCTCCACTTGAGGGAAAGCTGGAAATGGATGAAGGCAGAGTGCCTTGGATGGTCTACATGCAGATCAAACAAGGACTTCCCCAACGTTTGCTGCTACAACACGTTGGGTTATACGTAAACTGCAACTAAATGTAAACTAGTACGAAACGTACAGAAAATGTAAACATATGTAAACATAGAAAACGATGTAAACTATAACGAAAGTTGGCCAAATGTATCAAATGTATTGAAAAAGAGTGTGTACAAAGAACCAGTCTATACGCAGTTGTGGATTTACACAAGGCGGACGTATAGCCCTGGTTGATGAGGATGGGTGATGACAACTACTGGGAATTTCTGCAGGCACTACATGAATGTTGTATGCTCAGCATGTAGGATGTATGCCCAGCATGTGAGATCTATGCTCCTATGCTCTATGTGTGAAAATGAACAACTTTTCAAACCCCACCCGAACCCGAACCCCAATTTAGTCAAAAATTAGGGTTTTTATATGATCTTAGAGCATGGAATTAAGATTTGGAGTGGGATGATTGGCTATGGGAGGTGAAATTTATGGAACTGGTGATAGGTGGGGTGTTGACCAATGTGAAAGAATAAAATTTTACAAGTGTACAGCATGAACACTATCCAGTTCACACATTGGGCATGCAGACCCTCAGCGTGTGAACTTTCATGCCCATAAAAATGAATGAATGATAGTTGTACAACATATTTCATGGTTCTATCCTATAGATCTAAGATTTGGCATCTTGTTTCTAGCTTTAGCATGTCATTCGAAGCTCTGGGGTGTCCTAGCATGTCCATAGAGATTCCAGTGTGTGAGTTTGGGCGTGTGGCGTGTTTCTGTACCCTCATACGCTGGGCGTATATGCTCCATACGCTAGACAACAGGTGGTCAAGAGGGAAATATTTTGACATAAATTTTAATGTCTGAAGCCAATTTTGACCATGGATCTAGATGTTGGATGTCCTAAGGATGCTTCCTATCAAATTTTGGCTCATTTGGCCTTGATTTTGCAGGGTATTGAGAGGCCTAAAGTTGAGTATGCTAGCCACACACTCGGCATATAGGCTAGCATGTAAGCATGAAAACTACAATTTAGGAATCAGATCTAGTACGTTGGGATTTGTATACTAATCCTTGAGTCTTGGTGGTCCTCTAGGTTGTCCACAAGTAGATTTTGACTTTGTTTCGATGGAGTTTTGGGCTCATCTCTAAGGTGCATGTTGGCTGTACACTAGGCGTATAGGCTGGGCATATAGGCCAGCGTGTGAGGCCAAAGATTATACTTTTGATACCCAAAATGGAATTTTTCAAAGCCTATTATGATGTAGACTAGATGCCCATGTCTTGAGGGTCAACACCATGCCAAAAAATTTCTTGAAAGTGCATGTTTGACCTTGTCCTTGGTGCCACACGCTGGGCATGCAGGATGTACATGCTCAGCGTGTGAACTTAAAAGTGCATGATTTCAAGATTAAAACTTGATTTTTCTGAGCCCATGATAATGCCCAACAATTTCCCTATCTTTGAGAGTCAATGCCTTGTGAAAATCTTACTCTGAAGTTCCTGTTTTGGGTCACCTTTTAAGTCATACGTTGGGCATACACGCTGGGCGTGTGAGCCAACATGTAGGCAGGAAATGACCCGTTTGGTGCCCAAAATTTGATTGTTAGGAGCCTAAGACCTACTTGAGACCTTAGGGAAGGTCATGGGGAGCCTAGACCTTTGATTCAAGCCTATTTTGATGAGTTTTTGAGGCTCAAAAATTGCTGCACGTTGGGCCATACGCTGGGCAGGTATAGGCCAGCGTACAGGATGCATACTTAGTGAAAACCAAGTATTTTGAGCTCAAAATTTGCTAGGTTTGATGCCAGATGTCACTGTAGTCTTCTGTGGATCCTAGGGAACCATTTCTTGCTTAGTTTGACTCCATTTAAAGCTGTCTGCAAGGTCCTCAAGCTTCAATCATGCTGGGAAGCATCATGACTTAGCTTGATTCTTGTTGGAGAAGTGCTAAGCTCAAAATTTTGTGGTGTTTCATTGGCCCCTCTTTTTTGAAACTTGGAGGAATCAGCCCAAGAAGTGTCAACAAAGAAGTACAAAACACCACAAGTAACTTGGTAGAAATATTTTCCTTTGGCACTTGACCTAATGTCATCACACCATGTTCAGTAGTACATGGGATTGGGGAAATGAAGTTTGTAGCTGGATAGGGAAATGGAAATTGTGGGGATTGGAAACTAGTCAAGGGATTGTGCATCGTGAAGGGGATGCTCTGGTGTGTATATAGGTCATGTTGATCCTTGTCAATAGCGATTGTCTAGCAGACTTGGAACCAAGACATGAGGTGTATGTCCTTTGGCAGAATAAGACTATTGTTTAGTGTTTAAGAGGACTTGTTGGCACAACCAAAGCCACATGATGATGTATTGCATTCTTTGGAGGAATAGGGCCTCTGTTTAGTGTTAAAGGGAACCTATTGGTGGAGAGCTAAAGCCATGCAATGAGATGTTACTTAAGCGTTTGAGACATGAGTACTTGCTTCTAAGACAACTACCTTCCCGCCTGGGGCTTGTATGGGAAGTGCCAAGGGTCTTGTGTTTCTTTTTGGCTTTTTTGCTCTTTGCTCTTTGCACTTGTGTTGTTTTTTTTCTTTTTCTTTTTCTTTTGTTCCTTTTAATTTTCTTTTTTTTGTTCCTTTTTGTTTTTTTTGTTTCTTTATATATATTTTTTGTAAAGAGCTTTTTTTTGATCTTGTACTCATGCTCAAGTGCCATGTTATGTGTTGCAACTACTTAAAAGTGTTGCAATGTGCAATGGTGTGCTCAGTGTTTTGGGGTGCACTGGGTGTGTCAGGGATGTAACCAAGTAAAGTATGTTGAGGAATAGATGGGAAATGTAACAGGAAATGGGAATGTACTAGTGAATGGCTCGGTTAACCTTGGTATGTGTGTTAGAAACCATGTGGTACCTTGCTACTATGAAAAAGTGCATTCTCGCACGAACACCTTTGAGTGTCATCCTACAAACACAACTCCAAGAAGACAAGAAAACCATGAGTGAGTGAGTAAGCTTAGACTTAAACAAAAACTGATGAAACAAAGGCACTAGATGAGATATCAGGCACTGCATATGAATGGCAGAAATGTTGTTAGGATCAACTGATGATGAGTGAGGTAGTGACTTCGATGAAGTTTGAATGCAGCTACAGATCGAGAGGCTAGAGATGAAGCTGCTAGTTTATAGTTGTAGCAGACTATCGTGGGTTAGTTTTATGTCATAACCCGTTGGATGTTGCTAGTTTAGTGTTGTAGCGGATGGTACATTGCTAGTTTATAGTCTTGGCAGACTGTGGAGAGGCAAACCAGTTTATAGTCTTAGCGGACTCTGGTGAACAAAACTGTGGCAGTTTAATGTCGTATAGGATGGGTGCTAGTTTATTGTCATTGCAAACAAACTGTGGTGTCAATTTATCGTCATAACACCAGGACGAGTGGTGGTGTCAGTTTATCATCATAACGCCAGGATGAGTGGTGGTGCCAGTTTATCGTCATAATGCCAGGATGAGTGCATACCTGAGTTTATGCTCAAACATAGAATGGTTTCAAGTACAAGTGGTTGGTCGGGTGTGCAAGCTCGTTCCCTTCCATGTCAGCTAGCTTAAATGCTCCATTGTCATACACTTTGGTGACCAAGTAAGGCCCTTCCCAATTGGCTGAGAATTTGTCCAGGTGTTCCCGAACTACTTTGAGTACAAGGTCACCTTCCTTGATCGGGTGCTTATGAATATCGTGTCGATGGCACCGTCGTTGTTGCTTCTAGTACCATTCGATCTAATTGAGCGCACGTGTGCATTCCTCCTCCACTGAGTCCAAGTCAACAATGCACAAGTCATTGTTTTGACTCTCATCGAGGAGTCCGGAGAGTTTGATCCTTAAAGATGGTACCTACAACTCCAAAGATAAAACAGCTTCTGAACCATAAACAAGACTATATGGATTTTTACCTGTGGAAGTCCGATACGTAGTACAATATGCCCATAACGCGTAAACTAGCTACTCATGCCACTGTCGTTTGCTTTGTGTAAGCCATCCTTTTGAGCACTATGATGATGATCTTATTTGTAGCTTTGGCTTGTCCATTGCTCTAAGGGTACTAAGGGGATGAAAATGAATGTTTGATCTCTAGGCTTTCACAAAAATTTCTAGTTTCAGCACTGTTGAACTGTGGCCCGTTATCAGTGATGATGGTCATCGGAATGCCAAAATGAGTCACAATGTTTTCTAGAATGAAGTTGCATATGTGTTTGGATGTGGTTTTTCTAAGGGGAATAGCTTCTACCCATTTTTTCAAATACTCCGTCATGGTTATGATAAAGCTATGTCCTGTAGAAGATGGGAGAGATTTTGGTCCGATAATGTCTCTAACCCGCACTTCTAGAAAGGCTAGGTGATTTGCATGGTATGCAACTCATTTGGTGGAACATGTATCAAATTGCTATGTTTTTGGCAGATGCTACACATTTTGACCTTGGAGAAACAATCGTACTCCATGTGTGGCCAATAATAGCCCAAACGTCTTATTTTTGTTGCCATTGCTTTGGGCGCTATGTACCCCCCGCATATTCCTTCATGTACATGCTCCACAATGGTTTCACCATCAGTGCTACTAATGCACATCAATAGGATACCTTTGTAGGATCTATGACATAACGTGTCATCTACTAATGCATACTATCGAGAATGTTTTCGTACTCCATCCTTTTACGCATTCGTTAGATGTTGCGGTGTTTTTATGTGTAGAAGGTACTCTTTTATGTCATCATACCATTCTACTGCGTGTGTTGTGCTAACGGATGCAATCGGTAATTCATCGAGAGTATCAGTTATGGGTTTAGCACAATTGGTTATAGAACTAGGCAATGTGTGGAACATGTTTGGTGATATGTTTAGAGTTAACGTGGCAAGTGCATCTACAATGGTGTTATCGTTTCTGGATACATGTTACACCTCTATGTTTTTGAATGGCTTCAGCAAGTGCTTAGTCAAATCACAGTATGGTTGTAAGTGTTGTGCTTTGCACACGTAAACGTCTGTGACTTGATTTAGAACTAACTGTGAGTCACCTCTAACTACGAGTCGTGTGATGTCTAAAGCTAGTGTTGCCATGAGACCTCTAAGGAGACCTACGTACTCTGCTACGTTGTTGGTACAGTGAAAGTTGAAACAATAAGCAAAGGGTCGGATCTCCTTGGAGGGATAGGTGATGACGGTAGCAGCACTTGCCCCTCGAGAGGTGGATGCTCCATCAAAGTTCAAAATGGCATCGTAGTCATCGGGCACTATGTCTATTGCACTGACATTTTCATCAAGGAACTTTGGCTCTATCGTTGCTTGATCATGCGTTGGTGATACAGTCATTTGATTTGCTATAGCTTGACCCTTAACTGATGACTACGCTATGTACTGTAGGTCAAACTCAACTATCATGGCTTTCCAGCGAGATATCTTACTTGATTCGTAAATGTTGCCTCTGATAGCTCTGAGAACATTATCCTTACAAATTATATTGACTTGGTTGTGGAAGAGGTAATGTCACCATTTCTTTAAGGAAAAGATAAGGGTTAAACACGAACTCTCCACCTCATTGTACTTTTGCTCATAGGCTACTAATGCATGGCTTAGATAATAAATAGGGACTTTAGTTCCATCATCTCGTTTCTGGCAAAGCATAGATGCGATGGATGAATCTGAGGTGGCTAGGTAGATATAGAATGGCTTGTTGTTCTGAGGCGGATAGACTGTCGATAGTTGATAAGTGCCATTTTAATGTTGTCAAATGCTTCCTGGCACTATGAAGTCCATTTGAAATGGATGTTCTTGCGTAGCAAGTGGTTCATAGATTTCAACTTGTCCATCAATTTTTCTATGAAACGCCTAATGAACTGTAATCTACCTTGTAGACCTCAAAGTTCGGTGAGGTTGCTTGGTGGTTTTAAGTTCGTGATAGCCTTAACCTTGTCCGGATCTACTTGTATTCCTGTTTCTGATACTACGAAGCCTAGCATCTTGCCCATTTTTACCCCAAAGACGCATTTCTTTGGGTTAAGCCTAAGTTCATATTTTAGACAATGTTTTAAAACCAAATCTAAGTCTTTTATGTGCTGCTCTGGTATTTTTGACTTAACTACGATGTCATCCACATAATCATTGAGCAAATTCTGATATGTGGCACTGGCGTTCTTCAAGCTGAATGGCATCATTGTATAGCAAAAGATCCCCCATAGTGTCATGAAGGTCGTCCTGAGTTGATGTTCTAGGTTGATCCGTATCTAGTTATACCCTGAAAAGCCATCCATAAAAGACAATAGAGCATGCCCCGCAGTTGAGTCAACAAGTTTATCAATGCTTGGTAGCAGAAAGTCATCCTTTCTGGTTGCGGTGTTGAGATCTTGGAAGTCTATGCATAAGCGAATGCTTCCATTCTTCTTGGGGACTATAACCATGTTAGACACCCAATCAGCGTAGTCAGTAGCTCGAATGAAACCAGCCTGATAAAGCTTAGTGATCTCATTGCGAACTGCCAATGCTACCTCAGGTTTGATCTTGTGTGTTTTCTGTTTTAGTGGTCTTAACTTGGGATCGACTATAATGTTGTGTTGAACAATACGAGGATCTAGTCCAGGCATGTCATTGTAAAACCAAGCGAATGCTTTCATGTTGTCACGAAGCACGTGTTCTATATCCTTGGCAAGTTGAGGTGGTAATAGTGTGCTCAATTTTAATTCCTTAACTTCACCGTCAGGCATAGTTATGGGGGTTTTAGTTAAAGGGTCTTCAGTGATGCTATTAGCTTCTATGTCCAGAGATTTTGTCATACCTTCATAGCTGTCTAATGTTTGTTGCGTTAAGGCTACAAATGTGTCATCTGTTGATGGACCTAAGTCGATAGAATTTATGTTGATTTCTCTTGTGATCTTTCCATATGGTCCATTGATGGTCAATTGTGTGAATAGATGCTTTCAATCCATCGTGCTTGCTCCTGCCAATAAACATGGAGCAAAGTGAGCTAGGGGGGGGGGGGGGGGGGCGGGGGTTGTTATGCTTTCCAGGCAATGTAAATCATGTGTGTGTTTAATAGTGACTAAGATATGCGGTGGTAGTTTATCGTTGTACCTGGACGCATGGTAGTTTAGGACCATTACCGGGCCTTGCCTGTTAGTTTATAGTCATAACAGACTGATCACAGTAGTTTAAGGCCTTACCAGGCCATTCGATAGTTTAGAGCCGTTTCGGGCCATCATGGCAGTTTAATCGTAATTTACAGTTCATGGTTAGAGTACATAGTTATGTTTAGTGTACATGGTGGGGTAACGTATACGTATATATGTATGTATGGTACATATGTATAGGTTTTTTTTATTTTTTATGTTTTATGTTTTTGTTTGTTTATTTATGTTTATCAAAATAAGAATGGTACTAGAGGTTAGGACATCATAGACCATAGGGACAGCGTATGGGGTCTTTGTTGTTATTTTTATATTTTATTTTTAAGGGTCTTAACGCCCTACAAAAGTGGGTTAATGTGTACATGAATTTAGAAAATGGTATGCTGAGTGTTGGTCAAGATTCGTAGACATAGGACAAAGCCCTAAATAATAGGGATAGATCCTACAAAGGTGGGTCAATGGGTACATAAATTTGGAAAATAATAGTGTGGGTATAGATCAACATTTGTGGACATAGGGGCAGCGTCCTAGATAATAGGAAATGACTCCTACTAAATAGGGACAACGTGCCCCAAACAAGGGTCAACGTGCCAGATGGTAGGGGCAACGTCCTAAAATATAGGACAACATGCTAGATTGTAGGGCAACGTGCTAGATTATAGGAAGGGTCTATGTGATCCTTACTTTAGCTAATTCTAACGTAATTTTGACAGCGTAAGAAGGTAAAAATAATAAATGTAAAATAATTATGCATGAAAAATTAATGGTTTACACTAAGTAAAACTGTAAATTCTCTAGGACATATAAAAGGCAAACTGTAAAACTGCGTAGCACTAAACATTTCATCCTTATTCCAGCATAAACTAGGCATTGACAACGTAAACCCATCAAAACTACAATGTAAAACAGAGGGAGATAGAGGGCAGCATGAACCCAAGGACTGCAGGTCAGCGTAAACCCAAGGACTGGACCCAAGGAGCAACATAAACCCAAAAGATTGAATCGAAAGAGCCAGCGTAAACCCAAAACCTCAACATGAAGCCAAGGAGTAGAGGCCAAGACTTCAGCATGAATCCTAGGTCAGGGTCAGCATGCATCAAAAGCTCCAATGTGAATAGGTCCATGGTAGCGTAAACCACCATTTTGCATAGCGTTGGACCATCTATTTTCAAGATCTATGACAATACCGATTAGATCCAGAGTGTGCGGCACCAGATCTATGATCTACAAGCCTTGATCTGCAATATTTCATACCAAATCTACAGCATGCATGGGCGGATCTACATAGATCTGGGCGTTAACATTTGGATCTGCTTGAAACCCTTAGATTTGGGCTACAGCGTGCAAGATCCGTCGGTAACCAGCGTCGCCAGCGTTCGGGCAAGATGGGCAAGGGACAATAAGTAAAGGGCAAGGAGAAGAAGGAGGCATCCCTAACCTTCACTACGGAGAGTGAGGAAACACTTCAAAACCTTCCCAAACCTATGATCTCTTCATGGCCTAGATCCCTACGCCGGTTAGCATATGTTCCGTAGATCTAGATCTTTTTTTTTCCTGTTTTTATCAATTATTGTCCAGTTTTCTGTTGTCAGCGTAGATGTTTTTCTTGGTAAATTTAGTCAGCGTATGGGATATTTGGCCAATGTAGAGCTTGTGAAGCCAGCGTGCAGGCCATGATCCCAACGTGTAAACTAAAAAAATGTTTAGTTCATGCAGCGTGTATGTACCCTTTTTTTGGTAAATTTTCGTTTAAGTTTTAGTGTCAGCGTGAAAGGTCTAGCTGGTATGCTCAGCATGAACCTAACATACCCAGCGTACAGAGGGCTATATGCCCAGCGTGTGAGAAGGTCACACGCTTAGCGTATAGCTAAAAAACCCCAAAAATTTCTAAGTGTGAGAAGGTCACATACTCAGCGTGTGGATCAAAAACTCAAAAATTTCTAAGTGTTTCCATAGTGTAAACCTTAAATTTTTTGAAATTTTTCATATATTTTCTAGGTGTTAAACTAATGTCCAAAATTGAAATTTTCTAAGTGTTATGTGTGTAATGCGATTGAACCCTTTGCTAAGTGTTGAATATGAACTATAAGATGTGGAGTCGAATAATGTAAATTGAAATGTCATATGTATCCACTAGGGTTGGCGAATGGAATGTTCTTGTTAATAAATGTTGGCAGTTTAAGGCCATACTAGGCTGTTTTTTTCTTTCTATGTTTTTTTATGTGTAGGATGTACTTACTTTGATCTTTGATTTCATGCAGGGGTCTTAAACCTTTTCTGTTGGTCTTGGAGCTTGTTGGAGTGTTGGCGTGGTTTGGGGCCATTGATCCAGATGTACCTGCACCTGATATGATGATTGGTCGAGACAAGTGGTGGTTTAGACCAGGTGCTAATGAATTCCTTGCCTTCATCTTGTAGGGGTTCAGTGTGGTTATATGGTCTCATTTAAGTGAGCAACTCACCTGAAGTGTACTTGAGACCATACTGCTAGGATCAGCTAATGGTGTTTTAGCCTTTGTGACCGATATAGACGAGGGATTATTTAAAGTTGGAGATGGTCCCGCTGAAGGGCCCAGGTCTACTCACCCATTGACACGTGTGGAACATATCCACATGTAGCCATTACAATGTTAATAGCACTTTGTTCCTCGCTTCCTGTGCACACACTTTATTCCAAAATCCTCTTGGAACAGTTTACAGGGTGGCAAGGTAAGGGTGTTCAATTTATCTTTATTTGTTTCCTAGTGCTATACATTTGCTCATGTTTGAACTTTATGTTCTTGTGTAGACCTCAGCTCGATGAAGAGGGAGTATATCAAAGTGATGATGGACTTGCACTTGCTTGTATAGCCTTGGAGGCTTTCATGGCGGGTCCCACTTTATGGGGTGCTGTGTTGGCTCAAACCAAGGGGGTGATCGTCCATTACCACAAGCGATATTCAAAGGCCTTTGCACGTTGTGAGGCTTGGGAGTGGCTACATGCGAATTGGTCTCAAAATGGGCCAATTTTTCCACACGATGTTGATCTAGCTCCAAGTTCCTCTAATCCATCGGCCAGCAGTAAGTGATGATGTTTTGATGCCTTTCGTTCGTTTTGTTACCTCATCGATTGTTGTGAAACTGATTTCCTATTTGCTTATGTACATAGTGGATGTTACTCCTGGTGGAGTTACAATCGCCACAGGCCATACTGAGGGTAGTTTGGCCATGAAGTTTGGAGAAGTCAAAGATGCACAACGATGGTTGAATGATGAGGCATCGCCACATGTCATTGGCTGTTTGTGTGATGCTGGACTTATGGATTTGTTCACCACTCTAAACCCTAACATCCCTGTGACCAAGATGGTTGCTATTGTTGATTCATTTAATGCAACCGTTACTTACTATAGCACTCGTATTCATGGGGTAAAAGTAGTTTTCTGTCTGATGGCAGAGTTCTTTTCAGACCTCTTTGGTGTGCTGACAAATGGGACAAGAGTAACATTTGATAGGGCTCAAAAGGAAAGTCATGTTGTTTGAGAGTTGGAGGAATGGCTGGGTTTTGTGAAGGGCTCTAAAGGATTCCCTATGCAGGGAAGATCCAAAGTGGTGGAAGTGAATGAATTGTACCCTTTGTTCAGAGCACGGGTTTTTCCCAAGTCTCTATCACAAGTTAAGATTCTTGGCATAGAGCTTGTGCGTATCATGCGCACGATTCTAGAAACTAGGATGTGCTACAACTGGGCACAGTTCTTGCTTTTAGGTTTCCATAGGGAGATAGTGCAGTTACGTACAAACATAGAGGCACAATCCCATTTCACTTTTGCATTCTTTGCTAGTTATCTACGTTGACTAGCTGAATTTCTAGTTGTTCGCGTGGATAATGAGTACATGTTGAGGGATCATGGCCAGTTGTCTCGCCTGTGGATACGCCACTTGTTTGAAATTACGAGGTCTCAGGATGTGCCTGAAGGTATAGATAAATCAGCTTCCATCACAACAGGGGATACACTGGGTTATTCCATCCATACACATGACAGCATAGGGTTGGAGCCAAGTAGTGTACCCTACACTGCTAGGAGAGTTGATCGGGTTATCAAGGAGGCAATCGGGAAGGGTAAGTCCAAGATTGAGAGACCTAAGCACCCTAATGAAAGTGCTCCAGCAGCTGAACCACCGATGATAAAGCATATTAGGTTTAAGCTATCGGAACATGGTAAGCACATTTGAGTCATTTTGTTTATTTTGTTTTGTTATTATTCATATTGCAGTAGCATTATACTATGTGTGTTATCAGGACCAACTCCTGAAGTGAGGGAAGAGCTAGCTCCAGTAGTAGAAGAGGAAGAAGAAATCCCAGCCAATCAAGCTGAGGAGGAAGCGCAAGTAGAGGAGCGTATGGAGGATCTCGTAGGAGATCAAGATGAAGAAGATGCCCCAATGGGAGAATTTTTCGGAGCAAAGGTTAGACCTTGGTGATCCACCAAATGTAGATGACCAAGAGGTGTTTGGTATGTTGTTCTATTCTTTTCTATTAGGCTTGCTTTGTTCTTGTGAATTGTTGTTTAGGATGTTGATTGTTTGTCTCATGTTTTGTTGCTGCAAGATCTTAATGTTGAAGCAAGGGCAACCTCTAGTGTCTGAATGAGGGTACCAATGATGATGATACCTACAGAAGAGGCAACCCATGTTGAGGAAAAGTCTACAGATGAGCCCATCAGTTGGATCAAAATGCCAAGTAAGAAAGACTTCGTTACGAGCATTGTCAACAAGGTGATAGATCACATCCAAATGGCTCATCCTAAACTAGGTATGTACATTTCAATATGTTGATTTCATGTTCTACATCTATTTCTATTATCCGTGTTTAATATATATTACTCTTGTATTGATAGGTGATTAGCTAAGGTGGAAACCGTCTGAAGCAACCCACATTGATGCTTTGCCTAAACTCCCTTCAGAGATGGAGCAAGTACCAAGAAAGATCTATGATGAAGTGGCAGGATGTGTTGTACATAATGCCAAATCACTTTGGTCTTGTAGACGCTCCATAGAACAGTTGTGGTTGAGAGTTCAGGTAGCTGAAAAGGAAATGGTCAATCTAGAGGCGAAAAGAAATAACTATAAGTTACATTATGACTTCACGGCTACTAGATTATTGGGAAATGATACATGGTGAACTTCCAAAGTTACCTACACAAGATATTGGAATCTATTGAATCGTCAGGTAACTATGATTTGGGAGTTAGGTGAGCGAAAACCACAAATTGACTTGCTCAATCTCAAGTGTCAAGATTGGAAAGCTTTCACTTCTAAAGTATGTAAATGGGGTTAAGATTAGAAGAACCACAAGCATCAATACAAGTCATTGTTAAAAGATGCATCGGTAGGATAGCGTCAAATGGAAATGTTCATAGAGGGATTAGGCCTATGGTCCTCTTTTGATACGTTTGTTAAACATACTATTGTGGAGATGGAATCTCCTAAGAGATTGATCACAACAGCTTCAGGGGAGGTTTCCATAGGTGAATTTCCTCTTAAGTGTCCTACATGGACTGCTATGGACAAGGGTAAGGCCATAGCCGATGTTGACTTAGGCCTTGATGAAACAGACTAGTCTAGTATGCCAGAAGAAGAAATCCTACGTCGACTACAGTTCAGCTTAAGAGCTTCTTCTTTCGTGAGTGTTCAATCTTGTAACATTTTTTTGTTCTTTTTTTAGAAATGTTATCCTTAGACTTAGTGACTAATTTTTTTCTATTATTCTTACAAGGTCATGGTGGCAACGATGGCGATGAAGGTGGCCCCAGTGTAGTGGGGCAAGATGATGCAGAGGAGCCTGAAGATCAAGCTCCTCCTAGATTTGATACCTAGTTTTGATTCGATGTTTTTTTTGTTAAAGTGATTATGTATATGATCTATGTATTGTGTGGAGACATTATGCTAAGTTGTAATTTGACTTTGATACATTTATACAATTTTTCAGTTGAGTTTTATGTTATTCATTTTTTTTGTTTGAATTTTTAGTTTGTTTGAACACTGATAAGTGTAGGTTTAAAGTGAAAATATTTTTTTTCTTTTGGTTGTTTAAATGTAAACATGATGCAGCAGTGTAAAATTTTTTTGTTCATTTTATTGTTTCAGTGTAATGCATGAAGTAGGAATGCAAGTAGGAATGTAATTGTAATTGAAGCATAATCGTGTAAAAGGGGAATGTGAAGGAAAACTGTAACTGATAACGTAACAATGTAAGCATAAATTCGAACAATGAACTTGAATTGAGAGAAAACCAATGTAAGAAAATGCTCTAGTTTAAGGCCATTTCGGGCCATGCACACATGGGTGTTAGTTTAAATTCATGACGGACTGTAGTCTTGATGTTCTAGTTTAAGGCCATTTCGGGCCCCATGCACTAGTTTAAGGCCATTTTGGGCCATGTGTAAACAAGAGAAGTTTCAAGTGATACTGGTGGATTTCTTAGTAAACAGGCCATTTTTGGCCGTGGCTAGTTTTATGTCGTTGCGGACATGTGATAGTTTAACGTCATTTCTAACGATGAATGTAGTTTAACTTCATTTCAGATGATGAATGTAGTTTAACGTCATTTCGGACGATGAATATAGTTTAACGTCATTTCGGACGATGAATGTGTGTCAACAATTTAGTAATTTTTTTGATTTTTCTTAATTTAACGTTAGGAGTGGCGCTAATAGGTATGATTCCGTACTCAACGTCCCCTTCGCTGATCACGTTGAATAGTAATTCAGCCCAAGGGACGTCTGGTGGAACAGGCTCTATGTTGATGTCTTCTAGTGTTTTCATATGTACAGTAGTTTCTATGTTTGCTATAGTTTCTATGTTAGGTGGTGTATGTACAATTTCAGGTTTGGGTGTTTCTATGCTAGGCGAAGTTTCTTTTACGTCTAATGGATTACTGTTTACTGGTTTCATGCAACTTTGTTTTTCTTTTGTGTCATCCTTTTATTTTGGTTGTTCAGTAGTTGGTTTCGGTTTATCAAGAATGTTGTCATCTTGTTTAGGCTCTTCAAACTTAACCTCCGAGCCTTGGTTTGTATCCGTATGTGATGAGATGGTAGATGTAGCAGCATCCCCATGTATGATGATTTCACCACCTTCATAAGGCAGGTGAATCTCTTGGTGTATGGGAAAAGAGATTGCTTTCAGTTGGGCTAGCCAGAATCTTCCTAATATTAAATTGAACCCTGGCATCTCCTCGATGACAATGAAGTTAGCAGATGTGGGGAATTGATCCCTTGCTATAAAGTCCAAAGTTATGGTGCCTTTTACTACTACGCGTGATCCACTAAACGATTTTAAACAAGTGGTGGAGGTTGGTCTAATTAGTTCTGCAAGCCATAATTTTTCAATGACTGGATAAGGTACTACGTTTGTGGCGGCTCCGTCATCTACATGCACTCTATGTATTTTGAATTGATTTACTTGTATCGTTATGAACATAGGTGTTGTTGTTACTTCTCTGGTTTTCTCATCAATTTTGATGTTCTTAGTGTGGAGGCCTAGTGATTTAGAAGTCGATCCTTGAGGCAAATACATTATCGCATAAATAGAAGGTTCATTTGGAGGTAAGTCTTCGCTTACTGGGATCAATATCAACATGCGTACTAGGGCTTCGCGATGAGTTTGAGAAGTTAACATTAGTTCATATAGGCTTAATGAAGTTTTTTTCTGTTTAAGTGCCTACGTAATCTGTGTTAGGGCTGTTGCTAAATCTTTACCGTTAGGTGTATGCTTGTTAGTGGTTACCTAGTCCATCGGGCCCAACAGTTTTATCTCATGTATAGCTGGTTTGATGTTTTCTTCTATAACCGTTGATTTGAATGTATCATGTATTTTCGATGATTCTCCCTTATAGCTTGTGTTCGGTTTGTTAGTAGGTGATGTCATGGGTACTACACTTAATGGAGTAGGCCTGGGGGATCCTAAGGAAAGCCATTGACGTTCTTTCACGAAGCGTTCCCGTGTGAGCCTGTCTTCCAGGTGTTCCCACGTGTGGCGTGGGGGAACAATTGGTTTCTAAACATCGGGTTGTTTTGGAACCCATATGACGTATGGAGTAGGACGGGGTTGCGGTTGAGTGTCAAGCTGCCTAGGCACCCTGATGACATATGGGGTTGGCCTAGTAGACGGTTGAGGTGCGAAGGGTTGGTTATTAGGATGCTTAGGCACCCTAACAACATACGGGGTCGGTCTATTTTATGTTTGCAGAGTGGAAGATTGGTGGTCATCAGGATGTTTGGGTATCCTAACAACATATGGAGTTGGTCTAGTTGGGGGTTGTACATCCATAGTTGCAACCACCAGTGGCACCCAGACTACAAAGGGAGCAGGCCGGGTAGGTGGTTGCATGTTTGCGATAGTAGCGGTAGGAGGTACACGCACTACGTATGGTTTAGCTTGTGGTGGTATGGTAGAGGCTACCACCGCAAGAGGTATCCGGATGATATAGGGTCTTTGGGGGGTAGGCAGGTTATACGGAGGGTATGATGATTGAGGTGTGGGTGTTTGTGCAGTAGGAGGAATACAAACTACAAAGGGTCTCCTAGGTGTTTTCTGTTCATTATCTAAATAAATGGTATTAATCCTAGGTGCTTCCTTTTCGCTATCTAAGTAGATAGTGTTAATTACGTATGGTGCTTCCTTCGTATTTAGTGGGTCCTTATATATGCCCATGGATTGGTTTTGTGGTTGAACTAGGTTGTACTCATCGAAATTTATTTCGCCCTTATCTATCATTTGTTGAATGTCTTGTTTCAAGGCAAAACAAAAATTAGTACCATGCCCATTACGTTGATGATACTCGCAAAACCTATCCAACCTAAAGCCTTTTGGGATGGGAGGCTCATTAGGTGTAGCCAAGCTTGGATTCTTGACCAATTCACAAAATCCATCATGTTTTTGAATAGCTGTAGGAGACATCTACTTGTGTTTCATCATTCTAGCCTTCAAAAGTTGGTCAAACAATTGAGAAGGCTTCACAGGTAGCGGTGTGTATTGAGAGCGATCTTTCCTCTCAAAGTTTCGAGCATGACCTGTTGTAGCAGTTTGTGATGTAGATGGTTCAGGTGCAGTAGCGGGAGTAGGTCTAGCATAGTTAGTAGGGACAGTAGGCGGTTTGCCTTGTTGTCCCGTACTCGTTTGTTGTGTTTTTGCTACTACTGCTACAGTTACCTTAGCCTTTTCTTTATCTTTTTTGTTATGTTGGTTTTTAAAGGCTGAATAGGAGGGGTCATGACTATTTTGTGCAGCTTCTTCAATATTCTTTATTTGTACAAATTCTTAGCTAAGAGTTCATGCATTAAGATAGTATAATTTGCACTTTACAAAATCATTAATGGCCCCCTTTAGAATAGTGAGGAGATAAGTCTCCGGGATTGGCTCATGGAGCTAATTGAGGGCAACACTCCACCATTGAATAAATTTTTAAACAGGTTCAGGCGGTGATTGCTTGACCTGTATGAGGCTTTCAAGTGTTGCTTCAGGCTTCAAGTTATACTTGAACTTGGTAACGAACTGGTGTAATAAATCTTCCAAAGAAGATATGGAGTTTCGGGGCAAAGCCCGATACCAGTCAAGTGCTCTCCCTATGAGAGACATGGGGAACACTTGTAAGATGGCATGTGGCCATGCCTGAAGCAACATGCACTCTAGTCTAAACATTACAAGATGGGCGTTGGGGTTTATTTCTCCATTATATTTAGTTAATGTCGGTAAGGAAACACCCTTAGGTAATGTTAGAGGTGGAACCGAAGAGCTGATAGGGTCATCGTGATAGAAATCTACTATCTTAAGCTCTTTGTCGGTAGTTGTTTTGAGGCGCTTGACCTCATCAGTTAGCTCTTGCATCAGGTTTTCAGCTTCAACCCAGTCTTGGGCACTCAGTAAAGCCATGGGTTGGTTAACTTGGGTAGTATACAAGGGGGACTGCAGGGCAGTCTGTTGGTAAGTGGGAGGTTGTGCAGATGGAAACTGGGTTTGCGGAATGTTAACTATTGGGGGAACGAAGGATGGCGTGGCTAAAGGAATTGGTTGCTGCAGTTGAGGGGTAGGGACTGGCCACTACCCTACTATGGGTTGTGATTGAAGGGGTTGTTGCAATTGGGCAATGGGTATGGGCCACTGCCCAGCTGTTGGTTGTATGAAGGCACTTTGAACTGATTGCAAGGGAGGAGCTGCCGGTGGAGTCTGAACTTGTACTTGTGGTATGAAGTGAGTGGACGTGGAAGCAGGTATAATTGAAGGCATTCCAATAATTTGGGGCCTAAATGTGGAAATCGTAGGAGCTTGTAAAGGGGGCAGTTGAGATTGTAGGTGGGAGAGAGATGGAGATGTTCGGATTGGTGGGACGATAGCAATGGATGGATGGAATGCTATGTTGGAACTAGAGATGATAGGGGTGGATGTAGAGGCTTTCTGTTGGGACATAGGGGCTTGGGCAATGGTATTTTCGTGGAGTGGTATGGTTTCCCCTAAATAGGGGTGAAGTAATGAACTAAATCGAGAGTGAGGGCTAAGCACATGATATGACCCTCCATGTTCGGATTGTACAGTGAAGTAATCCTCCTCGTCCTCTGTTTGAGGATCTATAATGGGATGTGAGGTGGGGGGTTGGCTCCTTGCCAGAAGGAGCTGAGTGATGAGTTCATGGTAGTGCTCTGGAAGTGGTATGATATCATATGATGTGGGGATGAACTCATGTCCTCCCTTGTGAATCAATTCGTATTACCTTTTTGCCTCTAACTCAGTGGGATCCACTACCAAGCTGGCCTGGATCTTAACACATATGAAATTATAGTTTTCCTAAGTTATGACATTAAAGGATGGATCCTTCCCTTGCAACCTAAGGGATCAGCGAGGTGGCCCCTGGGGGTTAGCCTCACTATGGGCCCCAATGGGTGAAGTGGTGATGACTGGGTATGAGGTGGAGGGACTAACATGTGAAATGGGCATGTTAGAAGTGTTCATGTTGGTTGGATCCATGTTTGGAATGATCTATGTGTCAAGGTAAGTATGAGATAATGTTAAGTGAAAAATGATAAAAATTTGGCTAAGTATGAAATTATGAATAGCGTACTCAATGTATAGCCCTGTATGCTCAGCGTGTAAGGGTTATACACAGCGTGTGAACACTAGTCACAGCGTACAGACCACTCTCACAGCGTACAGGCACTGTTGTCAGCGTACAAGAACTAGTCACAGCATGTGAACTAGGTTCACAACGTACAGACTGCAACAGTCAGCGTATAGACATAGTGGTCAGTGTGCTGAAAATGGTGGCAGCGTGTAGATAGGGTCTATAGCGTGCAGAGTAAGTGGTCAGCGTATACCAAGGGTGCAGTACAGCGTGCAACCTTATAAGTAAGAAAAACTAAGTGTTTTAAGATGAAAATGAAAGAATAAGGTAGTGTATATCCCAAAAAAATGAAAACATTTCAAAGGGAAAGGCTAAGTCACAGTGTGTACTTAGTACAGCATGTAGATCTGGCTAAAGAGGGTGCAGATCTGGATGAGGAAAACTCAGATCTAGAGCTGATGAAGGTAGATCTGATGGAACTGAGAGTAGATCCGGGACCGTGAGGAGTAGATCTACAAGGTGGTGCAGAAGATCTGAAGAGATCGAGCCTGGATAGAAGTAGATCTAAGAAATGATGAATAAGGGCCCTCCTTCTAGCGCTAGAAACTATACCATCTGAAATCGTCGGTGCCGGGCTGGAACGTTACGGGCACCGAAAGATTCACAAACAAGCATAGTAGACCCTACCTATGCTTGAGGGCACGCTAGAAATGGACAAAGGTAGAGTGCCTTGGATGGTCCGCACACAAATCAAACAAGGACTTCCCCAATGTTTGCCGCTCCAACACGTTGGGTTATACGTAAACTGCAACTAAATGTAAACTAGTACGAAACGTACTGAAAATGTAAACGTGCGTAAACATAGAAAATGATATAGATTGTAATGAAAGTTGGCCAAATGTATCAAATGTATTGAAAAAGAGTGTGTACAAAGCACCAGTCTGTACATAGTTGTGGATTTACACAAGGCAGACGTATAGCGCCGGTTGATGAGGATGGGTGATGATAACTACTGGGAATTTCTGCAGGCACTACGTGAATGTTGTATGCTCAGTGTGTAGGATGTATGCCCAACATGTGAGATCTGTGCTCTCATGCTATATGTGTGAAAATGACCAACTTTTTGAACCCCACTCGAACCCGAACCCTGATTTAGTCAAAAATTAGGGTTTTTATATGATCTTAGAGTGTGGAATTCGGATCTGGAGTGGGATGATTGGCTATGGGAGGTAAAATTTATGGATCTGGCGATAGGTGGGGCATTAACCAGTGTGAAAGAATAAAATTTTACAAGTGTACAGCGTGAACACTATCCAGTTCACACGCTAGGCGTGCAAATCCTCAGCGTGTGAACTTTCATGCTCACAAAAAATGAATGAATGATAGTTGTACAACAGATTTCATGGTTCTAGCCTATAGATCTAAGCTCTAGCATCCTTTTTCTAGCTTCAGTGTTCCATTTTGAGATCTGGGGTGTCTTGGCATATCCATAGAGCTTCCAGCGTGTGATTTTGGACGTCTGGCGTGTTTCTTTACCCTCGTACGCTGGGCGTATACGCTCCATACGCTAAACAGCAGGTAGTCAAGTGGGAAAAATTTTGACCAATATTTTGATGTTTGAAGCCAATTTTGACCATGGAACTAGATGCCTAATGTCCTGAGGATGCTTCTTGTTGAATTTGGGCTCATTTGGCCTTGATTTGGTAAGGTTTTGGGAGGCCTGAAGTTGAGCATGCTGGCCACACGCTGGGCGTATAGGCTAGCATGTGAGCATGAAAACTACAATTTAGGAATCAGATCTGGTATACAGGGGTATGTACACTGATCCTTGAGTCTTGGTGGTCCTCCAAGTCATCCAGGAGCTAATTTTGGCTTCGTTTCGATGGAGTTTTGGGCTCATCTCTGAGGTGCATGCTGGCTGTACGCTGGGCTTATAGGCCAGCGTGTGAGGCCAAAGATGATACTTTTGATGCCCAAAATGGAAGTTTTCAAAGCCTATGATGATGTAGACTATATGCCTATGTCCCAAGGATCAACCCAATTCCAAAAAATTTCCTGAAAGTGCCTATTTGACCTTGTCCTTGGTGCCACACGTTGGGCGTACACGCTAGGAGTGCAGGATGTACATGCTCAGCGTGTGAACTTAAAAGTGCATGATTTCAAGGTCAAAACTTGATTTTCTTGAGCCTATGATGATGCCTAAAAATTTCCCTATCTCTGAGAGTTAATGCCTTGTGAAAATCTTGCTCTGAAGTGCCTATTTTGGGTCACCTTTGAAGTCATACGTTGGGCGTGTGAGCCAGCATGTAGGCAGGAAATGACCTATTTGGTGCCCAAAATTTGATTGTTAGGAGCCTGAGACCTACCTGGGACCTTAGGTAAGGTCATGAGGAGTCTAGACCTTTGATTCAGGCCTATTTTGATAATTTTTTTAGGCTCAAAAGTTGCTACACGCTGGGCCATACGCTGGGCATGTATAGGCCAGCGTATAGGATGCATACTTAGTGAAAACCAAGTATTTTGAGCTTAAAATTTGCTAGGTTTGATGCCAGATGTCACTGTAGTCTTCTGTGGGTCCCAGGGAACCATTTCTTACTTAGTTTGACTCTGTTTGAAGCTATCTGCAAGGTCCTCAAGCTTCAGTCATGCTGGGCAACATCATGACTTAGCTCGATTCTTGTTGGAGAAGTGCTAAGCTCAGAATTTTGTGGTGTTTCACATGGTCCTGGTTGAAAGTCTGGGCAGACTAAAGCATGCTATTTTTATATCATAGCAGACAGCAGAGGAACTAGTTTATGGTCCTAGTAGGCCATGTTGTGGGGGTTAGTTTTATGTCATGACCCAGGGACAAGTCTGTGCTGGTTTAACATCTCACCAAACAAATGCTTACCTTGCCAGTTTCACATCGTGGCAGATGGTTGAAAACTTTGCCGATTTAGCATCATGGGGGATGCATGTGAGAAATGCTAGTTTTACGTCGTAGCAGACATGTACAACACTACTAGTTTTACGTTGTAGCGGATGTGTGTTACCTTGCGTTTGAGCTGAGCCAACGTCTAGATGTGGTACCGCTTTAGGTACATATGATTCATTGGGTTCGGGAGTTCGTCATCGTTGATATCTGCTAGCTTGACTGCTTTGTTGTCGTATGCATTGACAACTAGGAAAGGGCCTTCCTAGCTTGCAAATAATTTGCTCACTGGTTCACAAACGACCTTAAGAACTAAGTCTCCTTTCTTGATCGGTCATTGATGCAAGTTGTGATGATGTTTCTGCTTCTACCTGTCCTGATATCTTTTGATGTTGTCAAGCGTCTAGATGTGTTTCTCCTCTACTGAGTCTAAATCCATGATCCTAGACTTGTTTTGTTAAGTCTCATTTATAACCATGGAGAGGACCATCCATATTGAAGGAACCTGTAGTTCTAGGGGTAACACTGCTTTAGATCCGTAGACTAGGTTGTAGGGTGTCCTACCGATAGCTGTTCTGCATGTCGTACGATAGGCCCATAGTACGTAGAGGATTTTTTCATGCCATCATTTTTTATTGCTACTGAGCATCTTTTTCAGTAAATTGATGACCACCTTGTTTGTTGCCTCTACTTGACCATTTTCTTGCAGGTAATAGGATGAGGAAAAAGATTGCTTGATACCAAGGTTACTGCAGAAAGATTTGGTTTCAGTACTGCTAAATTGTGGTCCATTGTCAATCACAATAGTCATGGGAAGCCCAAACCTAGTTACTATATTGTCCAAAATAAAATGGAAAACCTGTTGAGATGTAATCTTTCGTAGGGGAATAGCCTCGACCCACTTCGTGAAGTACTCAGTGGCGGTGATAATGAAGCTATGTTCTGCCAAAGACTTAGGCGTGATAGGGCCTATGATGTTTAGTCCCCATCATTGGAATGGCCAAGTGATCTATGTAGTATGCAATTCAATTGGTGACACGTGTATTAGATTTGCATAACGCTAGCATATGTCACATGTCTTAACCTTGGTAAGGCAATCTCATTCCATGTAATACCCTAAGCATTTGATTTTAGTGGCCATGGCTCGTGGGGCTATGTGTCCTCCACATAGTCCTTCATGGACTTCGCTAATTATTCTTTGCGCTTGGTCATTATTAACGCAGGTTAGCAATACCCCATCAAAAGAGCGTTTACATAGAGTACTGTCTCCAATGATGATGTATTGCCTAGCACACTCGCGGACTACGTATTTTTGTGTAGGTGTTAACTTGTGCGGTGGTTTACCATGCAGAATGTAGGTTTTAATGTTATCGTACCATGCTGGCATTCCTCCCATGCTTAGAGAAGAGATTTGCGCTACTTGAATGACAGGGTCTGTACATTCTATCACTAAAGTAGGCAAGGTGGCAAACAAATGTGGTGGCACGTTTATAGCCTACACTCATAATCTTTCTTCATCTTCATTAGATAAATACTTTAAAAAGTTGATGATGAAAACCCATGATAAAGAATGGCTTTATAACAAAGTTTTATGGCTTAATAAATGGAATTGTCAAAAGTATATTCTTTATTCTAATCCTAACCAAGTTTGTGAATTGGTGAAACAAGCAATATTTCAAAAAATTTAGAAAAATGTAGAAGGAAAAAAAATTTATCTTTGAATATTATAGAGAAGGCATTAATTCAAATGCAAACTATTTATTTGCTACTATTCCTTATCATTTCATCGTCGTAGTCATCCTAGCATTATCCCAGCAAAATGGTGTCGACTATTCCTCATCATTTATAATGCACAATTAGCATAACATGAATGGGATCTCATCATCTAAGAGTTAAAATCGGTAGATGGCTTAAAATTCCTTGTGAAGAATGAATTTGTTGATTATAGAGTACAAATAACATTGAAGATGACTATCACATTTTCCGACATTGTCATACATTGAACCATGTTAGACATACATGAGATATTATAATTGCAAATTTGGTTGACTTGTTCTAAACGTTACCAAGAACAATGATGTTTTCAAAACTCGTAGCATTTGTATTTCTTGTGTCCATTGGATCTAGAGGGTCTACAAACATAATAAAATTTCAGTTTCAATTTCAATTTGTTATTCATGCTTCTTTTGTACTACCTAAAATTCATCACTATATAAGATAGTAGGCTTAATTGCTATCCTATAAAATTTTTCCTTTGGTTTTACTGGGATTCTTTTATCACATAGAACATCACTAGCCTATCTCCATTTTGACCAACCTACCTCAATCCTATTTATTATATCTTTATCAATTTTACCATCTAATTGGAGCATTGATAGTAGGTAGTTTGCACTAATGGACTTTTTGGCCTTGAATTGGCACTTCTATTTGACCATTATTTATGGCATTATTGAAATTGCATTCCATATATTTGGTCTCACTTCTACTAATTTTCAAGCCAATAATTATGAAAATTCAAGTTAATACTAATGATAAACATATAATTACTAGTACAAAAACTAAAGAACACACCATGTAGATACTTGTTTATGACCTAAGTTGAAGTTGAACTTATTATTATTCATGCATACCTACCATAGATACTTGTGCATGGTTTTATATAATGACTTGTAACTACTTCAAATGCGACTTAAGGCAAGGTGTAGACAATTGCCTGGGGTTACAACTCACCTATCACTCTTACCATCTTACCATAGAGCTATACCTCATTACGATATGTTTTCAAAAAACTTGTTGAATTTTCTTCTCAATTTTTAATATTTTGTTTAAATATATATATTACGCGATATAAGGGAAACAACGTTTCATTAGGAAAATCAGCCATGTTGACCGGTGTGTAACGAAAACCCTACCGAAAGCTTTGTAAAGCATACCACAAATACGGGACCTGGACCTGGTAGCGGCAGTAGAATGGGCTGGATTGAATTGAACCTATGATTATGATTGAATCAAAATCAAATACTGTACTGTACTGTATTCATTGTTGTGGATGTGGATGCATGCTGCATTATACAAGCAATCATGGCATAGAACTACCAAAGCAAAAGCAGCAGCAGATTGGCCATGGTCCTGACATTGCCACGCAGAATTTTTGTGAGATTCCTAACAACGCCCAAGCGTATTGGCATTCATCCACATCAATACCGAGTCATCAAATTCTGGTTCGGAGGCATGATCCAGGAGGCAATGCAAACTTTTTACAGCATGGTCTCCGAGAAATCGAAATCTCGGTGCTTTTTAACCCTGCAAACATGCAATCTGCGGATGAGTAATTTGATAGGATTACCTTCAATGTTCTGATTGACGGTCTCTGCAAGGTTGGAAGTTTGGATCATGCCATGGATTTGTTTACAGAGATGGAAAATGCTGGCATTTCTCCTGATGTTTTCACCTACAATGCATTTATTTGTGGGTTTTGCAGGAAGGGAATGCTGGATGAAACTCATCAGTTGATTGCATCCATGATTCTGCGTTCTGTAGATCCTAATGAATTTACCTACACTACCTACATTGATGGTCTGTGCAAGACAGGGAAACGGCAAGAAGCCACAGACATGTTTTATGTGATGATGAGAAAGGGGCTTCAGCCGGACGTTGTTGCTTACACTGTGCTCATAGATGTGCTTTGCAAGCGGGATAGCCAGTACAATGACACATGTTTTTACAATCACATCTGGGTTTGAAAATGTCAAAACTGCAATGCAGTGGAACCACAACTTAGGATTAGCATGCCATGCATGCGACCTTTATCCATCTAAATTTCTATTAAACAGGACTACTAGGTGGAAGGAGTGATCAAGAGACACGGAGGGAGTAACACTCATAACACAGGGTCACGGTAACTGGTGTGCTTCAGATCTCTAATGGTGGGTTCTTGCCCAATTTCCAGAACAGAACAGCATGACTCAGCCTTCGCAATTGGGCTCATTCGTTGTTACAGGCGGGCACGATTTCCATCGGTTAGTCGTACCATTCATATTACTAAAATTAAAATTTGGCCATGTTTTTATCCCACACGAATTGTCGGTTCAGAAGATTTACTGCATATAGTTATGAGAATAGGAAGCTACAATTGTTGTTTGAAAAGAAGCATATAGCATACGCCACATGCAATGGGCGTATGTAAATGGTCTTCCTTTGGCAAATAATGTCGGCTCTTCCAAAGATTGAAGCAAAGCTTTTTCATTTTTTCACCCAACGGAAATTTTTTTTTTCACCTAAAAGAAAAAGTTTTTAATTTGATTTTTTCAAAGTTTTTTTAATTTAACTTTTTTCACCCAATGAAATTTATTTTTTCACCTAAATGAAAGTTCTTTTAATTTGATTTTTTCAAAGTTTTTTTAATTTGACTTTTTTCACCCAATGAAATTTTTGTAAAACTTTTTTTAATTTGTTTTTTTGCCCAACAAATTTTTTTTAATTCGGTTTCTTTGTTTATTTTTGGGTGCCCAATGATCTGATGTTTCTTGGACAGGTCGTAAGAGTTTTTAACCCAATAGTCTCATATTTCCTACATGGGATTGTAAGACATCTTGAAATAATGATGTCCCTAAGTCTCAGTTGCAATTGTGTAATATTTCATGAATGATAAAATGTGCAACTCAAATGTCCTTGAACAATGTAAAACATCGTCAAGTCTCCTCTATGACAAAGAAGAGTGTTGGTTAACAATATCTTTAAACTTTCACTACATTATTCATTCTTCCTTGCTTTTATTTTTTTTTTTTCAAAAAAGGAGTCAATATAAAGTTGAACATAGCATCATCTTTAAACAACGGTAAAATGTGTAGAAGTAGCTCATTCCATAACTGACACATCCTTATTAATGGAGCATGTGTGTTTAATTCTCCTCTTTGATAAATATAAGCACTTCATTCTTCTTTGTTAAAATACAAAGAAGAAAGTTCAAGTATAATATAAGAGCTCTTCACTTGAATAACTTACAGATGCCCTCTTCTTTTGCTAATAATATATGGACATTTGATCGAAATAGCAACTAAGAGATAGTGAGGTTATGCATCTAGTTTATTATATCTAATGTGATATAAATAAAAAATTTTCTAACCTTCTACGTTAGGCTACATGTATGTTAAAGCCTTCTCCTTGACTAGTTGTGGATATGCTCAAGATTTTGTTGCATGTTCTCCCAAAAGATATTCCATTTTCTTGATCATTGCATTCTCCTAAAATGGAAATACTAACCCCAATCTCATGAATCCTCAAGAACTATCTTAGAGAATAAGATCTTAGGAGAGATCATTTAAAAATCTCACCATAGGAATGGTTCCATGTAGGATGATTGTGGATACAAAATTGGGATATTGATAATATTGATGGAATAATAAATTCAAAATAAGCTTGAAAACTTATTATGGAGAAAGTTTTTAAAAATATGACAAAATGAGGCACAAATATCAAAAAAGCTTCAATTTTATTTACAAAATATTGGAGGTAACATTCAGAATGAAATGAAATATCTACATGTAATTAATCTAATAGCCATGATAACACTAATTAGCAAAGTAAGAATGGGACCGCACCATTGAAGATGGAACAATGAGCCATATAAAGATAGAATATGTCCACTATATTATAGGTGATAAAAGATGAGAACACCACGTATTATTAGAATTTATATGTTAGCTATACTACAAGTGATAGAAGATGAGAGCACCATGTATTATTAGAATGTTGTGGACTAGATTTTTTTAGAAGAAAGTGACAAATCTCAAGTCACTCTCTATTAAAGCTATTCGAGCTACCACTACTAGTTCTAGGGAATTATATAGAAGACATGTTCAAGTTGCATCAATATTGTACACACCTAATATACTCACGATTTATTGCTATTGATGTATTTTGAATAATTTTATTTGTCTGATAGATCCTTTGAGTCTACACAGAAGCCATAAATTATTAGTATTAGTATTAGATTAAATAACAATCTTTTACCACGCTTGTTTACATGGTAAGGGTATAAGTATCAATATTCGTTATTAGATTGTTTAGGATTTTAATTTGTCACTAATTATTAGGTTAAGTTTTGACTTGTTTTGTTTCAAACTTTTTTGCCAAGTTGTTAAGCTGTTAAATTGTTGCAACGTGTTGTAAGACTTGTTTAGGTCAAAGATAGGTGGCTCAAGTGGGTAGCTCATTGTATATTTAGGTGAAAGGTTGCTAGTTTGTGTCATACTCAAGGTATCATTATAATCCTCTATAATTCTTCTAAAGCATCAAGCATAACTATAACAACACCCCCATGCCAAGCTTGGAAGCATGTTTTAAGCATAAATAACACAATTGAAACTCTCTAAAAACAATATCTTTTGAAGCATCATACTGAGCAATTATTGTGGTTTGTGTAGGTAGCACACCCTAGAGTGGGTGTTGGAATTGTCAAATAATTGTATTATAAATTTAATTAGAACTTTTATAACTCAATATTGTCCACCATCTTTCAAATCAAGAATCTTACCACTAGGTAACACCTCCTTTTTATTGTGAAGTGATTAAGTAATTAACTCATTGTCCAATTAAAGTAAGACAAGTACCTCAAGCGATTAGTCCATTGTCATTGTCAAAGAACTCTTATGATGAAAATAATTACCTTTCAAATTTCTAACCAGAACTGAAAGCCTTAACCTTTGCACAAGCTTAAAAAATTTGGCTAAACAATCTCCAAGCACAGCGCTGCATTGCCCAGGACTAGTGTTGTTTTTTTCTCATATTTTCTCCCCTTTATATGTAAATGTTTTACTTTTAGAGCATAATCAAAAATTGCAATTTCATAAAACTTTAGTTCTTAATAGAGTCCAATGGTGAACAAGAGTTCATGTTAGATACAAGGAAAGAAAGAATAGCAGGAGGTTAGGATTTAGGACTATGAGCTTGCAATGTTACAAATGAAATTTTCAAACTATCATATATCCTACTATATTGTATGGATGTATTGTTTGGGGACATGGACTTGGTGCAAAAAACCTTTCTTCTTAATGATTTAAAGGTGAAGATGTGCTTCAGCTGAGCCGGCAGCACATGCTCATGATGGAGACCTCGCGGGCCCAGCTCATTGATGAGCTCCGAGACCGAATCAGGGAGGAGCTACGCCAGGAGGAGGCGGCTCGTCAGGCCCAAGAGGCGGTGGCCCAGGAAGAGCAGGAGCGCCTGAAGGAGGAAGAAGAGCAACGGCAACGGCAACTTGACCGAGCACATGAACACAGTGCCCGTCAGTGGCTCAGGGCGGGGCACTGCCCATATAGCATTTTGGGCATTAGTTGTGAGAGCTCCTGGGGGGAGCTCAGACGACACATCAAACGCACATCCGCAAAATTCCACCCAGATGCGGGGGACTCGTCGGCTGACCGGAGCAGGAGAGAGGCTGCTATGCAGGGCATCCAACAAGCTGCGAACTTCATGGACACCAAGGAGCATCGCACCACACTGGACCTGCTTCATGAGCTGGAACGGCCTCAGTGTGCCTGTCGCCATCTGCCAACTCGCCCCTAAAGGCCNTGATGTCCCCCCCTTTTTGTTGAAATTGTATACTCGTGTACCATAACTTTCAGTAATACAAACCCGAACATTCTCTCAAAAAAAAGGTGAAGATGCAAATACCTTACTCAATGTTTTTATGTGAATGTGAGTTATTACCTTTAAAAGTAGAAGCCTTGTGCCAATTCTCTAAAGCAATTATTGAGGATTTATAAGATTGGGGTTGGTATTTTCAAGGAATGTAGTGGTTAAGAAAATGGAATATTTCTTGGGAGGAAGTGCAACAAAATCTTAAGCATATTTGCCAGGTAGTCAAATAGAAGGTTGTAACATAGTTGTGGTCTAATTTAGAAGGCAAGAAACAATTTTATTTGCATCACATTACATTTAATAAACTAGATGCAGAAGCTTATTATCTCTCAACTATTATTCTAATAAAGTATCAGATTGCTATCAACAAGCTTCAATTAAGTTCACATTATCTTAGAATTGAAAGTGGAAGATGGATTCAACTCCCCCTATAAGAGTGCACCTATAGATGGTGCAGGTTAGAAACCCTTGAGGATGAGTTGCATGTGTTTCTTTTCTGCGTTGTGGCTACCCTTGTGAAATAGTAGTAAAATGTTGCAGTGAAAAAAACTTATATGGTTTGTTTTTGCTGCTGCCATTGGTGCTTGGTCAATTTGTAGAGCTTGTCTTTATTTTTAATGAAAATGTAATATTGGTCTAATATGTCCTATGGGTCTTCAGATATAATAAACCTTCAATTTCAGTTTCATAATATATTATAACTCATTTAAATTAGACCTATACTTTTGAAGAAACACTTCATAATTCTCACTGAGAGTTACATCCCAAAGGAATTGGAAAATTATTAATAGATCCCCGTGAACATAACTGAAAGCCCAACACTATAAGTCCTCTTTATGTAATGATCATTCATCTCTAAAATCCCAACAAATTTCTTCTTATACCCTAAAATTTTTTTTAAGTGAAGTTTTCTAATTCTTGTATCTAACATGCCTTTGACTCAAAAGCAGCTATATAATTTACTATTGAAAGCCTTATGTGATGTAAGGAATTATAAAGGTGGGTATGCATTAGTGAACAGGATGGTACAGAAGGGATACAATCCAAACACTGAAACATATGAGATCCTGGTTGGGGCATGGTGCCATGAGGGTAAACTTACCAAAGCACAAGAATTTTTGGAGGATATGAGTGTATGTGGGCATGAGCCTCCTGTTGGAAGTCGTGATGTGTTAATCAGTGGACTGTTGGCTGCTGATGAGAGAAATCAAGTTTTTTTTTGTCTATTTACAATTTTTGTTACTTGCAGCACTAGTACTAACCATTTAATTTATGTTAAAATATGGGGTTTTTCACTTGGTTGAATCAGTATTTTTTCATGACCTAAATGTATAATTTCCCAATAATTCAGATGGCCTTTGATCCACTAAGAAGGCAAGAACAAGATCTTTAGAGAGGAATTTGATACTTTTCACAAATTCATCTCATATATATTATTCAACACTTAATAACTAAATTTTCTTAGTTCCGAAAGCAAGGCTTCAGACAGTTGCTCAAGCCATGCTTCTATTTATATCATCTCTTGCATAGGTTATCCCTGTTATTTAGCATCTTGTCAACTTTCACGTTACCAGTTGCTTTGCTAGTACTTGCGGCTAGTTGCTCGGCATTTTGCAAATTCATTTATATATGTTTGAAAGATGGAAAGTTCTGGAATCCTTTTGCGGCCAGGTCCCAAATATAGAGTTAAAGATGCAACATTGTTAAAGGATCCAGCCTACCGATCAATGAGACTTCAAATAGAAACTCTAAATATGTGAAAATGAATTGACATGCCTTTTTAAAAACAAGATTATAGCTACCATTGCAGGATTAAAAACAGTTATTGCCAAGGCTGAATTTCAATGGACGTCAAGCAATTATTCAGACACTAGTAGGGTTGTGAAATTAGGGGAAAAAACTTGATTGTACGACACCAGATTTCATAAAATACATAGGATAAATGTGTAAGTCAAAACCTAGGCTCACTGGAATTACCTTGCAAATGACACATGGTATATAACTCAATGCATGTGTGAAGTCCTTTAATGTGGTTAGTTTTTAATAGTGAATAGAATTTGTTTCGTTTGGAAGTTTTAGGTTTGGTGTTCAAGTTACAAAGAATAGTATATTATGGCCGTCTTATGTTTTGGATTATTTCTGTTTAATAATAGTTTGATTAGCTAAGAAGTCTTAATTTATTACACGAGGGTTTAAGATAGATATTAATAACCAATAAATTTCTTATGAAACAAATTGCAAATCTTCACACTTTTTCTAGGTACCCTTAGTAACATAGCCCATGTATTTCATGCTAGCAAGAATTCATGTTATCTATTTTATTCTTATTCTTTATTCTAAATGTTTTATCTTCTTTATTTTAGTGTTGCCTTTCTCTTCTATGCATGGGATATGATACCTGAAAAACTGACTGATACAAAATCTCATACTTTTGTAGGAAATCTTGACACAGCCAAAGACTTTTTCAAAAGAACAACGAAGGAAGGCTTCTTGCCATGCATGGAAACATTTAACTCATTCTTGCAAGCCATTTTTGATGTTGGGGAGGTTGATCTTTCGTTAGATCTTCTTTCCAAGGCTACTAGCAAAGGTTTGTATCCTGACAGTAACACCTATCAAATCTTGATAAAGGGTGCCTCAAAATCTAGAAAAATAGATGATGCATTTAGGCTTTTATAGAGTGCAATGCAAG
>MNCI01028588.1:87331-101333 GCA_015680685.1 Gnetum montanum | reverse complement strand
AATCTAAAAATCCCAAAATTACTTGCCAAGGATGATACTATCTAAACCACTAGCTAAAAAATTTAAACAAAACAAAAAATAAAATACATGACTCACAGGACCATGACAACGAGGCTGAAATCTTTATTCTAGCAAGCCATCTTGCAAGCAATCGTCACAACTTCTTCTTTACAAAATGCTCTTCTCCCCAAGACTCAAATTGTCTCCAAGTGAGAGCCCAAGTGCTAACTAGTAGCCTTCAAAGTGTGATGTATGAGACCTCCCAAAAGTCCCAATGTTGATGATATGTTCTCCCCTTCCTTGACCCCTAAAGCCTTTTTATAGGGTTCAAAGGTAGGTAGGGAAGTTACAAAATATCTTGGGTGGTTTTAACCACCATAGAGACAAAAAAGCTACAATGGACAAGTGTCCTATTCCATGGCCAAGTATCTTCATGTAGTTGCCAAGTGTCTTCATGCAGTTGTCAAGTGTCTTCAATCAGTCGCCAAGTGTCTTCACTCAGTCGCCAAGTGTTCAACATGGAGAGAAGCAAGTTGCAGTTGACACGTGTCCCATGCAGTTGACAAGTGGCCTTTCAGTAGCCAAGTGTCTTCGTTCAGTTGACAAGTGGTCACCATGGAGATAAACAAGTTTTAGGTGACAAGTGTCCTTGGTGGTTGAGAAGTAGCCCATTTAGTTGACAAGTGGTCATTTTGGAGACAAAAAGGCTATAGTTGACAAGTGGCCTTGGTGGTGGTTATAACCACCACTTCAATTGAAAGGCTACAATTGTCATGAAATTACAACATTGTCAAGAAATATAAAATGAAGCCAAGTATCTAGTGCCTATGTTTACCATAGGTTTAAATATTTATAGGTGAAATCTTCTATATGATTAAGCTCTGTCACATCACTCTTTATAGTTCTTTTCAAATCTTGATCTCCTTCAAAAATTTTATTAGAAGAACTTTCAATTCCCAAATTTTCAATCAAATCAAGATCTCCATTAGTATTTCTGGTTTTTGTGTGGAATGAAGCTTCAATTAATTGGTATATCAATTCTCCCAGATTACTTTGCATCAATAGGATCATCTATTTTATCCAAATCAACGGTGCCTTCGTAGGATAATGGATGGAATAAATTATCTGCATACAAGACATCCTTATTTGAAGAAAATCGGAAGGTAGGATAAAGAACTTTGGAATCAACGGCGTTATTCGGAACATGATCCCATAATTTACTTCCTGCCTGCCACCGTAAGACAAGGCCCTGCCGCGTTGTACCACATATCGATCTGAAACGTCCAAGCATGGGGTAATGGCTTCTGTTCCGAAAATATAGAATGCCTCCGTATTCTTTGGAACTGTAACCCTAAAATATCGCAGACTCTTGTCGTTTCTCAACAAAAAAAAATGCAGAAAGGATTATCTCCTCGTCTTCACTCTTGGCCGTAGTGTAGATCTCATCCTCCATCCACGCGCTGTGGAGCAAGGCCCTGGCCCTGACTCACGTGTCTGGTGTTTCAGATCTGTCTTTCATGATTTTTTTTATCACCAAGGTTATAAAGCATCGTTTTATCAATTAGGAAGTAACTTGTTTCTGCCTTTTATCTGTTTTCAAAACAATGGCAGAGCACGAGGTCGTTGACTTAATGAGGGTTTTCTTTGGTGTAGGTTTCGACGACTCCGGCTTCGGCTCCTTTTCAACAAGCACATCCTCATGAGGCCACGCGTCAGCAAAAAAATTAACCCTAACAGAAATGGCTGGCCGCGATGCCCCATTCTACAAAATTCTCGAACTTTCGTCTCCAGCACCGCCCGTAACGTTTTTCCAGCCGCCACACTAATCTTGAACATTTTTTTGCTCGTGACACCGGCGCAGGAAGAGGGTCGTGCCATCGATCGAGAATTGCAGGTGCTGCTGATCTGTTTGAAAAAATGCTGGCATCATGCAGACTTCTTGTTGGAACCCTCACGGCATCTTAGCGCAGATTTGGATTGAACACAAAAATTCAACACATGAACATCATTTTTTCTTTCGATTTCAAGCACAGCAAATCCTTTTTTCTGCGTTGCTCCTCCTGATCTTTGCTTTGTTTTGCATTGTTCTGCACAATGGTTTTCTTCTGGCGGCGGTTTTGCATAGGGTTTTAATGGTTTTTGTCTCAACGTTCATATTTTTAACTTCCTACCAACATTCACAAGGCTTTCCTATTGAAGGGAAAATTAACGTTAAATGTTCTAAAACTCCTGAACTGTTTTTAATATATACAAACTGTTATCAGTCTTAACGCATCAAGGATTCGTCTATAGCCTGTGCAATGGCACAAGTTTCCTGCAAGACAATCTTCAATTTGACCTTGTTCAGGTGGGCTCTTAGAAGACCTTAATATGGTATACATGGACATTATAAAACCTGGTTTGTAGAATCCACATTGAGATCCATGAGATTTAGCCAATAGTTTTTGGATAGGATGAAGCTTTTGTTCATTTTCTACACCCTCCACAGTAATTACATGCATTTCCTCTATAGAATAAAATGGAGCCAAACATGCATTGATAACTCAATGTATTGATTTTTTTTCTGGATCATAATGAGACACAAGAACAATGCATGCTCCACAACCACCTTCTCCATAGCCACGTTTTGTACCCGTGAGTCCTAAACTTGAAGCTTTGCTGAAAAATGAGCGATTGGAAGACCCACTCCTTTTCAGACACCCAAAGAATTTGAAAAGGAAACTCAACGTCAATGATTTCCTAAATTCAACCATGCCACCAGGAGCATTATTTTTTATCGAAACATCTTGTTGTAGCACCTTGAAAGCATTCTCAAAAGTATCAAATGTCCATGGCTTCCCAATAAATCATGTCAACATTCACAATTGCAAGGTCATCATCCCTTCAATGAGCTCGTTTAAATTCTCTCACATATTCATGCTTTCTGGTAAATGGTAGGAATAATTTCTCCTTTGTTTAAATCAACCTGTTCCATGAAATGGCCAAAATGTGCCAACAAGAACTTTAATGAATTGGTGACTGGGTACTTCTCAATCTAAGGAAGGACTCAAGGTTTGAAAAGGGTGTGACTTCAAGGGAACTTGATGCATTTGTGTTGGCCATTCTCTTGGGTGCTTGGATGTTTTCTTCTTGAGTTTTCTTACTGTTCCGATGTTACCTAATTACTGGAAGCTAAGACAATAAAAATAAGAAGTCTTTGCATGGTGTGGTTCTCATGCATAAAAATACAAAAAAAAAACCAAAGTGAGGATTCAAAGCACACCCCTTAGACGAAATAAAATTTGGGTTATAAGCACTGGTTATGGAACCAAAGTGTTCCCTCTAACCAAGGCTCTTCTCGCTTCCCATTCTCTCCTTTGTTTCGTCGGAATGGTGGTGGCTCTTGGAGATGCATTCTTGTTACTTCAGTGGATGGTTTGGCCAAGTGCGTTGATGCGAAGTCACTGGATGTGGTTGATTTAAGGCCAGAGTTGGAATGAGATTTTCCAAGTCACATTAATCATGAGATACACAAGGGGTTGTACACCACCTTGTTCTTGGGATTCCATTCCATTCTCTTCTCTCCACCCTTCTCTCCATTGTTCACCTCATTACTGATTGTATCATTAGTGTATATTTTTGTAGATACATTGTTTTCTTTTTGGTAAATTCTTACTGTTAAGACTTTAACTCTTGTTCCAAAGGACATTCCCAGAGCCTACGGACTCTTTGAATGTGGGTTTGTTAGGGCATTAAGGGCATGAGCCTGCTTTGGGGAGGACCCACTGACATTCCTATTTGGCGCATTAGTTAACTTCTTTTCCTTAACATTTTGCAATTAATTTTATTTCATTCATTTCCATCTTGACATCTCTTTTATCGATGTCTTCATTGTCTTTTTTCCTTCCTCTTTCTTGTTCTTATTCTTTCTCCATTCTAACGCTACCGGAGGTTTGCGATTAGTCATGGGGGTACGGGGCCTAATTATTTCAATTTTCTCCTAGCCCTGAAATTTTTCAATTTTCTTCCTAACCCCTACACCTTCGATAGTCATCATTTATATATTGCCAAATTCGTATCAGCCATACCACAACCCAGCCAATGGACTTACACCGAAGCAAGGTATAACCACATTGAAATTCATTTATCCTTGCTGATATACAACTATCTTGTGTGTGCAGATGGCGATCATGCAACAACGGACTAGATCTGGAGGGAGCACTTGGAATGGAGCAGTGTTGAAAGCAGCTATGCAAGGAGCAAGATTGATGATGTGCTTACGGATGGACAATGAAAGGCGCAATCTGGGCATTGGCAACAGCAAGACTTCTTCTCTCTTCTTCTTTTCTCTTCTCTCTTCTCTTTTCTCTCAAGCTTCCAAATGTGGCCTGATGTCAATGTAATAAGGTGTTCACCCTTGTTGTCATGAACACCAATTTTATCAAGTCTTGTAATAATGATCCGTTCACATGTCATCCCATTAGTTTCATTCCTTCAATAATTCCATACCTACCCAATATCCTTGTAATGAACTTGAGGACGAGTTTTCATTTAGTCATGGGGGTATGATGGGACACGATATCGCATGAGCCGCGATATCGCATCGTCCCCTGCGATATCGCATACACGATATCGCGGTCCGTCGCCATATCTATAAATAAGAGGTGGCACTCCCCTTATTGATCATCCTAGGCTTAAAGTAGTGAAGCTCTGGTGGATTGATCACCCCATAGATAGATTAATTTCCATGTGCTCGTAGTAGGAGTCCCCAAGTGAATGGATCTTTATTCGAGTAGCTTTGTACCTGAACGCAAGTTGTGTACGACAATAAAGATGAGCTTTGTGGATAAACCTTGCAGTACATGGATAGGTTTTATTACATGTTTTTTATTACCTGTTGTTAGCACGGCATGAGTACGACTTGATTACGAGCATTGACGAATGTGTACGGCTAATCAAAGAATCGGCTACTCATCGCGATTAGGCTTTCTCACCCTCAACTCCTAGAACGTGGGATAAGTAGGACTTGGTTACGAGCATTCAAGGATGTGTACGGTTAGCCAAGGAATAGATGCTTATCACACTTAAGTTAGTTAAGTGCCTTAGTATGACCACTTCGAGCAAGTGCGTTACGTGTGGTGATCCCAGTAACGATTAGCGTTTGGTAGCCACAGTTGCATAGTTCAGGGTGTGTATGGCAAGTGGGAGCGGATGCTCACACTAGGACTTAGTGCATTAGTTAGAGTTAGATTTAGTTCCTCAACCCTTTACCTCTTAGCAGAGGACAAAACTAAAAAATACCAAAAAAATCATATACCTCAGACTTGCTTAACCATACACCGTGACACATACAAGCAAGCTTGGGAAGACAACGATTAATTAACCCCAAGTGTTCCTTGCGACGTGTAGGGATTTAGTCTACGGAGTTTGATCGAATCGTGCATGCAACACTCATAGGGATACCCGCCACTCATCATCAACAAAAGATGACCTTTAGGCAAAAAGGGAGTGGACGCAGTGATGTTACGAGGTGGACCGTAAGGATTATGGTGCGCTCACACTGATGGAGCGAATTTATTTCAAGATTGCAACCTATCACCTCAATCTAATAGCGAGGCCAAGTAAGGTGATTGCCTTCTCCGCTCATGCATGCACTGCTTTGAGCGAGAAATTTCCTAACCTTTCACAGCTAATTTATTCAGAGATTGAGAAGTGTTTCAAGGAAAATGAATGTGGAAGGAGGACCCTACCCTTTCCATGCCTTATAAGAAAACTTTCTAAGAGTGTAGGTATTATTCGCTATTCCAATGACACTCTCAGGCATACTCCCTTGGCCTCATGGGCAGAAATCATGAAGGATAAAATGCCAGTAGCCATCCAAGAAGAGGAGTTATTACCACCACCACCCACTTAGGAGAAAACACCAAATGCACGCATAGTCCTTGAGAATCTACGACAAATCTGAGAGTAGCTCTTGAGTGAACAAGAGCAGCAAGAAAGAACAAGTGGGACAGATCCATCTGTGTATCAACCGTAGTCAAAATTGAAGAAGCAAGTGGCTAGCTCATATCTACTATACAAGGCTGAGTTCAAACACCACAAGGACACTAAGAAAAAGCTTGAGATTGCTAATGCTGAACTCGAAGTCCTCAAAGGATGATTCACAGATCAATGATCCATCACCAAGGTGGGTTGTGCTGGAGTTCCACTTGGATAGTACATCAACGATTGGTGGAATTATCTTGGATTAACTTGGGGATAAGGTAACATGCGAGGTGTCTATCATTGGTTAAGTCTCGGGTTGAGTGCATACACCCCATACTCTTGTAGATGTGAGATGATTGAACAACATCCCTTAGGATGGTCATATTGACAGATCTCACATCCACCGTCATTGTTTGTGTTAGAATCCACAACCTCATCGAAGATAGTAATTTTTCCCTTACCCTTGTTATGTGTAGGGCCTGAATCTCTCCACTTTGTCTTGTTCTTGTCACTACTTTGTTTCTCCTTAGACTCCTCTACAATCTTTAGGACAGTTTCAATTTTACTGTCTAAGGAGCTCCATACTTCATCTACCTTAGTCGATACTTCTATTATTAGTTTTTGAATCTGCATGGTTTTTTTGTTCACCAACTCTTTGAGTGGTAACTCATCCTCTTCATTGCAAAATCTCACTCCCTTCTTTCGAAGAGAGAGATCACGGTTGTATTCTTCTGCACTTTCTCTTTTTCATAGCTCACCTTCTTCTTTAGCTACTTGCTCCAACAAGCGATGAATTTCATGGGATCTATGTTCAGATAGTCTCCCTTGGACATAAGTCCCAAGGGTTCTCCTAGTTTAATACCTTAGCCCATCTACAATGTGGCGAAGTTGGTCCCGTTGTGCGTAACCATGGCCTAGGAAACGATGTAACAATGCATAGTATCGGCCCATGGTAGCATCCAAGGGTTCATGAGTACCTTGCTTCCATCCTTGGATCTGCTTACGCAAGTTAGACACTCTAGAGTATGTTTGATACTTATCGTTGAATAACTCTAACATTGTACTTCACCTCCTGATGGTTTCTGATTCTAAGGACCAATACCAACTCTTTGCTTCCTTAATGAGTATCCTAGAAAACAACTTGCATTTCTACCAGTCATTCTCTATGTTTTGCAAGGCGCAGGCATCATGGAATGCTTGTAAATGATTTTGCGGATCCGCGTTGTATCCCCCTTCGAACTTTGGAATATTATTCATGTCTAAGCGTTTGATCCAACTATCCTTTTTATGCCTTGTTGGAATTCTTACTGCCTTCATTATATCAAGCATACTTCAGGTGGCAAGTAGGGGCTCATCATGATCATCTCTTTCATGATGTCTGTGATGTCTACGTTATTCCCTACTTTCCCTTCATTCATGCCCTTGTCCTCTCTCTCGACTCTCTCGTTGAGGTCTCTCATTTTTCCTACCTCTATCCTCATCGTTATGCTCTCTATGACTGCACCCAGAGGTGGAAGGAGAGGATGAATGATGTGATGGAGGAGAAGAAGAAGGGGAACCATTACCATGACGATGCTTCTTACCTTGTCTTCTGTGGCTTCGGCCCCAATCGTGATGACGATCTAAGTGCCTGTCCTTGGCATGTGTTGTTGTTTCCTCAGTGAATAGTTGGTGTTCATGGGGATCAGAACCAGGGTTGTGTATCGTGGATCGTAGGTTCTGATACCCCTCCTCCTCACCATCGTTAGGAGGGGAAACATCATTTGATAGGGAACCCGTTATAAGTGGTTCACCATCTCCCATTTCACTTAGGGCGTGTGGGAACTCTTTACCCTTCAACAATGTATGTTGGCTCTCCTGCCTTGAGTCCCTCATACGTTGTGCAGTTGTGGGATAGTAATCCCTTGTGTCAAATTTTCCTATAACGTATTTAGCATATAATTCTATCATGCTTATCTATGCCAAAGCACAGAGAAGCATGTTAGGGACTACATGATCTGGAGGTAACACGATGTTACCTTGCAAGTCTCTCCAACGCATCTATTCATCTTGATGGAGGATAAAAGTAAAGTTAGGTATATACTCATCGGGATGAGTATATACCACCCTATATTGTTGAGGTACTGGCGGATTTGGGTTATGTGTTTTTGATTGCCGACTGTTTCTTGTATTATCCCTAGGTGGTGAATTGCTTTTGTTTGAAGAAGAAGACATTGTGTCTTATTGGTATGCTATTTAACCATTATATAATTTTTCATTTAATTAAGGTTCGTTTAAGCTCCCAACGATGTGAGTGATTTCCTATGTTCTACTTAGTGCAAAAACACTTAGTCCCCAGCAACGGTGCCAATGATGAGTGGCGAGGTACCCCTACACTCAACCATACGAATAAGAGCATAGCATGTGCGATCTGGTCGAACTCCATAGACTAAGTGCCTACAAGCCTCATGGAACACTTAGGGTTAATCATTCGTTGTCTTCCCAGACTTACTTGTAGTTGTCACAGTGTATGGTTAAGTCTGAGGTATATGATTTTTAAGTCTTTTTATGTTTTATCTCTTATGCTAAAAGGTGAAGGGATGAGAAACTAATTACTAACTTTAACTAATGAACTAAGTCTAAATTAACCTAGCATCAGCATCCATTCCCACTTACTGTACACACCCTGAATTGATGCAACTGTGATTACCAAACGCTAGTTGTTGCTGGGATCACCACGCGTAACGCACGTGCTCGAAGCTGTCATACTGAGGCACTTAACTAGGAGAGAAGGGTTGAGAAAGATTTAATAACTAAGAAAGTATTTAAATAATAAATAATAAATAACAGTAAATAAAATCCTAATTAGCCTATTCCATGCACTACAAGGTTTATCCAAGAAGCTCATCTTTATTACCGTACACAAACTTGTGTTCATTTACAATGTTTGCTCGAATAAAGATCCATTCACTTTAGGACTCCTACTGTGGGCACATGGAAAATATTCTATCTCTGGAGTGATCAATCTACTAGAGTTTCACTACAGTCTAAGCCTAGAATGGAAAACAAGGGAGAGCCACCTCTTATTGATAGATATAATGGCACACTGCGATATCGCGGCGGACACGATATCGCGTCCCATCACTTACAATATGGGATTGATTGTTGCAATCAACATTTCTTCAACCTCATTTAAATCAACTAGGACACATAGTTGGGTTCCTGGATCTATGTTATTTTTAGCAAAAAATTATTTGATCTTCCAACTAAACTATCAACAATATTTTTTGCCTTTTTATTTATACACCTATTGCACATAGGACCTCTACTTCTTATTGAATCTAATGATATAAGAATATATATTTCATTACAAACATTGCAAGATTAGGTGTTTGCAAAAGTCATAACTACAATATTAAAATTTTGAATCACTTGAGTAATTTATGTAGTGTCTTTCGTAGGTTTGAAAAAAGTGAATTGCTTTTGAAAAAGGCACTTCCATTGTCGATCCAGTAGTAATATCTGAAGGTTTTTGCATTTGATCATATGATTGTTCCTCATGTTGATGTTTTCTTATTTGATGCTTACTCTCATGATACTATGTCCATCAATGATCTTCTTATAATTATTCTTTTCTACATCTAGGATTTTTGACATAGATATATGCTAAATAGTAGACTCAGATGCATTTTTGATGTACTACAAGAGGTAATCATGTTAGAAAACGTAAATAAATTATTAAATAAAAAGAAATAATAAATTGAGTAGTGGTAGGTAAAAACCTACATTTCTTATTGATGATTTGTATTATGATGATTGATGAGTGGCGGGTATCCCTACACTCAACCATACGAATACGAGAATGGCACGCACGATCCGGTTGAACTCCACAGACTAAATGCCTACACACCGCAAGGAACACTTGGGGTTAATTAATTGTTTTCTTCCTAGGCTTTCTTGTATGTGTCATGGTGTATGGTTAAGCAAGTCTGAGGTATATTATTGTTTTGATATTTTCTGGTTTTTCTCCTATGCTAAGAGGTAAAGGGTTGAGGAACTAAATCTAACTCTAACTAATGCACTAAGTCCTAGCATTAGCATCCATTCCCACTTTCCATACACACCCTAAACTATGCAACTGTGGCTACCAAATGCTAATCGTTACTGGGATCACCACATGTAATGCACATGCTTGAAGTGGTCGTACTGAGGCACTTAACTAACCTAAGTGTGATAAGCATCTGTTCCTCGACTAACCGTAGACATCCTTGTNTGCAAGGTTTATCCACAAAGCTTGTCTTTATTGCCGTACACAACTTGCATTCAAGTACAAAGCTGCTCGAATAAAGATCCGGTCACTTGGGGACTCCTACTGCAGGCACATGGAAATTAATCTATCTCTGGGGTGATCAATCTGCCAGAGCTTCGCTACTTTAAGCCTATTATTCCCAATAAGGGGAGTGCCACCTCTTATTTATAGATATGGCGACGGACTGCGATATTTCGTATGCGATATCGCAGGGGACGATGTGATATCACGATGGCCACGATATCATGTACGCAATATCGCGGCTCATGTGATATCACATCCCATCATACCCCCATGACTAAATGAAAACTCGTCCTTGAGTTCATTACAATGATATTGGGTAGGTATGGAATTATTGAGGGATGGAACTAATGGGATGACATGTGAATGGATCATTATTACAAGACATGACAAACTGGTGTTCATGACAACAAGGGTGAATACCTTATTACATTAACATCAGGCCAAATCTGGCAACTGAGAGAAAAGAGAAAAGAGAAGAGAAGAGAAGAGAAGAAGAGAGAAGAAGTCTTGCTGCTGCCAATGCCATATTGTGTCTTCCATTGTCCATCCGTAAGTGCATCATCAATCTTGCTCCTTGCATAGCTACTTTCAGCACTGCTCCATTCCAAGTGTTCCCTCTAGATCCAGTCCGTTGTTGCATGATTGCCATCTACACACACAACACAGTCTTATATTAGCAAGGGTAAATGAATTTCAATGTGGTTATACCTTGCTTCGGTGTAAGTCCATTGGCTAGATTGTCGTATGGCTGATATAGATTTGGGAATATATAAATGATGACTATCAAAGGTGTAGGGGTTAGGAAAAAAAGAAAAACAATTTGGGGCTAGAAGAAAATTGAAAAAATCAGGCCCCGTACCCCCATGACTAATCGCGAACCTCCGGTAGCGTTAGAATGGAGAAAGAAAAGGAGTAAGGAAGAGAGATAAAAAGGGACAACTAAAACATCGATTAAGCGGATGTCAAGATGGAAATGAACAAAATAAAGTAATTGCAAAATGTTAAGGAAAAGAAGTTAACTAATGCACCAAATAGGAATGTCAGTGGATCCTCCCCAAAGCAGGCTCATGCCCTTAGTGCCCTGACAAATCCACATTCAAAGAGTCCACAGGCTCCGGGAATGGCCTTTGGAACAAGAGTTAAAGTCTTAACCGTAAGAATTTACCAAAAAGAAAATAATGTATCGACAAAAATATACACTAATGATACAACCGGAAATGAGGTGAACAATGGAGAGAAGGGTGGAGAGAAGGGAATGGAATGGAATCCCAAGAACAAGGTGGTGTATAGCCCCTTGTGTGCTTTATGATTAATGTGACTTGGAAAATCTCATTCCAAATTTGGCCTCAAACCAACCACATCCAGTGACTTCACATCAATACACTTGGCCAAACCATCCACTGGAGTAACAAGAATGCATCTCCAAGAGCCACCACCATTTTGATGAAACAAAGTGAAGAATGGGAAGTGAGAAGGGCCTTAGTTAGAGGGAACACTTTGGTTCCATAACTAGTGCTTGTAGCCCAAAATTATTTCATCTAAGGGGTGTGCTTTGAATCCTCACTTTGGTTGTTGTTATTTTTTATTTTTTTGTGTTTTGTGTTTTTATGCGTGAGGACCACACCATGCAAAGACTTCTTATTTTTATTGTCTCAACTTCCGAAGAATGGGTAACATCAGAATGATAAGAAAACTCAAGAAGAAAACATCCAAGCACCCAAGAGAATGGCCAACACAAATGCATCAAGTTCCCTTGAAGTCACATCCTTTTCAAACCTTGAGTCCTTCCTTAGTCTGAGAAGTACCCAGTCACCGATTCATTAGAGTTCTTATTAGGAAGGGAACTGTACACTTCCAAGCCAAAAGAAACCATAGACTCTAGTGGATGGATGGATGAAGTGGACTCATTGTCTGCCATATCAAAAGAACATACCTTAGTATCAACATCGTAACTTAAAGGTAAAAACCAAACATTAGCAATCAATGAAAAATAGTTCATACCATCGGTCCGAACGCTTATTGGGTGACAAACTTACATGGTGGATAACACACACACACACACACACACAAAATGGAAAAGTACAACGATGGTGTAAAAAAAAAATAAGAAAAGTTAAAGAAAATTGCAAAACAAAAACGGGAGAAGTTAGAGAAATTTGTAAAACAAAAACGTGTCAAACAAAAATGTGTAAAACAAAAACTTAAAAAGAACTGAGGGCCCCATATGATTAGCATAGGTGGCCATCTCCCCCATGACTGAATTGTAAGGAAGAGATCCAAAATAATGAGCACCTGTTTGAATTTCTTAAAAGTGCCCAACTTCTCCCTGTTGATGTTCTTAGGTTGAGGGGTGGAAGTTGGTGATGCTCACGTTCCAATGTGTTTATGCCTCTGTTGTTGGCATGAGTTGTCTCCTCAGTTCATTCCATGCATATTTGTTTGCTCCTTCGAGTAGCTGGCAACCACGGGATGTCTACTACTGGTTGTGTGGTTGCTACATATAGACATCTTTGTTTCACATTCTCAAGGGCACACCTGTTACATGGAGACATTTCCTCCATGTCATCACCCGATGAATCACTATATGTGATGCATGGAACCTTCTTCTTCTCAATCTTTTCATAAATATTTATCTTAGATATTTGCAAGGAAAGATCACGGATTCCTAGGTACGCATCTACTGTACTTAGCCATGGCCTTCCCATTATAATTGGGAAGCCCCCTTCGTTGTTAACTCAATCACTAGGAAATCGGCTGGATATGACCACCCACACACAATGGTGATGATGTCCTCCACCAATCCTAACAGAATGGTGATGGACTGGTCAGCTAGCTCTAGTTGTATGTTACTCTTCTTAAGTTGGGGCAGGTTCCAGGCTTGATACATTTTTCGTGATATTAGATTAACTCCGGAACCTAAGTTAAGAAGAGCTCGATGTGGTGCATTTCCGGTGATTTGTAAATGAATTAAGGGGCTCCCAGGGTCAAATAGTTTCCTGGAAATGTGGCCCACCTTTATCCAGCTAGTTACGGTATGCGTTAACATAACCGTATGCATACTCGGTTATTGAACTGAAGGGTGTTCCGAAGGGTTAGTTGTTAGAGGCCTATACATGTACTCAACCGCTTGTTGTTGCAAGAATTTGTCTGGGCTCCTGGTTCTGAAGAAGGGTCTCTTCTTTGTACAGTTGTCAGAACCAGCACCTGGTTGGATATTTACATGCTGAATATTTACAGCTCTCACGTCGTTTCGTTGTTGTGGTTGGGTAGGTAATTCCCCTTGCATTGTTGGAACAGGTTGTATGAGAACTATAAGTGGAAGAGGTGCAGATGGAGTTAGAGGATGGGGTGAATGTGAGATGTCTCCTGAAGGAGAAGGAGTCCTCCTAAAGTACTCCCAAACTTGGTAGTGACGTTGGGGAGTAGTGTGACCCGTAGAGTCACCTGGAGAAACCGACTGCTACACATAATAATCATAAGGATCGGGCTGCCGGTAAGGGTACTGTTGTGTTGGCGGTGGCATCCCCCATGACTATGGGTATTGCCACTACTGATGTTGTCCAATGGGTTGTGGCGGAGTTCCACTTGGGTAATACGTTAGTGGTTGGTGGAACTGCCTTGGGTTACCTTGTGGATAAGGTAACCTTCTGGGTGTTTTCCGTTGATTGAGTCTTGGATTTAGCGCATACACCCTAGACTCCTATAGATGTGAGATAATTGGGCAAC
>MNCI01028588.1:27444-87248 GCA_015680685.1 Gnetum montanum | reverse complement strand
ATTCTTGAGTCTAAGGAATCCCACATTTGGTCTACCTTGGCCGATACCTTGGTTGTTAATTTTTGGATTGGCAAGGTTTTCCGATTCACCAACTCTTCGAGTGGTGACTCATCCTCCTCATCATAGAATTTCACTCCCTTCTTGCGAAGGGAGGGGCCACAGTTGTATTCTTCCACACTTTCCCTCTTACGTAGTTGACCCTCTTCTTACGCTACTTGTTCCAACAAACTTTGTACTGCATGGGCTCTAAGTTGTGACAGCCTCCCTTGGGCATAAATCCCAAGAGTTCATCTCATTTCGTGCCTTATCCCATCCATGATGTGGCGAAGTTGATCCCGCTGTGCGTATCCATGGCCTGGGCAACGATGTAGCAATGTATAGTAGCAGGCCATGGCAGCATCCAAGGGTTCATAAGCACCTTGTTTCCAGCCTTGGATCTGCTTACACAAATTGGACACTCTGGAGTACATCTGATATTTGTTATTGAACAATTCAAGCATCGTACTCCACCTCTTGATGGTTTCCGGTTCTAAGGACCGGTACTAGCTCTCTACTTCTTTGGTGAGTGTCCTTGGGAATAACTTAAGCTTCTACCACTTATTATCTATATTCTGCAAGGCACATGCATTGTGGAATGCCTGTAAATGATGTTGTGGATCAGCGTTGTATCCCCCTTCAAAACATGAGATATTATTTATATCCAAACGCTTGATCCGACTATCTTTTAAGTGCCTTGTGGGAATTCTAACAGCCTCTGTAATGTTTAGCATGCTTCGGGTTGCGAGTAGGGGTTCATCATGATCATCTATGTCATGACGTCTATGATGTCTTCGTGGTTCCCTACTCTCCCTATGTCCTTGCCCTCGTCCTATCTCTTGACCTTCTTGTTGAGGTCTCTCATCTTCCTTACCTTTACCCTTACTGTTATGTTCACGATGGCTACGCCCAGATGTGGAAGGAGAGTATGAGTGGTGAGATGAAGGAGAAGAAGAAGGGGAGCCATCACCATGACGATGTTTCTTACCTTCTCTTCGGCTGCTTCGGCCCCGATCGTTATAACGATCTAACTGCCCATCCTTAGTGTGAGTGGTTGTTCCTTCCATGAACAGTTGACATTCATGGGGACCAGAACCCATGGTATGTACGGTTGATCATGAGGAGGGGGAACATCAATTGCTAAAGAGCCCGTTATGAGTGGTTCCTCGTCTCCTATTTCACTAAGGACATGTGGGACCTTGCCCTTCAACAGTGTATCTTGACTCTTCTGCCTTAAGTGCCTCATACGTTGCACGTTTGTGGGGTGATAATCCCTTATATCAAAGTCCTTAGCAACGTATTCAGCGAATAGGTCCTGCATGCCAATCTGTGACAAGGCACGGAAGAGCATGTTTGGGACATATCGATCCCGGGGTAACACGATGTTACCTTGCAGGTCTCTCCATCGCAGCTATTTGTCTTGATGAAGGATAAAAGTATAATTAGGAATATACTCATCAAGATGAGTATATATTATCTTATATTGTTTAGGACTTGGTTGGTTCTGGTTATGCATTGTATGTTGCCGACTGTCTTCAGTGTTAGTCCTAGGTGAATTAACTTTATGAGAAGAAGTCATTTTTATCGGTGTGTTATTTCACCATTATATAAGTTCTTATTTAACTAATTAACCCAAAGGTTTGTTAAGGCTCACAATGATGTGAATGGTTTCCTTATGTTCTAATTGGCATACAAACACTTAGTCCCTGGCAACGGCGCCAATGATGAGTGGCGAGTATCCCTACACTCAACCATACGAATACGAGCGTCGCACGCACGATCCAGTCGAACTCTATAGACTAAATGCCTACACGCCGCAAGGAACACTTGGGGTTAATTAATCGTTGTATTCCCAGGCTTTCTTGTATGTGTCACGGTGTATGGTTAAGCAAGTTTGAGGTATATTATTGTTTTGGTATTTTCTGGTTTTTCTCCTATGCTAAGAGGTAAAGGGTTGAGGAACTAAAACTAACTCTAACTAATGCACTAAGTCCTAGCGTCAGCATCCATTCCCACTTGCCGTACACACCCTGAACTATGCAACTATGGCTACCAAACACTAATCGTTACTGGGATCACCACACGTAACGCACGTGCTCGAAGTGGTTGTACTGAGGCACTTAACTAACCTAAGTGTGATAAGCATCGGTTCCTTGGCTAACTGTACACATCCTTGAATGCTCGTAACCAAGTCGTACTTATCCCACATTCTAGGAGTTTAGGGTGAGAAAGCCTAATTGCGATGAGTAGCCGATTCCTTGATTAGGCGTACACATTCGTCAATGCTCGTAATCAGGTTGTACTCATGCCACGCTAACAACAGGTAAGAAATAACATGTAATAAAACCTATCCATGCACTGCAAGGTTTATCCACAAAGCTCATCTTTATTGCCGTACACAACTTGCGTTTAGGTACAAAGCTGCTCAAACAAAGATCCGTTCACTTGGGAACTCCTACTGCGGGCACATGGAAATTAATCTATCTCTAGGGTGATCAATCCTCTAGAGGTTCGCTACTTTAAGCCTATTATTCCCAATAAGGGGAGTGCCACCTCTTATTTATAGATATGGTGGTGGACCGTGATATCGTGTATGCGATATCGCAGGGGACGACGTGATATCATGTACGCGATATCGCATGGGATGCGATATCGCGATGGCTACGATATCGCGACTCATGCGATATCGCGTCCCATCAATGATCATTACAAATGACTATTCAAGAGAATGAATTTCTAGTTGGTGAGAGTAGAGTAGAAATGGATAAATTAATGTATTTTTGGTATTTTAATTATTTTATTTTATCTTATTTTACTTTAAGCCTATGTGCATTATATAGTTGAGCTATGTACTTTGTAATTATCTTTATAAGATGACTTTCATAATTTATTTTATCTTATTTTTAGCATATGTGCACTAATTCCTTCGTTTGAGTTTTAAGTATTAGATACATGATGGGTCATTGGCACATGGAATTCTACATCTGGCATGTAGTATGCTTGGATTGTTATGTATCTAGCATGGCTTTCTGAGTATAAATACCCAACAATCCTTTCATTAAGATAATCCATTTGCTTCCTTGATATCTTGAATAGTGATCTAGAGATGAAGATCCTTACAAATAGGAGAGGAGCCTCATCCAAGTTTGCAGACCCTTCCAAAACTACATAAGTGTTTTCCTTCTTAGTTCCAATTCAAATCTTGAATATTTGACCTTTATCTCCACTTAGAGGTTATAGCTAATTTTTAGAAAATCGAAGTCATGTAAGTTTTTGTTTGTAGTGCTTCTACTTAGGGAGAGAAATATATTACAATGCTTATCTTTTAAAATTTTGGAGCAAAATGGTTAACACGCATTTTGTTATGTTATCAAATGTTTAACAAAATGCATTTATGACATGTATTTGACAAATTTGAGATTTTGTGATATATATTGTGTGAGTCAATTTTGGATTTGTAATTCTAGTGATATTTTGGGATTCCATTATGAAATTTATTCTACTTTGGCTGAATTTGAATTTCTTTTATTTCTGTTGAATTTCTAGGATGCTTTGTTAGGGTTTCAACATTTGGAACAAAAATGTCTCAACCACAACAACATTTATGCTTGCATTATTTCATTACTTGTTATCATTGTTATCACCATTATTATCTATTGTTGTCGCTATTACTTGCTACTACCTACTAATGGTTGTTGTTACCTATTGGTACTTGAATTAATGATTATAAGTAGATCCAAGACATATAACCAACATGATACTTTTGAAAAATTGGAGAAGAATGTAGAGCTTCTTGTGGTTCAAAAGAGGTGTTATTCTTGTATCCTCACTATACTTATAGAATTAGCAGATGACTTAGTCTAAATTTTAAATCACCTACAATGTTTATAATTATATAAAAAATACCTTTTTTAGTATCATCTACCAACTTAAGGATTGTATTATTTTTTTTAGCCACTTATAAATTCAACATTTCATGTGGCATCTTCTTCACTAATATACTCTTTTTGGATGACTTATGCATTTGAACATATAGTCAACAAAAAACTTTTATAGAGATTAAGCAAAACATAACAGTGTTTTAAATTAGTATACTTGTTGAAACTGAACTTGTGAGTTGCAAACCACAAGTTGCATAGTTTAACCAATAGAGGAATGCAATTATCGACAAGTGTGATTCAAACTAGCAACCTCTTAATTGCATGATATTAATCAAATAAAAAGTTACCTACTTGAACAACCTCTCATTAGGAACCTTCATTGTAAAGTACAGTTAATCCTCTTTAACAAATCCTTCTTAACATTGTTATAATTTAATCCACCTTGTTCGTTCCATAACAATTTAATACCAAAAGAATTTAATCCTATTCAAATCTAGCAATTATGTTAGATGATATTAATAAATTCTTGGTGAAAAATTAGGGGTGGTGTTAAAACTCAAAACAACTTTACTATAGATAAACTTGAAATGTTGTATCATCTTGAGGATATACTATGATCAACTATCTAGAATTCTCTCATTCCTAACAACATTTACATCACTTTCAACATTTGTGCTTGAACTTAAAATCACAAAAGATTCAACATGATACATTAGAAAAACTATAGAGGAACATAGTGAACCAGTGATAAGTAACTCAAGTGGTTAGTTCATTGTCTCATGAGGCAAGAGGTTGCAAGTTTGAACCACATTTGAAGCATCTTTGTATTCCTCTCTAATTCTTCTCAAAAATCATATATATCTTAGAGTGTACTTATATTCACTCTTTCGTAATGAAGCACCCCTCTCACATCTAGAAATCTAAGTGAGAAGCATAAAGATAATTAATTCAATAAATAAATTTAATGAAGCACCCCTTTCCCATCGAAAAGCCGAAGTTAAAAGCACAAAGACAGTGGATTGGATAAATAAATTTAATGTAAAAAAAGTGCAAGATAGCTATTAATTCATTGAAAAATAAATTTTTAATATTTATTTATTTGATTCTACTTGCTTTTTCTTTCTTATTTCTCGAGTGAGTTTTCTAGTGGGTGTTATATAGATCATGAATTTTATTTTGAGCTTCCAAAGCGGATACATTGAAAACGTCGGCTGTAAATTAACAGGAGGCAGAGTTAGGGTTGGGAACAAAGCCAATCGGTCTCAAAATAGCAATGTTAGATAGTGGTTTGAAGTTCTTAAGTTGCAGAATCTGAATAAGGATCGTGTCTGAAACCTCTTGAAGCAGAGTTTGCGAAATGGCGTTCGGTGGTGGTTACTTCCAGAAGCTAAAACAGACGATCAATTCTCAACTCCAAGATGAAGAGAAATGGGCCGCCAACATGGTTCGTTTTCAGTTGCCCTGTATCTGGTTTTCTTTAAACTTTTGATTTACTTCTACTTTCCGGTTTTTTTAAAAAATTAATAAATATAAATCTGGAAAGTCATGCTTGCTGCTGCCGCCGTATTTTAAAATTTCGGGTTTTGGTTTTCTGCAACGGTTTCTCTCTAGGTGTTGGTTTCAATAATCTTCTGTATTTATCTTTTCTGTGAAGGTTTCGACGCTTCCAACATATCGCTTAAGGGGTCAGGATAAACTGAAACTGAAGTCATTTAAATTACATCTGCAACGATTGAGGCTCGACATATCTTTTGGATATGATTTGGGTTGAACAGTTTCTTTTGCAGGATTAGTTTTATTTTTCTGCATAGACCGCTGGGGGTGAACATGGGATGTTAGCTCATGGGAATAGATGTGTTATTTAAGTATTTAACATTCTAGATTGTCAATTAATATTGCTGGTCCATGTTATCAACATAAACAGCATGTATAACCTATCGAATTAAATTATAGTTGTAATAGATTTATCATCCCTTGCAATTGATTTCTCAAGGATTAGAGAGAGAATATTGCAAGGATAGGTTGTGCACACATCCCATATGTGTAATATTATTGTATTATGCATTTATGAGGCATACCCACTGGGAAAGAGGTTAGGCTTTCTAGGCTTTCTCTTATCTACTCACCCTTTCGAGACCTTGCCTGGCAGGATGAGTATTGAGGGTCTAGGTGATGATATTATATTATGCATTTAGGATGTTGCTTTATTTCCTTTTTAAGTTGTAACTTACTGTCTCGAAAATATTGTCATTATTATAAGCATTTGGAAAATTAGGGAATTTATAGGTCCAATTTATTGGGTCAGTTAGACCGTCTGCATATCTTAAATGCACTATAACTGGTGAGCATCTTGGTAGAAAATGACATGGACAAACAATTTTGTTGTTCTTTTTCGCTAGATCATGAGCTTCTTGCATTTTGTATCAAATTTCCAAATATATTTTTTAGGCTCTTATTCGGATTATTTGGAATATTTAACATCATATTTAAGTAAAGTTGTTGGAAACAATATCTGTTGATTTATTTCCAACAACAACAGTCATCAATTTTTGTATTGTCAAGGAATAATATTAAGATTAATGTTAGTTCTCTCCAAATATAAATGCTACACGAACCTAGTTGATCAACTTTCAAGATGCCATATTTAATGTCCATTTTGTGAAATCTGAAATATGACTATATTGTGTTTAAATATTTTATGCAGTCGGTTGCATATATGAATACCAGACACGTGTCTGGTAATTTGTATTCTTTAGTTCTGATTTAATTTGATTTAAAAATATGATTTTCCTACTTGCTTTGCTTTGACTCCCTTAGTTGGATTAGTCATTTATGATTTTGATTTGGCATCTCAACTCTTACCACTTAATTGAGCGTTTCTCTATGTAATAACTAATGTATGCTTTTTTAATTGAAAGCAGAAGCTATATATACAACTTGTATCATATTTATATTACCAATTTTCAGATATTCATGGTATCAAATGAATTGGTTTGAGCCTTGGCACAGCTACTCGAAAAGAGGTTAGGCTTTTGCTTATTCGTTCATCTTTTCAGGATCTGCCTTGTCAAGATGAGCATTAAGCCTCTGGTTGATGACCCTTTTTTTTTTTTGGTATTCATGCATCAATGCTTAATGTGCCATAATTGACAACTCTTAAATTCACTTCTTGCTAAATGCACATATCTAATGCATATCACAGGCTCTAGCCTCATGTAATTGCAATTAATTTTAACAAGTTTGTTGTATTCAAAATCATGGAACTTGGTTTGCGGTTCAAGAGTTGTAGACTTGTAGCAATTTCCATTTCTTTCCCTATTCTTAGGCTGTGAAAAACATCAAATGAAATGTGGGTTTTCACCTATTAGCCGTCTGCATCAAACATGCAATTTATGCCTTTTCATTTAACACCAAGGCAATTTTTTAATTTCTTTGGGCTTTGTTATGGTTGCAGCGACTTCTTCAAGGAGTTGGAATGTTTGCAGGTTCAATTGTGGTTATGCGAAGTTTTGGTGATAAATTATTTAGTATGGAAAATTAGATGTTTGCATATGTGCATACTTTAGGTTGTGGAAGATTTTGAATGTCACTTTCATGTGTAACTTGAGAATTGCAAGGTGATTCTTTCAAAGAGTATGGCAAAATGTATTTTAGTATGAAACTCAATGTAATTTGTTGATTTTACTTCATGCACCTTTATATAAGTTTTCACCTATTTGGAAATTACAAATAAATTTATTTGCTCTCGTAATATTTTCCATTGATGGTATGGGCTCATCGTGCTAGCAATTTAAGTTCCATTATCATACTGTTTTAAGGAAGATTTGGGGGCTCTTCCTAGTAGTTTAGAAAGGAATTTAGCTTACAAAGAAAATTTTATTCATTAATTGAAAAGAAACATTCTGATTTCTGAGCCCAAGGAGGTCTAGTGTAGAAGTCATTATAGAAATAACAAACTAGAACTTGCTAGTACCATTGAATCAAAATTAAATATTGGAATCTAGAGAATGGGGCTACTTTATGAGTTAATATTGTGAAGTTCAATTGCTTTCTCAAATCTTAAATGCAATGCAATAAGAACATAGTTTTAGATGGTGTATCCAAGTATTCACAGATAACCATCATGTCTTAATGAAGTTGGTTATGCTTGCAACAAAAAGATATCATTTATAAATAGAAATATATCTTGTTGATTATTGTCTTGGAAACATTTTGCCATAGTTAAAATGGAATATTTACAAAGGCATGAATAATTAGTGAGGGTTATTGTTTTGACTATCTTTGGAATGAGGCTAAGGAATTTGTTCAACTTTGAAGGTGTAGGTTCAAGTTTAGTGTTGTCATTTGAAAAGATTATAGGTTTTTGCTTGTTAATTGGCCTTTATTTGACATCTTTCTAGATGTTGGCTCTATCTTAAGGTATACTTAAGTCAAATCACTTTGGTTTTGGACTAGCATGCCTCCTACATACCCAAAAAACAAAACAAAATGGAGAGAGAACAATCTTTCAGAAATATAACAATTATCATTATGTGACACTGGGTGAATGTTTTCTTGTAGCAATTATTACATACTTAGCATCTTCACAACACATTGTTAGCAATTTGAACACAAAAGGGAGATAGATAGCTTCCACATATAGTAGGGAGATAACAATTATTGTATGATCTACAATTTGCATATTGCATTTCTTAGTAAGACATTTTGAAGCATACTAAATTCATTATCATTTAGGGTATCATTTTCATTATCATTTTTCATCTACAATTGCTATAATAATTGTGCTCACATTTCTTTTGCAAATATTATCAATGTTAATAAACAATAGTTGAGTTGTTTATAAAGTAACTGTTTGGAAAATAATCTTTATTTTGATAGATTCCTTGTATTTCCAAAGCTTTGTTAATTTCTGTAATGGTTTGAAAGATGTTTTATTACATTCATTATTTGAAGAAAGGATGATTGTTTATGTTACCTCTTGAGAAGTGGAATAATGCTTTACTAAGAGCTTCATTCAAAGATGGAATTTATTGATTGATTTTTAATATAGGTGTTAAAATACTTGAGTTATAGGTGAACTCTAGTTGAGAGACAAATAATCGAATCTTGTTATTTGTAAGGTAACACAGAAATTGTTAAAATGTTTTTCAAGCAAGTGATCTTGTCATTTTTTAATGCCTTTGTTGCTTTTCACCTAGCATTCAAACAATGGTAGAAGACTTTGAAGTTTCAAAGTGTCTTAAAAACATTTGAAAGTTGGTTAAACAATTGGTTTCGGCAAGGTTATGATTAAATGTAGAAGGAAAGAAAAATTCTACTTAAAACATATTAAGAGGTAATTAAGTTTTGCTATTGCAACCTTTGTTTAAGTTCACATTGTCTAAGGATAGTAATTGTTTAAGTTCACATTGACTATAGATAGAGAGTGGATACAAAGTGAAACATAGATTTACCTACTAAAAGAAGAGTACACATGTAAGTTATGTGGGTGTGGAACCTTTAATGATGAACATGTTTTTTTTATTTGCCTTATGTTATCATATGATTAAGCATATGATGCAAAAATTCAATATTGCTGCAAAAAATTTGTATGATTTATTTTGGTTGCATCTAGTGACACTTAGCAATTTTGTTAAGTTTGTATTTGTTTTTCATAATTTGAATGTATTGGCTATCTAATAAATCCTTTGGTTCTACAGATGTAATAAAATATCTTATTTTTGTTTCCATTATTTCTAAGTGGATTCCCAATTTAACGTTTGAAAATGTTTACCCATTTAACTTCAATCCTTAAAAAGCAAAATTGAAGTTCCTTCCAAGAATGACCTATGGTTATGAGAGAAATTAGCCATGATACAGGATGTTTTTAAAGGTTTTTAATTCAACATCTGCATTGGCATTAATGCTAATATACTTTTACTTTTAATTTCAAAAATCATTTTAAACCACAAAGGTTATCATTTTGAATTATTAGTGTCAATCTTGCAAACTTAAAGGTTCATTTCATACTATAATGTTGGCATACAGTCAAGTGACTTTAAAAAAGTTAAGCTTGGGTAGGTTTAACAATGGTAAATGTAATTTGCATTGCCTAAATCATGTAGAGGATAAATGCTTTCTTAGATACCGAAATCACCATGGAACTAAGACAACCTCATTGTCAATACAAAAGATCACAATAATGGACGAATGTTCTATGAAATTTTAGGCCTTTTTATGTCTTTTACATAGGATCCCAATAATGATGTTTTTGTGTTCTACCAACTTGTCTTGGAGAAACAAAATTGAGTAAAGTCTCATATGTTTCATGCTGATCAAATCAAAACATTGTCAATTGTCCATTGAAATTAGTGATATTCTTTTTTCTGCATTCATAAATTATTTCAAAATTTTTTACCTTTGATGTGTCTATGTCAAACACCAGCAATGTTGATGCATGCATTTTGACTTTTGCCTCTTCTACCTATAAAATGTATGACAAAAATATAGACAATCTTATATCCTAAACCAAATATTTTATTAAATTGCATTTATTGCTATGTGATCATTGACATTCTTAAGTAACAATTTTACAGCCAGATGGAGACAATTTACTCATGCCTTCTAGTCCATGCTTCCAGTGGCTAAAGAGAGCAAGATCATCTATGTTGCAAGGCCACCTAGAATTCTAAGCCAGAGACCCTAATATAAAAACATTAAACTTTAAGATCAAGCCTTTTTAAGTTTAATTTTAAGTTCAAAGGATATGTGAGACAAATTAGTTTATACAAAATGCATAAGTAAATAAATATGTCTAATATTTTATGTAGTTTATGACTCAGAATCAACGTGTAGCTTAATAACAATACAGTGTTTCTAATAGCATCTTAGCTAGTTTGTTAAAGAACAAAAATTTTAAGAAAATTTGACCTTTGCATTATAATGGAGTAGAAATGAAAGTACTGCTGTAGAGGGAATCCCAACAATATAATAAGCTAACAAATTTGCAATTGCACCTAATTTTGCTGAACCTCTCATGATGCTTACAAAGCAAGGTAAATCCAATTATTTTAAATGGACATTGGAATTTTATTTCATTTACACAAAAATGGAGATCTACTGGACATAATTCATGAGTAATAACTGAATTTCAAAAAAAGTCTAATGCTACGACCTTTCCAATAAAATGCAGGATCACTATGAAATAGTACTATGCTTTCAAACTATGCATGGTTTAATCTAGTTCTTAAATCTGGATTGTTAAATTTATGCAGCATCATCAACATCCTAGGGTAACTCTAATTACATAGGAAAAGTTATGCATCATCAACTGCATTGAGTCAAAAATTTTATGCATATACCTGACAAGACACCTTCTAAGCCGTCCATAATGGCTGATATTGTAAGAATGGGTATCATGGAAGCCATGTACTGAATTAGTTCTTATTCATTACTGTACACATGACCCAAGACATTCCTAAGGGAGAATAAAGTTGCTCCTCTAACAAGCATTACTGTACACATGACCCAAGACATTCCTAAGGGAGAAGAAAGTTGCTCCTCTAACAAGCATTACTGTACACATGACCCAAGACATTCCTAAGGGAGAATAAAGTTGCTCCTCTAACAAGCATTACTGTACACATGACCCAAGACATTCCTAACGGAGAATAAAGTTGCTCCTCTAACAAGAGACTCCCTAATTGAAATGCATATAGCTGTGCGGACACAGCTTTCAGTGCACCTTCTGAATTTCTTGCACCAAGTTCATTTGAAACCCTTGTGCTGCAGAGTACAATGCTTCACAGTGAAAGGTCTGCACCTACTAAAAAAATTAATTCAAAAATTGATTGTTGAAAACTCTAGAAAGTAAATAGCATATGCAGCAACCTTACAGCTGATGCAATCCCATAGGGAATCATGTATGCAAATAAAAATGCATTGAGGCTGCACAATATTGAAGAAAGGTTTTTATTGTGAATACATAATAGATTAATAGTCCACCTAAAACTGCTTTAAGTATAAATTCAGCTGCTTACCAGATTGAAAGAATGGAGGTTTGAAGCTCTAGGTTGGGTAATAGGCCAGAAAAGAGCAGCAATGTTTCATAAGACGACCACTCTAAACTGTTACGGTACCAGTGGCAACAGAAGATGAGTTTATACCTTTTTGTATATTTAAATCAAGAACAAAATTTTTTTATCAACATCAGATAAGAAGGCCATAGAGAAGAAATTTTTAACTGTTTTCCTACCATAACATCAATGTGGAAGGGACAGCAAGCATCAGAAAGTTGTTGATATCATACAAAGCCTCTTTTGAGATTGCAGCTCTTGTTTTGCTGCAGGTAGTAGAAAACTTGATGTAGTAGAAAACTTGATATAGAATGATAGGACTGCAACATTTAACTAGCTGGAAAAGGCCATAGACAGTGCAGCACCTTTAGTTCCTAACCCAATCTTGAAAACCAAGTACCAACGCAGGGGTGCATGGACAACCAAGGCCAGTGCAGAACTAAGCATCATTAGCATGAGAATGTTATGTGTTTGCAGAAACTTCACCAATGGCTAAAGAAATGCACAAGCAATCAAACTTGGAATCAGCCACTTAGCATGCTTCCCTGCTTCAAAAGCTATTAAGGGATCTTGACCAAAGGCTAATAGAATGTATCTCATGAATACCCACACTATGGACAATGGTATGCATGTACAAAACAGGATGATCATTGCTCTCTGCATTAGAATGCCAATGAAACGGTATTGTTTTGCTCCAAATGCTTGACCACATAGAGTTTCTAAAGCATAAGCCATTCCACACTGTCCCCAAAAGAAAAAGAAAAAAACAAAAAAAAAAAAATCACCACAACTTTATCCACCTCATCCAGCAGTTTGACTATTTTTACATAATAATATCTCTCATAGATAATATAAGAAACTTAACAAAACCCATATAGCTCCTAATTTAGTTTCCTGTAAGGTTACAATATAAGATGATGCTTATGACCTGATTATAACAATATCTACGCATCAAATACAAATGTTTATGAACTGATTTATTGTTTCAGTTATTTAATTCCAAGAGCTATAGATGACAACACAGGAACTCTTCATACCAATGTCTTAACCACTAAGCTGTAGGATTAAACGCATGGCCCAATTTCCTTGTTAAAGGAATTTAGAAGAAACAAACACATTTATATTTGGAGGAATTATAACTTGAATAATGTTGTTTAGCTACATATTTATAGAATGAATGCAGATGGTGGTTTATATGTTCTTTCATTTGTTCTTCTATAAATAAACTAATCTTTTTATGTACTTTTATAAATAGAATTATCTTTAAGATGACCAGTATAGATCTGGAGATGTATTAAAAAAAATAGAATAGGTTAGAAGAAAAAACAACATTTCCATACATAAGTGTATTGACCTAATATGGTCATTATTACAAAATGAAGTATTACATCAAATTAAATAAGCCATACACCTGGTAATCATTCTCCTTAACAAAAATAGGTCTAGATTGACAGTTCAAACTTAGCTGCAGTAAATTATTGTCATTTATAGGCTTCATTGTTTCATATAACATATTTGCTAGAAATCGTAACTTCAATAAATATATATATCTATATGCATATTTAAACCGAATACTAAAAAAATGGCAAGAAAAGAGAAGAAGAAGAAGCATACTAGGAGACTGAAGTCAGTAACATTGGCAAAAAATGTAGTAAGAGAAGCACTAGAAAGTGAGACCTCATTGAGATGTCCTACAGTTATGGGAGAGACAAGTTGTAGAGAACTCTGCAACATATTCATCCCAATCATGGGAATTGCCATCACCAGCTACTTCTTAACCTCATTACCCAAAACATACCAATTCTACTTCAAACATAAAGATCCTTCATTAGCTTCTATTCTAACAGTTGCCTCTAACAAAGGCTCCTTAAGTGGACACTAAAAAAATAAGGGTCATTCAAGGAATAACTGATAACCTAAGATAGTTAAAGATGTGAGGTCATTCTTTGGCCACACTAGCTATTATTGGCACTTCATTGATAATTTCTCTAAGATTGCCAAATTGTTTATGGAGCTCACAAAGACGGATGCTCCATTTGTTTGGACCAAGGAATGCAAGCATGCATTCTAGCACCTTGAATAAGAGATTGTAGAAACACCAATCCTATGAGCACCTAATTGATCCAGACCATTCCACATTATGACGAACACATCCAATTATGCCTTAGGAGCCATGCTTACACAATTAGACGATCAAAAACATTCATATTACATCCACTATGTGAGTAGCAGCATTGTGGGTGCACAACTAAATTACACCGCCACTGAGAAAGAACTGATGGTAGTGGTGTATGCCTCGGAGAAATTTCAGCACTATGTGCTAGGGTACAAGGTATTTATACACACTGGTCACAGTGCAATTAGGTTTCTAATGAATAAACCAATGATGAGCCCCCATGTCATACAGTGGCTGGTGATCTTACAAGAGTTCGATCTAACCATGATGGACAGAAAGGAAACTAAGAATGTGGTAGCTGACCATTTGTCTTAGTTGAGATGGAACAACAAAGAGGGGGAAAGCCCACTTTTCGATCAATTTCCTGATGAACTCCTCTTTGCTAGAGCATTACTAAACGAGAGTCCAAGGAAGATAACTTGTATGATGACATCCTCACGTACCTACTCGCTCAGGAGATGTCACAAGAGTGGAACAACAGGAAGAAACAATAGTTTCTTCACCAGGTTAAACACTTCAAGGAAATCAATGAACACCTTTACAAGGTGTGCACCGATGGCCTAGTTCAATGGTGCATTCCTAATGATGATCAATTGCATGTTCTCCAAGATGCTCATGAGGGCCCTTGTGGGGGCCATTATGTTGGAAGTCGAATGGCCATTAAAATAATCATGGCAAGGTATTACTAATGATGCCCATAACTTCATCCACTCCTGTGGCCACTGTCAACATGATGGTGGAATGACCACTCATACAGAGAGGCCTCAATAGTGGATCCAAGCACTAAAATCCTTCAACATTTGGGGCATCACTTTCATGGATTTCATCACTCCCATGTCCAATGTGAAGGCATACATCATTGTAGCTGTTGACTATTGTACCAAATAGGTGGAAGCTATGATCATCACCGACTGCACATCTTCTATGATGGCCTAGGTTGTACAACATGTTGTAAATAGGTTTGGGATGCCATGTGCACTTATTTCTGATAATGGAACTCACTTTACAAGCACCACTTTTCAAAAACTCATGCAACACTTTGGGGTTGAGCATAAACTGACAACCCCATACCACCCCCAAGTCAACAGTCAAGTGGAGGTTACTAATAAGGAGATAACAAAAATACTAATGAGAATCATTAGTAAATAGAGGAGGGATTGGAGCTCCAAACTCAATGATGTCCTTTAGGCATATCGCTCCACATGGAAACTTCCTATTAGCTACTCTCCCTATGAGCTCGTGTATGGAAAATTGCCAACACTTCCTAGCTAAATGAAACTCCATACACTTTCAACAACTTATGACCTTAGCCTTGACCTAAATCTAGCACAGAAAGAATGATTAATGAATCCTAACATGCTAGATGAGAACCGACTAGTGGCCTATCATTAAATGAAGTGCACAAGGCATATAATAAACAATGACATGACCTTAGAATTAGGAGAGTAAAATTTCAACTAAAAGATAAGATCCTAAACTGGAATCCCACACACGTGCCATAATGAACTAAGTTCCGAACATTATGAGAGGGACCTTACATTATCTATGAAACCTTTCCATCTGGGGCCATGTTAATTTACAAACCTGAAAGCGCAAACAAGAAATTGCTAGTCAACACACAACAACTCAAATCCTTTCAAGAATCCAAGATATCCAGTGATCGCAACACCTTAATGGATGGATGTGCATGCTCAATATTTCATATCTCCTCCTTCCAACTCAGTCATGGGGGAGATGGTCATCCATGCTAAAATAATCAAAGTGGCTCCTCAGTTTTTCATTTTTTCTATTTTTCACAATTTTTATTTTACACCATTTTTAATGTGTTTTCTCTTTCTTAAATGTTTTACGATTTTTTCTATATTTTCCTTTATTTGTTTTGGATTTTTCTTATGTTTTTTATTTCTTTATTTATTGCCACTAGGACTTCGTGCAACTGTAGATGCCAATTGACAGTGGTTTGTACTTTATAATGTTATTTGATTGTAAATGTCTGGATTCTATCTTTGAATTTTGATGTTGATAACTAAGACAAGGTTTCTTTTCATGATAACAGGCAATGACTCCACGTCATCCACCGATCCACATAACTCTATGGCATGCTTATGTTTTGGAAATATGAAGTCCCTTCTTAGATGAAACTTATAATGAATTGGTGATCTTTGTACTTTCCAAACTTGGGATAAATTAAGTGGATTGATAAGGGTGTGACTTCAAAGGGATTTGTTACTTTTGTACCTACCTACCCTTTGAGTTACATGGGTATTTCCATGGACTTCTCACCATTCCATTGTCGATCAATCACAAGAAGTAAAGTCTTTGCATGGTGTAATTCCCATTTGATAAAACACAAAAAAACAATAAGCATGGGAATTCAAAGCGCACCCCTTAGACATAATAATAGGCTACAAGCATTGGCTATGAGGTTGGAAAGACATGTTATCCATGCCTAAAGGCATCCCTCTAACTAAGGCCCTCTTCACTTCTTGATTCTCTTTTCTTCTTCTTCTTTAGGAATGGTGAATGATTTGTGGAGATGTTCATGTTACTTGGAGGGTGGAATGTTCTAAAGTATCAATGCAAAGTCACTGGAAGTGAATGGTCTTAATTTAGACTAAGGATGGACATTATTAGGTCATATTAACCACATAATCCACAAGGGACTTCATGTGACCACAATATGGGACTCCATTCCATAGTTTCTCATCCATCTATGTTCTCCATCACTCACCTCACTACCTTTCTTATGTTTGTTTCAATGTCTTTGTTTGCTATAGTCAAAGTTCTTTGATGGTTTCCTTAGTGATTTGATCCTTAACTAACCACAACCATTAATCATCCATGGGGTTCATGGACTCCTTGGTTTGAGGGCATGCAAGGCCATTAAGGGCATGAGCCTGCTATGGGGAGGACCCACTTTCATACTCCTTGGTTGGGCTAGTTAAGTTCCTTACCCCTTAGACATTTCTACTTTCAAATCTTCTACATTCCACATCTATTGCATCTAGTTTTGCACTCCTTAACAAATGTTTTCCACATTAAATCTTTTTTTTTTTTTGCATATTCTTGCCCTCTACAAGCATTCCATCATGTTGTCAACCTTTCCTTTGGACTTCAATTTGATGCAAAAACTCTTTTTTTCCTTTGTTTTTAATGGTGAAAAAGTGTGTCCAAACACTACATCAACACAACCCGATCGATGTAGTGGGCTACGTCAACAAGATCCCATCAACGTAGCACCAAAAGTCTATAAATTGCACGAACACTTAGCCAATTTTTTGCCATTTACATTCAAACAAGAAAGGAGTTTTTGTTGTTTTCAAAGCCCATAACTATCACACCACTTCTCTAATTAACCTTGTTCTTCATTCCTACAACTACTAGAGGTGAGCTTTACGTCATGGGGATACAAACCTTAGGGGATTTTTACAAATAATTTTTTGAAATTCTTTACTCCCACAATATTTAACTAATAAAATAATATTAAATTCACTAACTCATGAGAGTTAAACCTTTCCAACAAACTCTGGTAGCCATCTAAGTAAAATAATATTAAAATAATCAATTTTCCATTGTCAAAACATAAGCTAAAGTGTAACTAATCAAAAGAGACAAGGTATCAAACTATCCAAGTTACACATCAAACACTAATCTTTGGCTATGTTGTGATTATAGATGGTACCTAGACCAAGGGATAAACACCCATAGGAGGGAGGACCATCCCAACCAAGGAAGAAGTAGCCTAGGGGAGGAAGGGGCCAACTACAACAACAACCCCAAGAGCAAGCAATAGAGACCCATGCAACAGGACCTCTTTGGGAGGAGCCCGAAGTCAAATCTATCCAATAAATTTCTAAACCTAAGACTAAGAAATCACATAGAGATGAGGTACCTGGGCCTAGACCGAACCTTGAAGTCACCTTAACAAAAGCTGACCTTAAGCACATTAATTCCAAGAATATTAGAGGTTTAGTTCTTCAGGAACTAAACTTTGGTCCTTTATTGGACTTGGCACCAAAAGTAGTCAAGACACAACTTCAAAGCTCTCTTATGTGGTTCATCCTCACTTCCAGTGGGAAATGGTACATGGAGGAAACTTACCTCTTCTAGAGTAACAGGCAAGCTAATGCCACTATGAAGATAGAGGACATTAGTGTGTCCAACTTTGTGGAGGCCATTGCTGAGGTCCTCAGGTTACCCAATACTAGGGCAACCTTGGTGGAAATATCAGTGTAGGCAAACCCAAAAGTAAAGAAAGAGTGGATCCAATGATGCTATGGAGTTGACTGCAAGGAATACTTCACACTAACTAAGGTAGAGAGGGTGTACTTCAAAATCACAACCTACCACCTCAATCCAACAGTGAGGCCAAGTAAAATCATTGCCTTCTTTACCCATGCATGCATCGCTTTGAGCAAGAAATTCTCAATCAATCTCCCAGAGTTGATCTACTTAGAGATCAAAAAGCACTTCATGGAAAATGTGGGAGAAAGGCACTCTCCTTTCCATGCCTCATTCACAAGCTATGCAAAAGAGGAGGTATAGCCTACTATGCTAATGATACCCTTCATCATGCTTTTGCTACCTCTTGAGTAGAGATGATGAAGGACAAGTTGCCCACCAAGCTGCAAAAAGAGTAGTAGCCACCACCACCACCCACTCATGAAAAAATGTTGAAGGCCCATATTTCCATTAAGTACATGTGTGAACTCCATGACCAACTCTTGCAGCACCAATAGGTAGGATCAAGTGGTGGTGAATCCTCCATCTACCAACTAGCATTAAGCCATCTCAACAAAGTGGCTAGAACCATTAGCACGATGGAGGGAATGCTGTCACTATTTTTTGCCCAAAGGATGTAGGTGCCCATGAGATCAAATCCTAGCACCCAGGAAATAACAATTCCCAAAGATTTCTAGAAATGTCACTACCTTCTCAGTATGCCTAGAGGAGGATGAGGGAGCAACTATCTTGGTGATGCTACCAAGGGTAGGAAACAATAGCTGAAAGGGTAGCTAATAGAGTGGGAGAAGCACTCAACGCTCCTACAGCCTCTATGCCAGACATTGCCACACTCAAGGATGTGCAAACATCCATAGGAGTAGCAAGTGAAAGGTTTAACGTAGCCTAGCATGAAGAGTTTCTGGATCAACTAGTCGAAACTAGGCAACTGCATTCAAAGGTCTTTGACCTTCTAAATAACATCATTGCCACCCAGTTGGTGCTATTGGAAGCTGGGGGCAAGCTCCTCATTTTCAATGCCCAACCTAAGGTAGCCACATCTAAGAATCAACAATTTACTACCAAGGTTGTGAAATTAAGAGCCTATCTAGCGGATCCCATCATCCTCAACCAGGTTGTCATAAAAGATGAAACTTTTTTGCAACTTTAGTACAAACTTCAAGATGTTGAGTACATGAAGAAGTTGGTGGTCTTCTACCAATCCTTAGCAAAGGCCACAACTTACAACATTGAAAAGGACTTTTTAGAGATTTGCAAGAAGAACTTAGTTCTAACCTAGGAAAATTATCGCTTACAAGATGTTAAGAACCAAAAAGACCAAATGATGGAATTCATCCAAAAATAGCAAAAGTAGCTTGCCAAGGTGAATAAGAAATTGAGGAGGTTTGCTACAAAAAATCATAATTTCTTGATGGAGGAGGTTTGTGCCTTGCACTAAAAATCAACCATTGAGATTGCCACTTGGAAAAATGAGGCCCTAAATTTTGAAAGACTGAAAACCCACTACAGGGACCAAGTTGGCCTTCTCAAAAAGGTTAATGAGAAAGAGATCTAGCTGGCAAAGGAAAAGGTGAACAAGACCCTCTAGCAACTCCAATAAGGAGGTGATCTATGGTAGGCCATCTTTGATGAACTAAACATGTATAACAAGATAGAGATTTACCTCAAGGAGCTACAAATCAAGGAGATGATCAAGTAGGTGGAGTTAGCCAACCTTCGTTATGCAAACTTAGCAATGCCAACTATCGAAAGGCCAAGGTCAGAACTAGAAAAGTAAGTGGTCAGCTTGCACCTTTTGTACGAGGTTGAGTTCAAGCACTATAAGGACATAAAAAAAGCTAGAAATAATGAATGCTAAACTCAAAGTTCTCATAACATGATTCACAGATCAATGATTAATGGTTGAGAACTTGGCTAAAAGAATGAGCAACTACTAGAAGCTACAAAATGTTGTCAAAGTGTTCAACATCAAACACAAATAATTCACTGCCTGGTTTTTCAATGTTAAGGAGTTATTTCCTACCATGCCCTATGCATGGGATGTTCCTATACCAACCCACACAAGTGATGCTGCATGGACTATGTATGATCCCTATAGTAAGGAGGAGAAGGTGAAGGCATTGTCAAATGTGTTTCATCTTCCACCAACAATCAGAGCTCTAGTAGGACAACCACAACTCCCATAGCCTCAACCATAACCATCATGTGCACCAAAGGTAGGAGAAGATTCCTCAACATCTCAAGAGCCTCCACCTCTTGGGACCAACTAATTTTCTTCTTGTCTTTAGCCGCCAAAGTGGTTTAGCTATCAAATTTTGTAACAGTGTTCAATTTTATTTTCATGAACATCTATTTTTGTAAAAGCTATAAATCCGTACACTTGGGCACTTAACATCAATTTGAGTTAGTCAGTTGGTTAGTCAATAATCCCATACCTTCCCAAATTTTGTAAAAAGCTTGTTCCTTATTTTTTTCACTTAAGGACAAGTTTTCAATTAGTCGTGGAGGTATGATGAATCATTGTTGGTTGGGTTGCATCAACGTGATCCCATCAAAGAGTACCCATCAATGTAGCTGCATCAACATGTATCCATCGATGCATACCCATTGACACCTGATTTGATGCGTTAATGCATATGCATCGACAGTGTTTAGTCTTTGCCTATATAAATGCATGCACCTACCACATTTAGGGCATTCATTCCTTAGTAGCTGATGAGTGGCGAGGTACCCCTACACTCAACCATACGAATACGAGCATTCACGCATGATCCAGTCGAACTCCGCAGATGGGCTAGTTGTGGTATCTAGATAGTTACACGTTGATCGCAGTTCGTTGTCTTCCCACTTGGACTAGTATTTGCTTTGTCACGTATGGTTTAGTCTAGAGTGAGGCATATGATGTGATCCTAAACCAGTGCTACTCCTAGAGACAATGGAAAATAATCTTAATTAAACTAATAAGCAATAGGAAATGAAGTCTAAGCTAGCCTAAGTGCGATGAGCATCCGTTCCTTAATCATTTGTACACATCTTAGACCTTGTGCACGACTACTATTGGGATTACCAAGCATAGATCCTAGGTACGCTACTGGGTTACCAAGTAGTCACGCTTAAATGCTCGTGATTAAGTCGTACTCATTCTGCATTTAACAACAGGAATAGTAAATGATGGTAAAGAAATATTAACTAAGAAAACAATAAATAACAATAACAATTAAACAATTAAAACTAAGTGAACGCTCCAATGATGAAGTAATCTCGATCTTTATTTTCGGTCATGTGCACGTCCAAGTACATCACACTCGAATAAAGGTGTTGTACAATTACAAGCATCACACTGCGGGCATGCACTTGGGAAAATAGTCTAACTCCTATGGAAACAAACTGCAAGGGCTTCGTTACAACTACTAGAAAGATGCCTAAGTGTGGCGAGTGTGGGCTTATTTATAGCTAAAAATAGACTTTGCGTAAATGGGGCGGTGTCGACACATGGGTGGATGTGTCAACGGGGCCGCATCGACGCGGCCACGTATATAGGGCCCCGTATACACGGCCTAATTAATGCAGCCCCGATATCGAGGGTCCGATAATAGGGGTCCGATAACAGGAGTCAAACCTAGTGTCTTGTATCAGGGTTCCGATAATAGGGGTCCGATAACAGGACTTGACAGACCATGACTCATCAGTAGCATAGTGGAGCTCTTGCAGTTTGTTCTTCTAAGAGTTGGAATATTTTCTAAGTGCCTGCAATAGAAGTTGAGAAGTGTATAGATCTTTATTCGAGCACTGATGTACCTAGACACTTCGATGTGAACAACAATAAAGATGAGCTTCTTAATAAACCTTGCATCACTTGGAATTAGCATAATAATTACTTTAATGAACTTTACTATTATGCAATTTACTTTCATGCATTTAATTAATTAATGCACATAAATACGACCACCTCAAACATATGTTAACATTTGGTAATCCTAATAGCATTTACACTTGGTAACCCAGTAGCATTGCAATGTGTTTAGGATGTGTACAACAAGTGGAAACGGATGCTTGTGTTAGAATTAGATTAAGGCATGACATAGTTTTAGAATTAATTAAGCATTTAATTACTTTATTTTCATGCTTAGGATAAAATAGATAAAAAGATAAAAGTTATACAAATCATATACCTTAGTTACACTTAACCATACCATTGCACCTCCACAAGTGGAATTGAAAAGATAACGATCATGTCCTTAAGTTCACTACCTAGATAACGTGTACTTAGAGAGCTGAAGTCTGCCAAATTCAACCATATCGCTTAGTGAATGTTGGTGATTTGTATGGTTGAGCGTAAAGACTACTCACTGCTCATCAGCGAAAATAAAAGGCTATGTGACCAAGGAAAAACCTCATATCCTTTACTATTTAAGATCTTTATGTTACTTCTTGGATCATGATAATCTTCTCTAAATCCACCTCAATCCTTCATTCTGAAACATGGTGCCCAAGTACAAATTAGTTTCAACCCATTGAACTTCAAATTAGTTTCAAGACATATTTTCAGTACCTACTCTAAGCAATCTAGGACTTGTCCAAAGTCTAAGTCATAAGTGGAGAAGTCATCCATGAAGACTTGCAAAAATGCTAAGAACTAGGCATTGGAACATTGCATGAGTCTTACACAAGCTAAAGAGCATCTTTCTGTATACAAAAGTCTTGCAAGGACTTGTGAATGTGGCCTTGGCCTGATCCTTTAGCATAATCTAAATTTGGTTATAACCATAATAACTGTCCAAAATGATGTAATATTTGTGTCCTACAATGATGTCCAATACTTAGTCAACAAATGACAACAATAAATGATTCTTATGTTCAATAGCCTAAAGTCTATGCAAATCTACCAGTTGCCTCCCTTCTTTGGTATAATAACAAGTGGGCTAACTCATTTACTATCTACATCAAGATAAATGAATCTTGCCTTTAGTAATTTTTCAATCTCTTGATTGACAACCTCCTTAAACTCAAGATGCAACCTGCATTGGAGTTGGCCCCTAGGCTTCATTGTAGGATCCATTTATATGTGGTGTTAGCATATACACAGATCAATGTCTGTAATTTCATTGTATAATAAGACAAAGATTGTTGGCCATTTGTTAACCACCTTTAACAACTTTTGTTCCTATTCTTCTATTAGCTGGGCATTAATTATTATCAATTTGTCATTTTCCAAGAACATTTAGTTTAAAGATTCTAGTAATGTCCTGAGTTCAATTGGTTCTGGCATGTGTTCTTCTAGCATACTCTAAACATCATTAGCATTGTTCCTAACATTGCCCACTATGGCTTTTCCATCTAGTGATGAGTTGTTGCTAATGTGAAGTAACTATGATTGAATTAGTATCTTAATTAATATCAAATATTTCAACAAATAAATCATTAAATTACTAACAATGATCAAACATTATGTTAATTAACTAAACTCAACTAGCACCATCTTAAGCAACGATGTCAAATGATGTGTAGCATGTTCAATGCCCAACCATATGATCTATAAGCATAATAGTAGACCATGTTGTGTAACAATGAGGTCTTAGCCTAGTGGTAAGACTTGTAATTTGGAAGCTCCGCTAGAGTAATAGTGGCCCTTGTATTCATATGGTTTAATATAGGTGAGATGTATGATCATCGATGTTGTATCACTAATTATTATAGTGCAATGAAACATAAACATTATGCTAAGAAAAACAATAATATAACAAAGAAATTAAATGCAATAAATGTAAATATATACTCAATCAAAATGTTACAATGGAAAAAAACCAATCTAAATCTTATTGTTGTTCATTAATTGTTTTCAAGTACAATCCACCTATTTAAGATTTCAAACTGTCCCAATTCCACACTAACAAACAACACATTGGTGAACCATACACCAATGCCACTAAATCTTATTGTTGTTCATCAATTGATTCCAAGTACAATCCACCTATTTAAGATTTCAAACTGTCCCAATTCCACACTAACAAACAACACATAGGTGAACCTTACCAATGCCACTAATCATTTTATGGTCGATCAACTCCCTTCTATCTTTTTCTTTCAACCACATTTTCTCAAAAAAAAATTAATAAATACTGTTTTATTGGAGTATGGCTCTAAAAATTTTAGTAAGGGTTGTTTTAATTTTATTTTCATTCATTTGCACAATGTCTATAGTAACTCTGCAGGTTCCCAGTGGGAGCTTCAATTCTAACAGGCAACTTTGAATTACGAAAAAATTTCTATGACATGAATTTCTGAATCTGATGCGATATAACATATTTAAAAAATCATAATAAATGTAATTTAATACAGTCGATTTCAATTTTGGAAATGTGCTTTTAATAATTCTAATGACTTTGGTCTACGTTTCCTCTCTAATTCATGTAGCCTTTCTAGCATTTTCTTCTGAAATTTTCAACAAGAACCTAGCTTAATTAGTAAACATATCATCTTTAAAACAATTACAACCCTAGGTACAAATGATCAGAACGCTAAAATGTGTTGGTAAACATATCATCTTTAAAACAATTACAACCTGAAGTACATTTGATCAGAACGCTAAGATGTGTTTTCAAATTCATCATACACTGATTAGCATTCAAGAGAATTTGCAACATAAAATCCGACTATGATTAAGGTTTGTCATTCCAAGAATCCACAGAAATGAGAGCTGCTAGCCCGATAAGCCCACCCTCGTGCGTTTTTTCAATTATTAGTTACCAATTAAGACTAACAGAGTTCTCAATCCCAACATTTTCCCCGACTGTCCAAATCAAACTTCAGGTACAACAAAACCAATAATTAAAATCAATGTCGCTTCTTGACAATTCCCTACTTGACTATAACTTATGCTCTAAAGCTGATAATAATTGAACATTTACGTATATTGTAAACTAATTGTCTAAATCTGTTTGAGATTAAATTTACAGTCACAAGACATTCGAAATTTGCTCATGCAAAATTTGTATCAACATATGCTCAATGTCTTACAAATTACAAAATGCTGCTGAATGGGAACTCCAGTGAAAGAATCCAAACAGAAGAAAATTTAAGATGAAGTAAGAATAAAAAAATTTCATAGTTAAAGTTAATCATCGTTCCCATCCATGAAAGCTTTCATCATACTAATTGCCACCTTTGCTTAAAAGGCGTTTTTTGTTGTGCAGCCATCTGAAGAAGATGTTCTCAACCTGGAACCTTCTGTTGAACAAACTCTGTGTACAATCCCACATACGCATTGAAGGAAATGAGTTACACAGGAAGAAACAGAACTCAAGCTGTCCAGTTTCCACATACTGTGTTGCTACTTGTTAACACTGTACAACCATCAACTAAAATTTGAAAATTTCCCGGTAGCAACTTGTGGAACAAGAATCTGGATCTCAACACACAATGCTAAGCTTACTAAACTTTTAACAATGTATGGTGAAAAAATGTGGACCATGCAACGGCATGTATTGGAGATACAAAGGCAACTGACCATCTTAGTCCTCTTAATGGTACTATTGTCTTTGAAGAGATTCAATCATTTCCTTCCACTTCCATCCTTGCTGTTTCAGATCTTCAAAAAGAATGGTTTTCTTCACCTGCAATTCTTCGTTTTAGAAAAAATACTCAAAGTTCAAACAAAGAGAACAAATGAACATCACCATTACTAAACAAACCAGTCATTAAGTAACACGTTACAAGTAAATTCCAAAACTTACAGTGCAAAGTTTGAAGTTTGAGGAATTCACGACTTGTACAAAAAGCTCCTTAGAATTGTTTGACCACTGTATCTCACCCTTAAGCACCATTTTGACTGGGTCTACGTAAAATAGTTTTGGTTTATCTGTAAGAATTAGTTGAAGCTTCTTCTTGTTATAGAGCTTTCGCATTTTCTTCACCATTGAAACCATAACAACTGCTTCACCTGGACCTAAGAAGTTCTCCCTGCAAAAACAATCAACAGTCACATTTAAAGACAATAGAGGCTTTTTTATTCTCAATGAAAATAAGCAAGATCATTGAATTTATGGTAACGCGTTCAGGCTACATATTCCAGAATTTAACGTTCACTTATGAAAGTGGGTTCGTGTTTTTTAAGGATGAGAGGGTGGGAAAAGAAGACAAAAATCATTACACAACGGCACCCTTCTATTTCTTGTCAAAGAAAATCATTACGCAACACTCGATCCGGTTTTACATAGGCTAATCATCCATGATTCTCTCATATAACTCATCATGTTTACATAACATTATCCTTGTCTCCATCTCTGATGAGAAATTAAAGTCCAATGTTCATACCAAACAGAGGCATCTAACTTTGGAATGAATAACGTTAGCTATTTGAGGGAAGCCACAAATAATAATAAATGAACCATATAATCTTAGAATATCGTTGAAAACTTATAAATGCGTCCAAGTGAATTTTCAGCTGCAATATTGTAACCTCTTAAAGAAATTTACACTATGCTCTATGTTGGTAATATTGATTTTCATACATACCGTTTTTTAGATTTATTCATGATGAAACTCAATCTTTTCAGGTTTTTACCGTTAGAAAAACCTATATGGTCTTCTTCTGACCAGTAATAAACGCAACATAACATAACTTTAGATTCCCCGAACAGATATCAGAGCCGGTAAATCAACCTGCAGACTACTCATCCGATACAAAAACTTGGAATGCAAATTCCAATTTGGGCATGCACCTCTGCTAGCAGGAGGTACATATGATGCTTGGCAAAAAAGCATTGCCGACCTGAAATGAATCCAGTAAACTAGTTTGACCCACTGCAAAGTTAGATTGAAGTGGAACATCTTTGAAGCCTCGTTGTCAGATTGCTTAATACAGTCATAAATAATTCATACAGTGATTAATTATTGATGACTTGCTCCCACAGGTGCATGTATTGCTAGGACATCGACCATGGCTTGTGTCATTGATGAAAACAATTAATGTATTTAATGACAGAGTATTCCCATTTAACACACAGCGAAGGTATTTGGAGCCGTCCTTGACCAACCAGGGTTTCGTCAAAGGTGAAGAAAATAGATTCAGTTCTAGATCTCTTTTGGGAAAAAAAAGTCAAGTCAATACTGTTGAAAAGTTTTCTAGTGTGCAAAGCTACAAACAACGCAACTGAATGCTTTGTCCATATCAAGTCCAGTAGCTTTCACAAAATATCATCGTCATAAATTCTATAATTTTGACAAAGCATACGGGACAGCATATATAAAACTATGAACTGTAACAGGAAAATTATCATTCAGCCAAAAAAACATATCTCAAAAAATAAAGGGATGAACTCGTCAAAGGCTTATCACTTGTTATTAAAAACGAAAATAATATTCGAAGGATTTTAAGGTTGATAAAATTTCAAAAAAAAAAAAGGCAAAAAAAAATGGTATGTTAATCTAACCTAAAGACAGAGAGAAGTAGCTACTTACCATCTAGAATCAAAAGCATTGATGCTTGTGAACCTTGGCTTATTGTCTGGGATTGCTGATGATGAAGCAGTCTCTTTGTCTTTAGGGACCATCTCATCATCAGCAGTTTCAGGAATTAATTGAGATGACAGCCAGTCATCAGTATCACTATCCTCATCCTTGTCCGCCTACAAAACAATTAATTAAAGAAAAAAATCAGATCATAGATAAGTATAAATGGTGCTAAAACATATTAAATACTAAAAAATAAAATTTTCTGAAGAAAGGCTAGTGAAGTGATCTTACAGCAACAAGTGGAGCTAATTTTGGTGCTGGCATGCCCCTGACATTGTCCCAATCAACTCCCCTAAAAAAGGGATGGTTCTTCAGAGAAGCATAACCATTAGGACCATAACCCAATCTCTTTGATGGATCCTTATCCTGAAAATGAATACCATGTACAGACTGGATGTTATTAAAAGAACTAGAACAGATCATGATAGCAAGAGAAACAAGTACATATATTGCTAGCTGAATATTTTAACTGATTCTCAGGTAAATACAATGAAGGTTTCTTCCAGAATTCCCAAAGAACTTATCATAATGAAGTTTTACCATAAATACTTTAGTATATTCTTAAAGAAAAGATTTCCTCTTGGTTAAACCTTTTACATTTACAGATGATCACTAACACCTCACTTCCTTTGCGTCTCCCTTCTTGTCAACTAATAAAATTAAACCAACAAGAAATTGACAAATAATTCTACACATAAAGAATTCTAGAAAATGTAGACTTGAATCAACATTCATTGCCCATAGCATATCATCACTGTTAAAATTTGGGAATTACCAATGACTTTTTAAATTCTTTGGGATCAGGTAAACACAAAATTTTACTAATGCAAAAATAAAGCTTAAAATACAACTTAAGCATTGACCATTTGTCAGATAGTTAGCTCTCACAGCTTTGTACTCCAAAATACCAGGTTTAAAGTCTAGTATCAGCATCCCTTGGCAACTGCTATGCTGCCAGTCTAGGTGATTATCTCCTTTGATTTTTCAAAAGGCTATAACTACAACCTCAATTCTCTTGTAATCTTAGAGATCAACCAAGATACATGATCAATGTTCCATTGCATAAAGGATCATCACCCAAAGGCTCAATGCTCATCCTGCCAAAGTAAGGTCCAAGGAGGGCAGTGGATGAGTGATAGCCTAACCTCTTTCAAGAGGTTATGCCCAGGCTGAAACCCAGGTCTTACAATTTGAGAAACAAGCACCTTACCATCACTACAAGTGGTGGTCCCTCTATGTTTAGAGAATAAGATTTGAACCAATGATTTTAGGAAAAATCTCTTTTATCTCCTTTCCTCTAACCAGGTGGTTGAAGCTCCATTTTTAATGTTCCATTACATGAGCTATCAAAAACAATGATTGTATTAACACAAAATAAAATAATCATCTTAATGATACCAATCAATTCCTAGCCTCCAAAAGATTTAATCACTCCAAACATTAATGTTGTAGAATATTGGACCTACATATACAAATCAACATTTAAAGAGGTCATTATTTGGAGTGATGGTAAGATGCTCATTTCTGAAGTCAAAAGATCTAGCTGCAAGCTTGGCTGCAGCCACTCAAAAAGAGGCTAGGCTTTCACACATCCATCATTCCCCAAAAGATCTAAATGCTACACCCATTAATGATGTAAAATATTGGAGCTACATATAGAAATTGACATTTAGAGGGGCCATAATTTCGAGTAATGGTAAGGTTCTCATTTCTCAAGCCATAAGACCTAAGTTCAAGCTTGGTCACTGCCACTCAAAAAAAAGGTTAAGCTTTCATTCATCTACCATTCCTCCCACAACCCCTCTTTACTGGATCAGAATTGAGCCTCCAGTGAAGACATATACAAATCAACATTTATTGCCCATAGGATATCATTGTTGTTGAAAATTAAGAGTTCCCAATGGCATTTTTGAAAATTTTTTGGAAACAAAAAATTTTACTAACATAAAAATATGGCTTAAAGTACAGCTTGAGCATTGGCCATTGATCAGATGGTTCGCACTTAGAGCTTTGTATTTTAAAGTACTAGGTACTAGGTTCAAAGCCTAATATCAGCACTCCTTAGCAACCGCCATGCTAACAGTGAGGGTAATTATCTCCTTTGATTTTTCAGAAGGCTTTGAAAACAACCTAAATTGTCTTGGGATCTTAGAGATCAACCAAGATACATGCTCAATGTTCTATTGCACAAGCTATAAAAAAATGATAGTAATAATACACAAAATAAAATAATCATTTCATGATAGCAATCAATTCCTAGCACCCAAAACATTCAATTTCTACAAAACTTAATGCTGTAGAATATTAATTTTGAAGCTGTTTCTACTTTTAAAACAATATTGGTGGTAAGAAAAATAATAAACTACCATCAGTGGCAACAATATGAAGTTAAATGATCAGGTCTTAAGAAAATGTAGCCTGATGTGAATGCCTAGAGATAACATGAAAGAAACAAAGCAAAAGTCTGTGTAGACTGCAATAGAAACAACTCAACAGATGCATTCAACTGATTCATCAAGTGCAATCATACATGAAGAGAGGTAGCACCTCTTTATAGGCTATTTTAGTGTTAGGAATTTTGGGTAACTCCAAAGTTGCAACCACCCACTAAACCACTAAACTTAATGATGCACTTTACATAGGTCAACCCCCTAACGCCACTACTTGCTTTAGACCATACAATGACTTCTTCAATTTGCGCACCTTCTGCTCTTATTCTTCAACTTCAAATCCTTGTAGCTGATACCTGTTAGATCTCCTCCTCCAAATCTCCATTGTGAAACATAATTTTACTTCAAGTTGATGTATCTTCCACCCTTTCTGTCAGCCAATGCATCAACAGTTTGAATGCTCAACCATTTAGCTGTTAATGTGAAAACTTCTTTGTAGTCAATCTCATGCCTTTGCATGAATCTTTTAACAACCAACCTTGCCTTGTGCTTACTAACTGTTCCATTTGAGTAGAATTTGTCTTGAAAGACCCACTAGTTTTTTACTACTTTCTTGCCAAGTAGTAAGTCAACCAATTCCCGTGTGCCATTACATCAATGTTTCATATTGCTTGCACATTGCTGCTTGCCACTCAGGATATTCCACTGCTTCTCCAAGTGCAATAAAGTTTTGAATGCTCTATTGCATCTTCTTTCCTCACTTGATGAGTTGCACTCCAACTACGAGTGCCTATCTTCTCAACTTCATTTGGCTTGAGATGCTTTCAAAGTTAACAAGCTTTGCAACATCCCCTACTTGTGGGGTTTTGAGGAAAACATATGTTCTTTTCATTGAAATCAAAATGAGTCTTGTACCTTGTATTGTTCCTGTTGTTGAACTTGTGAATGGGGTGGTTCTAGTTGGCCATGATGTCTTCCTAGTGCAAATTCATGCTACGTTGGCAACTAGTATAACCACCTTCTAAGTCATTGCATTTAGATGGTCACTCACCCCCTCTCAAAAACTAGAATTTCTGCATGCGTGTCACCCAAAGTTTCGTCATTATGCTTTCAAGTGATGGGTCTTGGGGCTATCATCCAGTTTAATGAGCTCCCTCTCCATCTCTACAAAGATGACATTTTGCAAAATAACAATCCACTGCTGCTGTAGAAAAAAAAACCTTGGAACCCTGTGTTTTTGTGTCATACCCAACAAAGTGTTGGAAAAATGAAGACAAATACATTAATTGTTGTATTTCCTTTTATGTTGCATTTGATGTGGGGATGTGTTTTATCCTACATGTATGAGGATTGGGGTTTGGTCCTCATGTTTCCTCATATATAGGAGGCTTGGTGTTTTATCCCACATGTATGAGAATTGGGGTTTGGTCCTCATGTTTCTTCATAAATAGAAGGCTTGGGGTAGCCTTTAGTGTGTGCTTCAAAGTGAAAGCATTGTATCAAAGTTTTACCTTGGAGACGTGAGTCTTGTTGGTGTTGATCTAAGATCTGTTGGAATAACAGATTGTGTTTGAAAAGTTGCAAGGACGGCTTGTGCCCTTAAGATTTGAGAAGAATAGAAAGCAGATCAGCATTGTTGTGGAAGTAGGGTAAAAGGGGCCTGAACCACGTAACTCTTTGTGTTCTTGTGCTACTTCCTTTTTACTATTTTCATTCTACTTTCATTCTGTTATCACAGCAAATGTTTGCTAGAGTTTGGAATGTTTTGAGAGTGGTTTATAGTGTTTCTTACAGTGCAATATTTTGCCTCTAATGATTTATTCAGATCTGTAGGGTTTTTAATAATTTCTCTAAAGCATTTGTAGTGTGTTTTCAGATCTGTGTTTTCTAATTTCTCTAGAGCATTTGTAGTCTGTTTTCAGATCTGTGTTTTCAGATCTGATTATAACAACTGGTATCGGAGCAAGGTTTAAAAAGATGGAGAGGCTGCAAACAACGAAAAAATTGGTAGGAAGGAACTGAAACGTTTGGAGCATTTTGATGAAGGCTGTTTTAGCACAAAAGGATTGCCAAGAGGCCCTAGATCCCTCTCAACCAGCAGGAATGTCAACTGCTGATTGGAGGAAAATTAAGACTAGGGCATTGTCTTTCATTCATCCTACCTTAAGCAATGGGATTTTGGCCTCAATCAAATCGGATATGGATGCGCATGATCTGTGGCAAACGCTGAAGAATAGGTTTGACAAAGTATCAGGTTTGAATACCTTTCACATTTATCAGAAAATTTTTAGATGCAAGAAGAGATCTGATGTGTCTTTTCAAGATCATTTGGATCAGATGATGGGAAATCTGAATAAGTTGGAAAAATATAAAATTGTTATTCCAGATCTAGTTAAATCCTATGCTTTGTTAGACTCCTTACCTGATTCCTGGTCCGCAATTGTGACATCTATTACTACTTCTATGAGTGTTTCATCTATGACATTTGAACAGGTTGTGTCTACCCTTCAGGATTCAAAAGGAAGAGTAGATGAATCTTTTAGATCTGGAAATGTTCATTTAGCAGAGGAAAGAGGTAGAAGTAGGAGACGTTTCCCAAGTAGGGGGAGAAGCACGGACAGAGGAGTATCACATGGCAGAACTCAAACTCAAGAATGTTGGTACTGCAAGAAGAAAGGTCATTTGAAGAAGGATTGCTTTGCATGGAAAGCAGAGAAAAATAAAGGAAAAGGAAAGGAGAAGAAGTCAGAAGAAGGAACATCAGAGGTACATGTAGCTGATGAAAACGTTAGTTTTCTGATTCAAGAACAATGTACAATGGTGGCAGATGGATGTAGCAGTGACATCTGGTTGATTGACTCAGGTGCCTCCTTTCATATTTGTCCAGATAAGTCTTGTTTTGCATCTTATCATAAAGTTGAATCTAGTTTTGTATATGCTGCTAATGGAAAAGCTTTAAAAGTTCTTGGAATTGGAAGTATAAGTCTGCAACAAGCAGGGATGCCAAAGGTGACAATAGATAACGTTAGACATGTTCCTGAAGTTACAAAGAAGTTGATTTCAGTTCCACAGCTGGATGATTCAGGTCTGAATTTTAGTAGTGGAGGTGGACATTGGAGGATTTCCAAGGGAATCATGACCATTCTGAAAGGAAAGAAGGAGGGCAGCTTATATACATTGATGGCAGATTCATGCAACTCTATTGCAACAGTTTCTGATACAGAAAATTCTGAAGTGTGGCATAGACGTCTTGGACACATTGGCTGGTCAAGCTTAAAGGTACTTCAAAATCAGACTCTCATTCCTATATTTTCTTATGCTCAAACTGATTGCAAAGACTGTTTAGTTGGAAAATCTAGGAGAGTAAACTTTCGTAGGGATTTGGACAGCAGAAAGAAAAATATGTTAGAATTGGTTTATTCTGATGTTTGTGGTCCTATGACTCCCATTTCTCTTGGTGGATCTATTTATTTTGTAACTTTCATAGATGATTGTACAAGGAAGGTTTGGGTTTATATGCTGAAATCAAAAGATGAAGTGTTTTCAGTTTTCAAAACATTTGTTGCAAGAGTAGAAAATGAAACAGGTCTGAAAATAAAATGTTTGCAAACTGATAATGGTGGGGAGTACACTTCTAAAGTATTTGCTGATTTTTGCAACATCAAAGGAATTAGGCACATTCGTACCCCTCCTGGTACACCACAGGAAAATGGAGTTGCTGAAAGATGCAACAGAACATTGCTGGATCGTGCTAGAACAATGGTTTCAGGTGCAGGCCTACCTAAGACATTTTGGGGAGAGGCAGTTATGACTGCTGCATATTTGGTGAACAGGTCTCCACATTCTTCAATTGATAATGCTGTTCCAGAAGTTGTTTGGAAAGGTAAAAACGTTTCATACAGTCATTTAAGAGTTTTTGGATGTGAGGCATTTATGCATATTCCAAAGGAAAACAGAACTAAGATGGAAGACAGGGCTAAAAGTTGCATATTTGTTGGATATGGAGAAGATGAGTTAGGATTCAGACTTTGGGATCCTGAATTGAAACGTGTAGTGAGATCAAGGGACGTTAAATTCAGAGAAAATGTATGTTTAGTGAGCTGCAAAAGAAAGACAAGGACAGAAATGGCTCAGAAAGCATAAGGACTCCTCTTAGCGTGATTGAAGAAATTGAAAATGATGAAACTCATGGATTTTCCAGATCTGGAAACGTTGGACAACATGCTGAAAGTACTTGGCAGCAAGCTAAGAACTTAGGACAGCAAGGAGAAAATGCAGGACAGCAAGAAAATGAGGTAGAAGATGATGAACAAGAAGCTACAGATGTGTCTCATTGGGTTAAAAGGTCAACCAGAACTACCAAACCTCCTGACAAGTGTACTCTCGCTCATTGAATTATGTACTTTACAGCGATAATGGTGAACCAGAAACAGTGAAGGAAGCCATGACATGTGTTGATGCCACAAAGTGGAAGGCAGCTATGAATGATGAATGGGAATCACTCCAACAGAACAAAACCTGGGAGCTAGTTCAGTTGCCAAAAGGGAGAAAACCCTTGGAGTGCAGGTGGCTATACAGAATTAAATCAGAGGCAAATGGGGAAAAACGTTTCAAGGCTAGGTTGGTGGTGAAAGGCTATGCACAGAAACCAGGTATTGACTTTCAAGAAATTTTTTCTCCAGTGGTAAAACACTCTTCTATACGTTTAGTGCTATCATTGGTGGCCTGCATGGACTTAGAGTTGGAACAACTTGATATAAAAACAGCATTCCTCCATGGAGATTTGGAGGAGGAAATTTACATGAAACAGCCAGAAGGGTATGAAGAACAACAAGGTTCAGGTCTGGTTTGTAGACTGAAAAAGAGTTTATATGGTTTGAAACAAGCCCCTAGGCAGTGGTATAAAAGGTTTGATACTTTCATGAAGAAGCTATCTTATCAGAAAAACAACCTAGACCACTGTGTGTATTTTTCTGGAGATATTTCAGGTAAATTTACAGTGTTGTTGTTGTATGTTGATGATATGCTAATTGCTGGAAATGATATAGCAGAGATAAAACATTTAAAATTGGAAATGGGCAAAGAATTTGCTATGAAAGATTTGGGACAGGCAAAGAAAATTCTTGGTATGAATATTTACAGGGACAGAAAAAGGAAGAAGCTGTGATTGAGTCAAGAAGACTACATTGAAAAGGTTCTAAAGCGTTTCAACATGGAGGATGCAAAACCTGTAAGTACACCTTTTTCAGCACAATTTAATTTATCAAAGAAGGACTGTCCACAGTCAAAAGAGGATTTTGAAAAGGTTAAAAATATCCCATATACTTCTGCTGTTGGGTCATTGATGTATGCCATGGTTTGTACACGTCCCGATATTGCTTATGCTGTTGGAGTAGTTAGTAGATTTATGACCAACTATGGGTGGAATCACTAGTTAGCTGTCAAATGGATTTTAAAATATTTAAAAGGCACAAAAGCGCATTGCTTATGTTTTGGAGATGCTAATCTGCACATTGAAAGCTTTGTAGATGCAAACTTTGCTGCTGATCATGATACAAGATGATCTTCTACAAGGTACACATTTATTTTTGGTGGTGCAGCAGTGAGTTGGTTGTCACGTCTACAACCACTCGTAACTTTATCTACAACTGAATCAGAGTACGTAGCCCTCACAAAAGCATGCAAAGAGATGTTATGGATGAAGAGATTTTTGCAGTCTCTTGGATTAAAACAACAAAGGTATGTTGTGTTTTGTGATAGTTTGAGTGCAATCCATCTTGCAAAGAATTCTGCCTTTCATGCCAGGAAAAACATATAGATGTCCGATTCCACTTCATAAGAGAAATCATAGAGGATGGCTTGGTGCATGTTCAAAAGGTCCATACAAAGCTCAATGTTGTTGATGCTTTAACAAAACCAGTGATAGCTGAAAAACACATTTTCTGTAGGAAGAAGCTTGGGATAACTGAAGCTTAATCAGAAGTGCACATCTCTTAGCTGGTTGGATTTGTCTTCAAGGGGGAGTTTGTTGGAAAAATGAAGACAAATACATTAATTGTTGTATTTCCTTTTATGTTGCATTTGATGGGGGATGTGTTTTATCCCACATGTATGAGGATTGGGGTTTGGTCCTCATGTTTCCTCATAAATAGAAGGCTTGGGGTAGCCTTTAGGGTGTGCTTCAAAGTGAAAGGATTGTATCAAGGTTTTACCTTGGAGACGTGAGTCTTGTTGGTGTTGATCTGAGATCTGTTGGAATAATAGATTGTGTGTTTGAAAAGTTGCAAGGACGGCTTGTGTCCTTAAGATTTAAGAAGAATAGAAGGCAGATCAGCATTGTTGTGGAAGTAGGATAAAAAGGGCCCAAACCACGTAACTCTCTGTGTTCTTGTGCTATTTCCTTTTTACTGTTTTCATTCTACTTTCATTCTGTTATCACAGCAAATGTTTGCTAGAGTTTAGAATGTTTTGAGAGTGGTTTATAGTGTTTCTTACAGTGCAATATGTGCTATTTCCTTTTTACTGTTTTCATTCTGCTTTCATTCTGTTATCACAGCAAATGTTTGCTAGAGTTTAGAATGTTTTGAGAGTGGTTTATAGTGTTCCTTACAGTGCAATATCACAGCAATAATAATTTATTCAGATCTGTAGGGTTTTTAATAATTTCTCTAGAGCATTTGTAGTGTGTTTTCAGATCTGTGTTTTTCAGATCTATGTTTTCAGATCTGTGTTTTCAGATCTGATTTTAACAGTTTTGTCAACATGTATCTCATTGTGCATTCCATCTATGCATAGCTTTTCATGCAGTCCAAGCTTCAGGTGCAACTGACACACTTTGATCTCAAGCTAGCTTTCAAGAGGCAAATGCCTAAAGCTAATGTGAGAAAACCAAGAAAACGTGTGTGTGGAATGAGGAAGAAACATCTCAAAAGAAATGTATTCAACAAATTCATCTAGTACAATCACATGAATAAAAGAAGCATGTCTTCATAGGCTTTTTTAGGGTTAGCATTTTCTCTATTTTGGGTTCAGGATTTTTTTGATAACCACACCACCAACTAAAACCGCCAAACTTGGTAATGCACTTTATAGAAGTCAACATAAGAAAGAAAAGAAATTCTCATCAATGGCAGCCTTAAGTTAAATGTTTAGGTCTTAAGAAATGGTAGATGGTCTTCCTCAAAAATAAAAGATAATGGTTTGATCCTGTCCTGTACAAGCCTTTTGTGTATGACAATAAGACCTCCAATCATTCAGCGTGCCAATTGTTAACATGGATGTAATGCTGCCTTCATCACAACTCAAACTTGTAATTTATTGGTTGCAAACCAATGAGTCTCCAATTCAGCTGCCAGCTCATAGGTTATTCCAAACATAGTTCACTATAAATACAATTAACATTGAGTATACGAATATAATAATGTCAGGGGCTCTAAGCAGACCAAGCATGCATATCATGCAGAGTAGATTAACTATATTGAAAAACAAGTAGTATTGATGCAGCTGTCAGCATCATCATCATCATTGCCTTCATCCCATCAAATTGACAACGGTTTTTTACGGCTGGTTGTATACCTGACACCAACTTAAACATATGTTTTAGATAAACGTGAGTCATGCCATGGTGTACTTGTTTCAGATAATCCATCTAAATCATTTCCGTTATTGCTGCTATCCTACTGAACTTAGATAGTATGCAACTGAGTGTTGATGCCATTGCCCATATCAAGATTACTTGCATAGACGACCACTGATTGCATTCTCATTTTACTTATTATGCTTTTAGGACTCGTTTCTTACTCCCAGAGAAAACTGTACCATACCGTCTTTTGGCCTATATGATACGTCACTTAGCAGTTCATTTGCTATCAGTAGTGCATATTTTTACATATATTTCTGAACATCTTGCAACTGATCTAAATTGTATCGTGAATAATTGTACTTGCCTTGTACAGCATATGTGTACGGAACATGAAACTGAAAACAGAAATGTTATTGAATCTTTGCAGACCAAACAGAGAATTAGCTGCAGCTTGTGTTTTTTGTTTGAGAATTCTGTAACCAGACAATGAAGGACAACCAGATGGAGGTGTTTCAGGCTCAGCCTCTCGATCGTGAAAAGTGAATTGGAACCATGATTGGTTTGGGTTCAACGGTGGTTTTATAAATGATAAATAGCATGTGCATTCTTTGAAGTTTGAGCAGCCCAAATGCAATGGCAAGAGGACTTACGTACAAAATTGATGAAATTGAGATATTGAAAAGTTTAAAGAACACACTCCGGTATCTGCTTTTCTAATCTCAGACTTGTGTCCTTGGATCCTCACTTTGTTGACAAATCACTTGCTGCGAAAGCAAAGTACTCTGATGCTTACAAATAAGCAACCATCAGAAATAAAGAAAACCATTGATGAAATAGATTTGTTGACAACGCCATATAAGGATAAGGATTATCTAACTATCAACAATGATATGCTATTTAAGAGAGCCTAAAAGCAGTAAATAAAGTCAAGATAAATCCCTTCTCAGCAATTTTGCTAACTAATGGCTCAGCTAATGTTACAGCTGCTTATCTACATTACTTTTAAACTTCATCAAACATGCAATGACAGGCAGTCTTGCTAGAAGCAATTCTAGACGTTCTTTTAAAAAAAAAAGAAGAAGAAACTTTTTTCCTTTAGCTGTGGGTTTACATTATTTCATAAATCCATTTTTCATAAGCCAACCATGCTACCAGTTACACATTATCACTTTTTTATACTCACCATAGGTCAATATGCAGTTTAATACAGTTTGCTATCAAAAGCACGTCCAATGAATAAAATTCATAATATCAATAAGAAAAAACATAACACCCAAAGTTTTCAGTTACACGCCAGAAACCAATGCAGAGGTTTGCACCCAAGGAAAAATGGCAAACTTACTTAGAGTAAGGTAAGTAGGAATGCATCAATTTGAGGGTGCAAATCTTTTTAACTACTCAACTTACCAGTAACTTGTTGATAAGGTCCTTTGCTTCAGGTGAAAAGTGATCCGGAAAATGGAAATTTCTATTTATAATTCTTTGGAAAGTAAGCCACTCACTGGCATCCTTGAACGGTGATGAAGCAGCAAGCATTTGATACAAAGTACAACCCAATGCCCAAAGATCATTCCTGTTTAAGCAAACATCCAAGTAGAGAATCATACCATTCATGCATAAAAGCCTACTCAGAACTAAAATAAAATTATATATTAATATTATAAAAGTATATATTAATAAAAATGCATACCCTATCGTAACCGGTCCTTGGTCAAGGACTTCTGGTGGAACATATGCAGCTGTCCCAACAAACGAGCAGGCCTTTTCATCTGCCAATTTATTTAAACAAGATTGTACATAATTGTAATATGCACATGGTAACAGCAGCATCACAGAGATCAACAAAAGCAATGGACATCACTGAAATAAAGTAAAGTAAGTGCAAAAATCTGTAGATAAAGAAGCATGCAACAGGTTACTCTTTGAAGAATATAGCAGACCTCTTAGTTTCAAAGAAGATAAAATACATGACAGAGCTACCTTAAAAATTGTCTTACTTGACGTGGCTGAAATTATTTCTATTGGAGTGTTCTCCATTGGTTTGACACTACCAAAGTCTGCCAGTTTCACATGTCCATCTGTAGTGAGAAGCACATTCTCTGGCTGATAAGAAGTAGGGACTTAGTACTTCAAACCGTCCTAAATCATATTATAAGCAAACAACAAAACACTTGGATGGCAAGAGACCAATGGTCACCTTAATGTCTCGATGTACCAATCCCAATTTATGGAGGTACTCGAGGACATCAATAATCTCTGCTGAATAGAAGCGTGCTTCATCCTCAGACAGGCAACCTTTCTGTGCAAATAGACTCCAAGAAAATTATCACCAAACATACAAGCTCCGAATGATGTTAAGCATTTAATATAAGATAAACATCATGCTTAACAATTTATTAGAAACTTAATACAACTCACTCTTGTTATTTGATCAAACAGTTCCCCACCATCACAAGACTCAAGACCAAGGTCTGCAGAATAGGGATGAAGGAAAATAAAACAAAGAATTTGTTCAAAGATGCTAGTGCACTATACATGAAAACATTTGTTTTTTCCTTTTATGAAATTTAGCACATACAAGGTATCATCGAAATTTCATGCACAAATATTAAAAGGATTAAAAACGATATTACAAATCTAAACAGAAAGCTAGGTAACATGAAAACAGCTTTTCTTCGGATACATATGTTGTATTGGTCCTGGAAAGTAAAGTGCAGCTTGACTATCCCGGCATGATCTAATTGGTCAAGTACAACACGCTCCAACTTCACATAGTGTGCTTTATTTTCCTTGAGAATAAATCCTTTCTCCATAATTTTTAATGCATAAACCTTCCCCGTATCTTTCTTTTTTGCTTGAACAACCTAAAAATACAAACATCCGAAAAACAGTGCAAGCAAAGCTTTGTCAGGACTAAAACAGCAATAAAAGTGCGCTTACATTATTATTTTGGAACGAACAATGCTTGGAATATTGTTCAGGACATATTATTAATCCTCATATGGGAGCAATATAAACATGAACAACTGAGTGACCGATTGGTCATTGTCATTTTGCAATGACAGTTCTCCCGAGAAAAGCTTAAAACATCTAAACATTCAAATGGCTAACTGAATCAACGACAAGGAAATGATCAACATATTACAATAGCAACAAATTTCGAAACGACAGATTCAAAAATTCTCTCTGTAACAGAAGAAACGAAACTTCAACTTAACGCAAAAACCAAAATGCCTTGTTGAAAAGTAACCTCAGTTCATGTTTCGTTGCTAAGATCACGAAGGCTGTCAGCTACAATATTCTAAAAATATACAAAAATAAACACAATTCAAAAGCAAAGGAACCTGCACAAAAATACATCAACATGCAAAAATTCTGGAAATCAATGTTGCCCGACTCTAGGGAAAATCATATTTAACACGAGAAGAAACATCCTAAACAAAGTTTCAGTAACTCTGGGAAGTAGCAGGGCACTCTATCCATAGTTCTGCACTAATCGTAACAAGATCGAAGTAAACAGACCAAAGCATCACAGGGCTCTACGCCAATTCGGGAACAAACGTGAATTTCCCAAACAAAAACCGTAAACAATCCACCTACACCTTCCCAAACCCCACTAAACTCCTCCAAGTTTTCAAATCCAAAACTCAAACCCTTACACCAAGACACTCCGCTTGAATTCACTCAAACGGCGCGATCAAAACTCGCAGACGACCAAGAATTGAAAGCAAAAGCAAAGGGTTATGTTTCTGTAAACAACAACAAAATTCAAACAAACGGACATACGTACCCTGGAATACGAACCGACACCAAGCGTTTTCTGGCAATCGAAGTCGTCGATGCGGTAGACCTGCGAAGGCGCGCGGAAGGCGAAGCTCTTGGATCTCTGCACGCCGTTGCCGTTGCCGTTGCCGCCCGCCTTTAAAATTCCATTGCACACACCAAAATTGGCATCAGCGTTGCCGTTTGAGGAGGAGCTTGAGCTTTTGCTCTTGCTTTTGCTATTGGAGTCCGAAATTGATAATTTCAAGGCAATTTCTGCCGACGACAGCTGAGCTTGAATTTGAGAATGAGCTTGACCCTGACTGCTGCTGCTGCTGGATTCCATGGAAGAATGCCAAGTTCAAGATCAAGATCACGCTGAGGCTTAAGGTCGGAATTGCTCTTGCTCTTGCTGCTGCTGCTGCTGCTGAGGTGGATTTATTGAATGTCAGCATGTCGCCGGCGCACTGCACCCGGACGAGAGCACGTCCAAAATGCTCTTATATTATATGGGCAAATGCAAATGCAAATGCAAACGCAAACGCAAGCGAAACATAAACATGAATATGAAAATGCTTATGAAGACGAAGAACACGAAGGCCATGAAGAAGAAGAAGAGACAAACAAGGGCAAGGCCGAAGAATATCGGATTTTACCATATATGCTTCGCTTCTAAGCCAGCCCGTTGCTGCCTGCCGACGATGGATTGGATCCTCGGTTCTGCGCCATTGGGTCCTACTACCTACTTCACTCTTGTGTTTTGTTTTCTTTGTTTTTTTTTTCCCTCTCCTTTCTTTATTTGTTCAGAGTTCTTTTCCAAAATTCCATTTATTGGGTATGAATACTTCGCGTGAAATTAATTTTTTAAGCTAGGATAACTGTGAGCAATTTCTTTTTTAGATGTAGATTTTGGTGAGGATGCGTAATCCAACAGAGGTAGGTCAACCAGAATATTGCACTCAATGGTAGCGCCTAATTGTGGAATCGTATCGTGGCTCTTTTTCGCTTTAGAATTAGGGCTTATTCTTGTTTGTGCAATGTCTTTAACAACCGTTCAGGAAATAATGGAATTTATTCCTTGGAAAATCACCGTTCTTTTGTAGTCTGTTAAACGTCATTGTCAACTACTTCAGTTGCTTATCTGTGTAGCTTGGCCAGACTTTATCAATACCTTTCCGGTCAACGGAAAATATGTCATGAAGGATAACTGAATTTTTGATTTCCTTGTTAACAATACATTTAATTATTTTGGAATTGTCAACTGAAAACTAAAATTGATTTATTAACGTCTCTATTAACATCGATAGATCTTTTATTAACGTCTCTATTAACATCGATAGATCTAACAGATCTATTAGAGAGCAAGTACATTCATGTCATCAAGAACAAAAACTAATTCAACAAAGTGGCTAACCACCACAAGATGCATCAAAAACAAATTATTCAAATTGCTAGCAATAATATTGTGTTTTTGCCTCAAATTATCAACCACATGATGACTAAGAAAAACACATGATGACTAAGAAAAACAGGCTACTCATCCTCAAGGACTTTAGATCCGCATAATTGACATGTGCGTAGTTCCCTTGGCATGTGAATCCATCTTTCACTTTCAATCCTTAAACGATGTGAACTCAAACGGAGTTTGCTGATATGCAAACTCTCATCGAGATATTAGCCATAAAATACTTGGTTGGAGAATCTAAAGACTTACCTCTAATATGCTCCAAGTAGAATTTTTTTCTTTCCTTCAACATTTGACTACAACCTTGCTAATACTTGATGTTTTACTAACTTCTAAATATGTTTAACATTATTTTGCATTGCCTTTGTTGAGATATTCCAAGTTTTGAGCCGTTGTATCCCCTAAAAATACTAGCCTTGTTCTCTTGTACTTTCAAGGACTTTTTTAGAAAACTTGAGTTTTTGAGTATAAGAAATAAATTGTCAGAGAACTTCAGCTTCTATGGGAAGTAAATCACACTTCAAAAGCAACATGGAATAAGGTGTCTAAGCTTTTGCTTGCAATTCATTTATTAAAAAAATCTTTTGCACCCTTTCAACAACCTACCAGTTTTTTGCATTGAGTGTATTTTCCGATGCATGGCTTGTTTACAAGTTTTATTACCATTAGTCAGTTAGTTGTTTCTAATGGTAAGCCATTCTTGTGAATTTCAAATTCTCATAGCAAACTCGTAACCAACAATGTTATATGCTTGTGGAGGGAATTGAATTTCAAATTCTTATAGGTTTAACTAAAGCACATCCATAGAACTTGTGATGAATCTCCTCTCTATTGATACTCTAATAAAACCTTTGCTAAAACCTAAATATGTTTTCTTTAGTACATGTCATTTACATATGACCTTCCAAACATAATTTATAATATATATTTTAAAAAAAAACAATTTGAATGTTGTTGTTGAGGATTTGGATATCAATTCTTTTTTTGGATGCTTCTTATACTATTCTTCAAATTCTTTTGGAAGATTTCTAATTTTCCAACATTTGTAATTCAAACTTTTTTTTTTAATAAGAAGCATTTTGTTGGAGTTGAAAATCCAAAGGAAGGCTTGATTATTTTCATACCATAGATGAGAGGTTGTTTAGTAATAGTTTTCTTTCCTTTATCTCTCAGTCCTTTTATTGGTATTTTGAAGCTATGATGTAATGCACTTTGTGTCTAGCTTTTTTGATTATGAACCAATGTATCTTTCATGAGGATGTATAGTTATTGGGGTTAGGAGGTAGTGAAGGGTGCAAGGGGATTAGGGGATTAGGGGTGGGAGAGGATGGATGCTACATAGATGGGTTCAAGGGTTTGGTGTCATCAAGGATTTTGATGGGTGCACCTAGGAGATGGAAGAAGGGGGAATTTTGGGACTTAGAGTACACTAACTATGAATGCATGGACAATAGTGAGAGGAGGTGCAACCAAAAGTAAAGAAGGTTTGGTTAGAATCATGAAAGAGTTCAGATGAGATGAAGGGAAAGTGGTAGTGAATGTAGGATCTTCATCCTCAAAGTTGTGGTTAGAGGAATTAGGGTCTTATGAGGATGCAAGGGTTAAGGAGGGGATGTAATGTTTACAATAAGCTTTGTTTTAGGGGCATCATGTAACTATTGGTTTTTTGTTGATTGCTTTCCTCTAACAGGTGTAGTGGACTAAGTGATTCCAAAAAGCTTGGATTCCCTAAGGTGTTCAACTATTATGAATCTTATTACCAATGTTAATTCCAAGCTTGGATACAAAAGGAGAAGGGTTAGCATTAGGTTAGTTGTTGATTATAAAACCATGTCAAATCTTATTCCAAAGAAGATATGTAGTGGAGTGATGAAGTGCAATATGCTATCCAATATAAGAAAAAATGCTTTAGGGAATGGTAGCAAAGTGGGAACTAAAAAAATAGTTTGATATAAAAATTGGTAACAAAGGAGACAACAAAGCTAAACTTAAGGCCTTGGATAGCTTCTATGAGAAATTAGAAATAAATAAATGAGAGAATCTATTTACAAATTGACAAAAATCAGGAACAAGAAATGTAAGGACATTGATCATAATGTTAAATGCATCGAGGTAGATGAAAGAATTTTAGTAAAAGACAAGAAAATTTTGGATTGGTGGAAACATTATTTTCAAAAATTATTAAATGAAGAATTTCCATTATTATCAACTTAATTAATTTATCTCTTTATTATCATTAGGAGTAGCTTAGGGCTAGACAACATCAATCATCATATGCCTCACTTTGGACTAAATCATATGTGATAAAGCTACCACTAGTCCAAGTGGGAAGATAGAGAATTGTGATTAAGGTATAATGATTTAGATGCACAACTAATTCCATCCACGAAATTCAACTAGATTATGCATGAACACTTGTGATTCGTATGGTTGGGTGTAGGGGTACCTCATTGCTCATCATTGGCGCCATCGCTAGGGATGGTGCTAGTTATCTAGATTAGTTATATTATACCTAATCATTGTAAATGCATTCATGATTTATCTTTCAAACAATATTAAATCACACACATCATAAACCAACAACAATGTCTCTTTCATAAGGAGGTGATAATGCATTGTATAGCGAAAACATTCATTGGAGAACTAATGAGATATATGTTGAAGAAACTTGGAGAGACCAACCTTATGCAGGGGTTTCATATGTTCATGATCACCTTGACAACACTCAAAGACTACATTCACCTAAGGCAAACAACCCTAGAAGAGATGAAGTAAGTCATAGACCAAGGGAGGCCTCAAGGCCTAGGACCTCCTCAAAACCTAGAAAACATAAATCAAGGGACCATGGGGAACATTATAGGAGCCATGGTAATCCTCCTAGTTCCTCTTTAACATCTAGTTCTAATGAAGATGAATGTAAGTATAGAGACCAAGCTCATCATTGACATCAAAATAAAAATAAAAATAGGAATTGAAACCATGGGAAAAATCAAAATGTCAAAATGAACATAGACAAAATCGTCACAATCAAACAAATAGAAATAGAAATTTTCATCATAACATGTCTAATGATGATGAACCCTTGTTGGCCATTAAGAGTTTGATGTAGATCACAGATGCAGTTAAGATACCCCATAGGCATTGCAAGGAAAGTCGCCTACCTAGGCTTGATATGAATAATATCCCTAAATTTGTAGGAGGCTATGATTTGAATCCACAACATCATCTATAAACCTTTCATAATGCCTATGTCTTATACAACATTGAAAGTGGGTGGAAAAAGCTTAAGCTCTTTACTAGGACACTAATCAATAAAGTCGAAGTGTGGTATAGATCATTGAAACCAAATTCAATCTGATGGTGGTACACATTGCTGGAACTCTTCAACAAGAAATACAAAACCTATGTGAGGGTGTCTAACCTAAAGAGATAGATCCAAGGATGGAGACAAGAACAACATGAACCCTTGGACATGGCCTTAGATAGATATTATCTTTTATTGAATAGATGCCTAGGCTATGGTTTCTCTGAAGAAGAGCAACTTTTCCACATCATAGATGGGCTTTGTAATAAAAATAAGGGAGACCCTTAGGATGTATGCTTTAGGTCAATTATATGAGCTATGAACCCGTTAGATTTGAGAGCTAATCGAGCATGTGGCAAAAGAAGAAGAAGAGCTATGCAAATGGGAGACTGTTGAGAAATATCATTGGGACCCAACTCTTTAAAAGAAAAAGGTCCACATCTATGGTAAGGAGAAAGAGGTAGCTCTTGATAGGGTGATTCCACAACAAACCTTGTCGATACAGAAGTCTATCAACGAACTTGAAGCAAAGTTTGATAGGATGTCATAGTGGATAAATGAAAAAGTTACAAATTTTGTAGAAACTATAGAGAAGAAGGTAATGCAAAATGAATTAAGTGATCATAATAAACAGAGGAAGAAGAACTAAGAAATAGCTAGGAACACTTATTGGCAAATAGGGAAAATGGCTGAAGAAAAAGAGGCTAGAGACTCAACCATAGATGAAGCTGACAGATGTGAGATTTGCATATATGACCACCTGAAGGGCCATTGCCCATTCATGTTGCATCTACATGAGTATTGGGGTTTTTCATTAAATCCAAAGTTCATACAAAGTTACATGCCCAAGAAATTACCTTTTCCACTAGGCAATTATAGGTAGTTCTACAACAAATCATACTATCCTAAGGGGACTCCATACTAGCCTCAACACTATCATCAACCACGGTGGCAAAACCCACAGTCATGGGGGAGGCCATCACCAAACCAACCCTACCCTTACTACTAGCCGAAACCATACAAATATTATGTTCAACAACCTGTTTCTCCAACTAGTTCTACGTCCTCTACTTCAAATTGCTACTATCACTCTCTCGAGTATCATCAACCCATGACATCTCCTAAAGGATCATCACCTTACACCTCTTACTCTCCATCCTACCCTTGATATTCTCATATTCCATCCCATCACATGCAACCGCCAGCAACACAGGAAGGCTTAGCACCACAACATCAACAAACAAATGTCACTTATGCTATGAATGCGCATAGACAAGCTAATGCTAGTAGGTTCCCACCATAAACTCAAATATGTCCCTTCTTTAGGATGGCTCCCATGAGTAAGTGCAACACTCATGGACCTACCACATCATCCAAACCAACATAATGCCAACTAAGTGTAACACCTCCCCTCTCACAACCAATGTCCTTTGATCCTACACAACGGCCACCATCCATCATTACTCCAACATCTAATAGAAGCAATGAATCTAACATTGTGAAGAGACAAATGAATCCATGCATGCCTAATCATGATCAAGGATGCATTCATGGGATAGACATCCGCAACATTAACACAACTCATACTCTAATCCGCTATACATTTAACAACCAAGTGTGTGATCAACAACTTGTCTAGAGAATCACCACTAAACTAAGAGATACCCAGTGGCTAAAAAATGAAAGGTTAACACTATTCTACACATGCATGGAGCCTACTTATCTGCTTATTAATTCTTGTTATGGTTAAACACTTAGTCATGGGGGAAACACCCCATCTTAACATTCAGAATTAATAGGTGTTTTTCATCTTTTTGTTTTACAATTTTTTTTATCATTTTCTCATTTATTGATACAAATGTTTCCTATCCTTTTCAACTTTTTCCACATTTTGTTTTTATTTCCTTTGTTAGTAATCTTGCTTGTGAATAAAATGATCATGTAGCCCATTAAGGTGAGGTTTTCTCTATGTTGTCAAGCCATAAGGAACTGATTATTTGGACAGTGAGACCACATCATCCATCTATCCATTCCATTAATAAGAGGTTCTTACCTTGGTCATAATGATATTATTTTTCATCACCAAAACTAAGAATAAACTCGTACTCATGATGCCTAGATAGAAAAGTGAAGAACCAAGTGGGAATGTAAAGGGTGTGACATCAAGGGGATTTATGGATTCTCTTTGACCTCTTCTATATGTTCTATCATGTTGCTTAGATTGTAATTATATTGTTGAAGATCTAACAAAAAAATGGGAGCAAGAGTAAAATAAATAGGCACTAAATAAATTTCTAAGGGTTCCACTGGAAAGACATGTTACCCATGCCTAAAGGTTGGTGGCTTCTTAGAATTCATATAAAAAACAAAACAAAACGTGCCATGAATGAACTCCTCCCTTGGACAAAATGCTAAGTGATGCTACTCCTTACAACAATGGTAGTCTTATGGTTGTGGAACAAAGTGATGAAATAATGCAATGTCATTGGAATGTGGTATGGACTTGGTTTGAATCTTAGAAAGAAGGGCCAATGATTACTTTAACCATTAATAATACACAAGGGTTCATTATGCCTACGGTAAGGCACCTCACGTCCCAATTCTTGCAATCCTTTCTACCATCCATCTCATCTCATTGTCCATATAATCCTAACTTGTGGTTTTGTGTAACATAGAGTTAGTTTCTCAAATTGGTTGTTTTCATATGTGTGTTTTGTTTCATAGGTATGTGTCACATTCAACTCCTTTGGTGCCCACAAACATTTTAGGTGTGGTTATACAAGGGTATTAAAGGTTGATGCTTGCTTTGGGGAGGACCCACTTGTGTAACTATTGTGACTTATACTTGTTTGACACAACCACATCATCTTAAACCTTTCAAGTTCATAAATGATAAATTCAATGCATTCACTTATCATATAAATGATCCGCCCCACACCATAAATTCAATATCCCTTTTCTTGCATCTTCTAAAGCTTTTCATGCTTGCGATTCCATCTTCTAACATTTTTGATGCCTACATATAAATTCTCACTTACCCCATAACTTTGGATTTGACCTAAAATCCTTCTATTTATCATAGAGCTTTATTTTCCATGCTAACTAACCCTCATAGTATGCATATTTGAGCATCTCGACATCAACTACTTGATATTGGGTTAGGCTCGACGTCAGATACTTGATATTAGATCCATCAAAACTATACATAGGACCCTCACTATGCTCCAAAATCCATTATCATCATTTGCAGCCAAGGGAGTTTTTGAATTTTTTCTCTCGCAACTAAGAGCTTTACGCAATCAACTTCCACTTGTGATATTTTGCTCCATACCACTTTGATTTTCATGGTTTTTGAACCTATTTAAACCTGGAGTGCTCAATTTAGTTGGGGAAGGGTGCTTGTGCAGAAAACTTATGCAAATTTTTCAAAATTTGCTATCACCTGAATGGTATTATAATGATAAGAATGTTAAAAACCTTAAGTAATTTAATGAAAAATAAATCATATGAATGTCAGAAACTCTAATTCTCTCACCCAAGGAACCATATAATCATGATAAGCCATACATAAAGAAAAAGAGGCCAATTGCAAAGGATCATAAAAGAAGATTAACACTTTTTGGGCATTTTTCTAAAATTTTTTTCAACTTTGCAATCATATGAGCTAGAGAACTTAATGAAACTAAGGTCATAAGTAAGGTATAAACCTATTAATGATAAATAACAACATCTTAGTAATATTAGGTCCTTGATTGATTGTAGTTGGCCCCAAAAAGAGGATAAGGACCTTCGCAAGGAGCAAGCAAATGATCGAGAGGTGGTAGAGGTCGACTAGGAGAATAAGGCCCACTAGTTGAACATGAGGAATAGGAGGCCCAATCATTTAGCATTCATCAAGAGGCTCTTGCTATAGGGCAGTCAGTCCAAGGAGAGGCCACAAAACCACAAGCTCCAATGCAAGGACAATGTCTCACGTTATTCCAAGAATGCCTTGAAGCCATCTAGGAGGAATCCATGTTGAACATGGTCATTGTGGAGATGAACTTCAACCCATTTATGGCATTTTCCATTAAGGTGGTTTGAACTCAACTCTAGGCATCACCATTATGGCACATCCTTTCAGAAAGTGGAGAATGGTACCTCAGTGAGACATACTAATTTTCGCATAACAAGGAAGAAGGCACCACGATTAACATTGGCGGAGTCACTGTATCTTCTTTAGTCAAAGCAATCATAAAGGCTTTCAATCTACCAAATGTGATGGCCAAGTTGGCACATCTGTCCACAAGGTCCAATCCAAAAACAAGAAAGTTGTGGTTGAAGTGAGTGTATAATAAAGACAATAGAACATACAACTAGTTGACTTTGGAAGAGAGGACCTATTTTAAGATAGGCACATACCACCTCTTTCCAACTAAAGGGCTCAACAGAATCTCAACTTACATTGCTAGGGGAAGTGCAATATTAATGGACAAATATAATGTCAGTCTTCCCCAAATGTACTTCATGGAGATCCAAAGGCAATTTGAAGGAAAGAAGGTAGGGAAGCTAACACTTCCATTCTCTTGCCTAATCAAGAAGTTGTGGAAGCATGCTAGAATCCTTGGATACACCAATGACATTTCCAAGAGGGCTCAAAATGCTTTTTTTGCTAAGTTGCTTAAACCTATAGCACTAAGGAAGACCTTGGTGAAGAATAAGAAATAAAATAGGAGCTAGAACTAAAAAAAGAAATAGAGAAAGAGCTTGACTAGTAGTGTGAGCTACAAGTTTCACCTCCACCACCACAAGATTACCAGCCTACAATGAGCCATTTGCCAAGAATTGTTGAAACTCTTAGTTGGGGAAGTAGGGATGAATCAAGCCTCTTTCGAGTTATCAATGATGGTGTGTAGCCCACCATTTTTGTTTATCCATCAAGAAGGATAATTTCTTTATAATCAGGAGGGGAAGCCTAATGGTCTCAACAAATCTTTAGGAATGCTGCATCTTTTTAGGTAATGCTTGAAATAGGAGACGGTGCCACAATAATGGTCATGCAACATCAAGATGTGGTAAGCACAATAGAGGTAATAATAGATCACATCAAAGAATCTTTCATTGTACTTGTTGTGCCCCTAGTAGTCTTAATTGGGACCAGAGATGCACAAATGCTTGTTGGGACTTTAATGAATCCTATGGCCCATGAGGATATACTTGATAGATTGATACAGATTGGACAAGTAATGATAACACTTTTTGACATCCCTAGTGATGTCACTATAGTGTAATCAGATCTCATCACCTGGTCATGGCTGAGACTAGGGCAGAACATGCAGAAGCAAAAGTGCATCGATTGCAACAAGAGCTTGCCATCTTAAGAGCTAAAATATAGAACACTTCCCAGTTTGTCACACCTGACCAGCTGGAACAATTCTGAATAGAGTAGCTAAACCAATTGATTGAATAGAACAGAGTTGTTGAGTAAGAGAAGGAGAAGGCAATCTTGAATGCCTTAGCCACTAAAGCTTAAGCATATGCCCATAAGAAGGCATTAACTATCACACAAGAAAAGAACAGGCAGCTTGCTGTTGATAATGCTAGGTTGACCACTATTGAGAAACAGAAGAATATTTTGGAAGAAAGTTTCCACCTGTGAGAGAACAATTGGTGAGGGTTAACCAAGACATCAATAAATTAGCTAAAGAAAATTGAACACTCTTAATGGAGGAAGTCCATGCAATTTCTCAAAAATTTGCAATTGAGATAAGTGCATGGCAAAATGAGGCCAAGAAACATTAGAAGCTAAAGGATCACTTTTGGGACCAAATCAGCATGTACAAACATATCAATAGAAAAGAAATCCAAATGGCAAAGGCCTTCATTAGTTCCATGTTAGCACAAAATCCTGACTGGTAGCCAATCTTGGATAGCTATGCCTTGGTCCACCAAGTGGAAGTAAAGAATAAAGACTTGTAGATTGAAGATTTAAAAGAGTACATAACATTGGTTAACCTTTGATATGCCAACCTTGCTATGTTAATAACAGGTCAACCTAGAAACAAATTAGAGCAGTAAGTAGTAGCCACCTATGCATTATTTGAAAAAAAGTTTGTAGATAGGAAAAATGCTCTACAAAACTTCACATGGCAATCTCAAAATTGGAGGTGAGTGAGGCTTGCTACCATGGATAGAGAGATATAGCCTCAAACCTAGCCAAGAGATTAATGGATCACCATGAATTGAAAGGAAAGGTTAGGGCCTTCAAGGAGGAATAATGATAGTTTGCGGCTTGGTATGTGAAAGTAAATAAAATGTTTTCATAGTTGCCATGCCCATGGGATGTACCAGTTCCAGCACACATTGGCTTAGTAGCCTAGATGGTACATGACCCAAGGATGGAGGAGGAAAAGTTGTAGGTGCTCTTGAATTGCTACAAATTTTAGAAGCTTGGCAACAAAGGGAAGTGACCGATGGAAGAGTCATCGCCTCTGGGAACTACATGAGCTTCCCCAATTTTGTGTCTTGTAATGTTATGTCCATGTTTTTTTGTAAAACACCGCTATGGCATGAAAGAGTCAATTTTTGTATTTATTTAAGTCAGTCAATAATCCCATACCTTTCCAATTTTTTGCATAGAACTTGTTCCTCATTTTTTAACTTGAGGACGAGTTTTCATTCAGTCATGAGGATATGATGAGTCATCTTTTGCAAGGCCATGATATCAGATATCCAATATTGGGGCCACGATGTCGGGTATCTAATATCGAGACATAACCTCTAATGTTGGGCATCCGATATCACCCCTTCTATGCTAGCCTATAAATACCACACTTGGGTGCATGGTTGGGATATAGATTTTTGGATAGATTTTAGATAGATTATCATAAATTTTAGAGCAGTCAAAATTTTGTTTTCTAGTGCATGCTAACAATGTGATGTTAAGTGATTGTACGACATCCTTATTCAAGTGTGACGTACTTAGATGCATTACATGATCGACAATAAAGATTGAGATTACTTTCATCATTGTAGCATCCACTTAGATTTATTATTGCTTTCAATTGTTTAATTGTTTACTATTTTCCTTAGCTAATGTTTCCATTTATTACTCTTTATTATTCCTATCATTAAGCAGAATGAGTACAACTAATCACAAGCATTTAAGTGTAATTGCTTGGTAGCCCAGCAGTGTATCGTTTGGTATGCCTAGTGACATATACTTGGTAATTCCAGTGGTAGTTACGTGAAGTCCAAGGCATGTGCAGAGGGTAGGAACAGATACTCATCACATGTAGGCTAATTTAAATCTTACTTTCCATTGTTAATTAACTTAATTAATTTATCTCTTTATTATCATTAGGAGTAGCTTAGGGCTAGACAACATCAATCATCATATGCCTCACTTTAGACTAAACCATATGTGATAAAGCAACCACTAGTCCAAGTGGGAACACAGCGAACTATGATTTAGATGCACAACTAGTCCCATCCATGAAATTCGACCAGATTGTGCATGAACACTTGTGATTTGTATGGTTGGGCGTAGGGGTACATTGTTGCTCATCATCAACCATACAAATCACAACCATTATACTAGTAATCAGGTCAAATTCTATGGACTTTAGTTGTTCAAATGCATAATAAGCAAGGTAGTCACCTAAGGATGTGATCGTTGTCTTCTTGGCTTCACTTATGTAAGTGCAAGTGTATGGTTAAGTGTGAGCCAAGGCACATGATTTTTATTGATTTTTATATTTTATTTTAATCAACTTAGGTATGAAATAAAGTAATTGATTATGAATTAACCTAATGAACTATCTAATGTCTTAATATAGTTCATAACATAAGTATTTGGGCCCACCTGTTGTGCACATCCTAAACTCATTAAGACGCTACTGGGTTACCAAGTGTTTGGCTACTAGGTGAACCAAGCAATAACACTGCTGGGATTACCAAGTGTTAATGGTATGTTCAAGGCAGTTGTACTTATGTGTATTAATTAAGAGTATAAATTAACTAGGAACATGAACGTAATGAGCATGAATAATAAAGTGCATGAAAGTAAACATTAGTCTATTCTAAGTATTACAAGGAGTTCCAAGAATCTTGTCTTTATTGTCGGCACATCAAGGTGTTCATGTACATTGATGCTTGAATAAGGATTCGTATAATCCTTGAAGTCCTACTACGAGCATTTAAGAAAATATTCTAACTCTTGTAGAATAAAATTACAAGAACTTAGTTATCCTACTGACTCAACAGTATCATAAATGCAGTGGATACACACATTTATATAGGTAGAGACAAACATTATGTTGACGGATCAACCCATGCGTCGACAGGAATGCATCGATGCACCTTGACGTATGATTCATCAAACCCCCATGACTGACTAAAAACTTGTTCTCGAGTGAACAAAAGTAGGATCGAGCTTCTTAAAAAATTGGGAAGGTATGGAACCACAAATTAACTAACTCACTAACTAACTCTAAGTGCCTAATTGTATGAAATTACAATAATTTCAAAAATGGATGTTCAGGAGAATAAAATTGAATACCCTTGCAAAATTGGATAGCTGGAAAACCTCTGATGGCCGAAGACAAAGAGAAGATCAAATAATACTAGGATGTGAAGACTCCTAGGATGCTAAAAGACCTTCTCTAGTCTTTGGTGCCCATGGTGGTTGAGGCTAAGGTGGTGGTTGTAGCTGTCTTGCTGCAGCTACTACTTTTGGTGGAAGGTGAAAGATATCCAATAATGCCTTTATTTTCTCCTCATTAAACCATGGATCATACATAGTCCATGTAGCATCACCAATATGGGCTAGCATGGGGATGTCCCATGGATAAGGCATTGTCAAGAACAATTCCTTAGTGTTGACAAACCAGGCTACGAATTGTTTCTATTCAACATCAAATGTCCTAGCAAGGTTCTGTAGTTCTTGGTAGTAATTTATCCTTTTGGCCATGTTCTTAGCAACTGATTACTAGTCTATAGATTGGCTCCTGAGAACTTGAAGCTTTTCATTCACTATTTCCATCTTCTCCTTTGTGTCCTTATGATGCTTGAACTCGATCTCATAGAGAAGGTACTAGCTGGCAACCTATTTTTCCAACTCTAAACATGACCTTCTTGTTGTTAGCATTACCAAGTTTGCATAACAGAGGTTGGCAAGCTCTATGTATTCTATCATCTCTTCAATCTACAACTCCTTCAGGTGGATTTCTACTTTGTCGTAAGCATTCAATCCATCAAAGATTGGTTATCATACATTGCCTCTTTGTTGGAGTTGCTGGAGGGCCTCATTCATTTTTGCCTTTGCTAGTTGAATTTCTTTCTCATTTACATCCTTGAGGAGGCCAACTTAGTTTTTGTAATGATTCTTTACATGTTTAAATTTCAAGAATTCATTCTTCTAGGCAGCTACCTCAATGGCTATTTTTTGGTGCAGGGCACAAACTTCCTCCATTAAGAGTGCGATTGTTGGCTACTAACCTTCTTAGGTCCATATTTACCTTGGCAAGCTGCTCTTACTATTATTGCACAAATTCAACCATATGATGCTTCTGTGCTTTGATATTGTGCAAGAGGTGAATGTCCTTATTTAGAGCAAGGCTGTCTTTATAGACTTGCGATAAGTTATTGTTGGTGTTGAAGGCCAAAGCCTTTGATGAGGTTGCATCGAAGATTATTATCTCCTTCACATTCTCAGCCTCTTTGAGTTTTCTTTGAAGTTGTAAGAAAGCTTTATCTCTTATAACTTCTTTGCTGAGAATGGTGAGATTGGCCAAGAGAGCTATAAATTTTGTAACTGTGGTAGCCAACCATTTACTTTTGGTTGTGGCTATCTTAAGTTGGGCGTTTGCACTGATAAGCTTGCCCTTGGTCTCCAGCAGCTCTGATTGGGTAGCAATGATGTTTTTTGGAAGATCAAAGATTTCCAAAAGTAGTTGTTTGGTTCTTACTAGTCAGTTCAACACCTCCTCATGTTGGGTTGCCTACTGCTATGGATGCTTACACGTCTCTAAGTTTAGCAATGTTTGGCATGGTGGCTACCAAAGTATTTAAGGCCTTTGCAGTTTGATTGGCCACCACCTTTGCCATTGTTTCTTATCCATGGTGTTGCATCACTAGGACAATTGCCCTCTCTCCATCCTCTAGGCACACCAAGAAAGTGGTAACATTCCTAGAGATCTCTGGAAATTATTGTTGTCCAAGAATGGACACCATTACTTCTTAGGCATTCAGATTTGATCTTGTAGGCACCTGCATTCTTTGTGCAAAAAATACTGATGCAGTCTCTTCTAACCAACTAATGGTTTAGGTGCCTTTGTTGAGGTGACTCAACGTTGGTCAGTAGACTGAAGGGTTCCCACCACTTGGTCCTTCTACTGCTGTTGCAAGAGTTTCTCATGGAGTTTCTTCATATGCTCAATTGTGGAACAAGCCTTCATCGTTGTCTATTGAATAGGTGGTGGTGGTGGTTGCCACTCCTCTTCAAGTAACTTAGTAGGTGCTTTATCTTTCATCATCTCCTACCAAGATGCAACAAGAGCATGATGAAGTGTGTCGTTATTGTAACAAGCCATCCCTTCCCTTTTGCAAAGTTTTCTAATGAGGCAAGGAAAGGGGAATGTCTTTCTTCCATGCTCATTCTCTTTGAATCTTTTCTTGATCTCTAGGAAGATAAGCTATGGGAGGTTAATTGGGAATTTCTGCTTAGAGTAGCACATGCAGGGGTAAAGAAGGCAGTGATCCTGCTTCGCCTCACCATTAGATTTAGGTGGTAGGCCATAATATTGAAGTAAACCCTCTCTATCTTGGTGAGTGCACTATACTCCCTATGGTCCACTCCATAGCATCGTTGGACCCATTTCTTTTTAACATCTGGGTTTGCTTGCATAAAAATCTTCACCAAAGTTACCCCATTATCAAGCAACCTAAGGGCCTCTACAATGGTCTCGATCGAATAGGACACACTAATGTCCTTGATCTTTACTGTGGCATCTACTTGTCGGTTGTTTTAGAAGAGGTAAGTCTCTTCCATGTACGACTTCCCATTGGAAGTGAGGATAAGACACATGGGAAATCCTTGCAATTGTGTTTTCACCTCTTCTAGTGCCATGTCCAAGAAGGGACCAAAGTTAAGTTCTTAGAGAACTACGCCTTGGACCTTCTTAGAACAAATTTGTCTTAAGCAAGCCTTAGTCAAGGTGACCTCCAAGTTTGGTTTAGGTCATGACACCTCATCTCACCTAGACTGACCTATTTACACTATGAGAATTTAATGGATAGATTCAAATTTGAACTCCTCCTAAAGAGGTCCATGGTGTGCATTTTTGCTTCTCCCTCTTGGAGCTGTTTTTGTTGTTATCCCCTTCTTCCTTGTGGCTACTCCACCCATGGTATGGATGATCCTTCTTCATGTACTCTCTTTGACACCATCAATGATCATGAACATAGCTAAGGATTAATGTTTTATGTGTAACGTAGAACACTTTAATAACTTGTCCCCTTTAGCTAGTTATACTTAGGCTAAGTTGTGATCATGGTAGATTGATTATTTTAATATTATTTTATTGTGATGGCTACCTAAGTTTGTTGGTGACATTTAACTTGTATGAATTTGTGATATTGAATATTATTTTATTAGTTAAACCATGTGGGAGTAGAAAAATTATGAAAAATATTTTCTATCAGAAACCATCATTTTGTGGTCCTCACAATGTAAAGTTCACCTCCAGTAGTTGCAAGGTCAAAGAATGAGTATATTTGGACAAGTGGTTAGGAAGATATGGGCTTAGGATGGGTTTGGGCTTTGAAAAGTGCAAAAGCTTCCTTGGTGTTTTGAGGCAAATGTGAAAAATGATCTAACTCCTATTGTTATTTATAGGATTTTTATGATGTGTTGATGGGGATGTGTTGACACATCTAGCTACATCGATAGGGATGCATGGACATAACTAAAAATAAAAATTTTCCACATTAAAACTAAGTGATGAGACGCGACATGCTGCGATATCGCGTACGCGATATCGCGGTCCGCTGTCATATCTATAAATAAGAGGCGGCACTCCCTTCATTTCCCAATCCTGGCTAGAAGTAGCGAAGCTCTGGCAGTTTGAACACTCCAGAGTTAGATTAATTTCCCATGTGCCCGCAGTAGGAGTCCTAGAGTGAACGGCTCTTTATTCGAGCAACTTTGTAACCTGAACACAAGTTGTGTACGGCAATAAAGACGAACTTGATTGGATAAACCTTACAGTACATGGTTTTATTTTATTGTTATTTATTGCTTTCCTAGTGCGTATGAGTACGACTTGATTACGAGCATCCACGGATGTGTACGGCTAATCAAGGAATCGGCTGCTCGACGCAACGCGTGAGTACGACTTGACTATGAGCATTGTGACTGCTTGGTAACCCAGTAGCGTATTCTAGGATCTGCGCTTGGTAATCCCAGTAGTAGTCCAATGTGTACGGCTAGTTAAGGAATCGGCTACTCATCGCTAGGCTAGAACGTGTGATAAGTACGACTTGGCTACGAGCATCCACGGGTGTGTACGGCTAGCCAAGGAATCGGCTGCTTATCACACTTAGGCTAAATAGGTGCCTCAGTACGACCACTTCGAGCACTTGCGTTACGTGTGGTGATCCCAGTAACGATTAGCATTTGGTAGCCACAGTTGCATAGTTCAGGGTGTGTCCGGTAAGTGGGAACGGATGCTGACGCTAGTTAACTTAGACTTAGGACATTAGTTAGAGTTAGTTTCTCAACCCTTTCCCTCATAGCTTAGGAGATAATCTGAAAAATACCAAAAAAATCATATACCTCAGACTTGTTTAACCATACACCATGACACATACAAGCAAGCCTGAGAAGACAACGAACAATTAACCCCAAGTGTTTCTTGTGGCGTTAAGGCATTTAGTCTACGGAGTTCGACCGGATCGCGCGTACACGCTTGTATTCGTATGGTTGAGTGTAGGGGTACCTCGCCACTCATCATTGGCACTGTTGCCAGGGACTAAGTGTTTTCACGCCAATTGAACATAAGGGATATCACTCACATCGTTGTGAGCCTTAAACGAACCTTAGGGTTAATCAGTTAATCAAGAACATAAATAACGGTAAAACAGCACACCATTAGAAATGGCTTCTTCTCACGAAATTAACTCATCTAAGGGCAACACAGGAGACGGTCAGCCTCATACGCATAACCCAGATCAGCTAGGTCCTAAACAATCCAAGGTCACATATACTCATCCTGATGAGTATGTCCCTGACTTTACTTTTATTTTCCATCAAGATGAACAACTACGATGGAGAGATCTACAAGGTAACCTCGTGTTACCCCCAGATAGATTTGCCCCTAACATGCTTTTCCGTGCCTTAGCACAGACTGGCATGCAAGAA
>MNCI01028588.1:3314-24876 GCA_015680685.1 Gnetum montanum | reverse complement strand
AGTTGGGCACTTCTAAGAAATTCAAACAAATGCTCATTACTTCGGATCTCTCCCTTACAACTCAGTCATGGGGGAGATGGCCACCTATGCTAACCATATGGGGCCCTCAGTCTTTTAAGTTTTTGTTTTACAACGTTTTTGTTTTACACGTTTTTGTTTTACAAATTTCTTTAACTTTTCTAATTTCTATTTTACAACTTTCTTTAACCTTTCTTGTTTTTGTTTTACACCATCGTTGTCCTTTTCTAGTTTTTGTGTGTGTGTGTGTGTGTGTGTCATCCACCTTGTAAGTTCGTCACCCAATAAGTGTTCAGATCGATGGGATGAACTGTTTTTCATTAATTGCTAATGTTTGGTTTTTACCTTTAAGTTCCAATGTTGATACTAAGGTATGTTTCTTCTGATATGGCAGGCAATGAGATCAGTTCATCCATCCATCCATCAAAGTCTATGGTTTCCCTTGGCTTGGAAATGTACAGTTACCTTCTAATAAGCACTTTAACGAACTGGTGACTGGGCATTTCTCAAACTAAGAAAGGACTCAAGGATTGCAAAGGGTGTGACTTCAAGGGAACTTGGTGCTCTTGTGTTGGTCATTCACTTGGGTGCTTGGTTGTTTTCTTCTTGAGTTTTCTTAACGTTCCGACGTTACCCATTCTTCAGAAGTTGAGACAATAAAAATAATAAGTCTTTGCATGGTGTGGTCCCCATGCATAAAAATACAAAAAAAAAAAAAAAACCAAACCAAAGTGAGGATTCAAAGCACATCCCTTAGACGAAATAAAATTTGGGCTACAAGCACTGATATGGAACCAAAGTGTTCCCTCTAACTAAGGCCCTTCTCGCTTCCCATTCTCTCCGTTGTTTCGTCGGAATGGTGGTGGCTCTTCGAAGATGCATCCTTGTTATCCAAGTGGATGGTTTAACCAAATGCATTGATGCGAAGTCACTGAAAGTGGTTGGTTTGAGCTAGAGTTGGAATTAGATTCGCCAAGTCCCATTAATCATAAAACACACAAGGGGCTGTACACCACCTTGTTCTTGGGATTCCATTCCACTTCTCTTCTCTCCACCCTTCTCTCCACTATTCACCTCATTGTTGGTCGTATCATTAGTGTATATATTTTGGTTGATGCATTGTTTTCTTTTTGGTAAATTCTTACGGTTCCAAAGGACATTTCCAGAGCCTACGGGCTCTTTGAATGTGGGTTTGTCTGGGCATTAAGGGCATGAGCCTGTTTTGGGGAGGACCCACTGACATTCCTATTTGGAACATTAGTTAACTTCTTTTCCTTAACATTTTGCAATTAATTTTATTTTTGTTCATTTCCATCTTGACATCCATTTCACTGATGCCATAGTTGTCCCTTTTTACCTATCTTTCTTACTCATTTCCTTTCTCCATTCTCACGCTACCGGAGGTTCGTGATTAGTCATGGGGGTACGGGGCCTGATTTTTCGATTTTTCTCCTAAGCCCCGAATTTTTTCGTTTCTCTTCCTAACCCCTACACCTTCGGTAGTCATCATCTACATTTTCCCAGATCCATATCAGCCATACCACAACCTAGCCAATGAACCTAAACCGAAGCAAGGTATTATTTACTTAATGATTCAATTACCCTTGCTAATATATGATTGTGTTGTGTGTGCAGATGGCAATCATACAACAACGGAATGGATCTGGAGCAAACACTTGGAATGGAGCAGCGCTGAAGCAGCTATGCAAGGAGTAGAATGGATAATGCGCTTACGGATGGACAACGGAAGGCGCAATCTAGGCGTTGGCAGCAGCAAGACTCTTCTCTCTTCTTCTCTTCTATTCTCTCTCCTCTTTTCTCTCAGCTGCCAAATGTGGCCTGATGTCATTGTAATAAGGTGTTCACCCTTGTTGTCATGAACACTAGTTGTGTCAAGTCTTGTAACAAGGATCCTTTCACATGTCACCCCATTAGTTCCATTCCCCTCAATAATCCCATACCTACCTGATATCATTGTAAGGAACTTGAGGACGAGTTTTCATTCAGTCATGGGGGTATGATGAGACGCGACATGCATAGCGCCGCGATATCGCGTCTTCTCTTGCAATATCACGTACGCGATATCGCGGTCCGCCGCCATATCTATAAATAAGAGGCGGCACTCCCTTCATTTCCCAATCCTGGCTAGAAGTAGCAAAGCTCTGGCAGTTTGAACACTCCAGAGTTAGATTAATTTCCCATGTGCCCGCAGTAGGAGTCCTAGAGTGAACGGCTCTTTATTCGAGCAACTTTGTAACCTGAACACAAGTTGTGTATGGCAATAAAGACGAACTTGATTGGATAAACCTTGCAGTACATGGTTTTATTTTATTTTTATTTATTGCTTTCCTAGTGCGTACGAGTACGACTTGATTACGAGCATCTACGGATGTGTACGGCTAATCAAGGAATCGGCTGCTCGTCACAACGCGTGAGTACGACTTGACTACGAGCATTGTGACTGCTTGGTAACCCAGTAGCGTATTCCAGGATCTGCGCTTGGTAATCCCAGTAGTAGTCCAATGTGTACGGCTAGTTAAGGAATCGGCTACTCATCGCTAGGCTAGAACGTGTGATAAATACGACTTGGCTACGAGCATCCACGGGTGTGTACGGCTAGCCAAGGAATTGGCTGCTTATCACACTTAGGCGAAATAGGTGCCTCAGTACGACCACTTCGAGCACTTGCATTACGTGTGGTGATCCCAGTAATGATTAGCGTTTGGTAGCCACAGTTGCATAGTTCAGGGTGTGTCTGGTAAGTGGGAACGGATGCTGACGCTAGTTAATTTAGACTTAGGACATTAGTTAGAGTTAGTTAGTTTCTCAATCCTTTCCCTCATAGCTTAGGAGATAAACTGAAAAATACCAAAAAAATCATATACCTCAGACTTGTTTAACCATACACCGTGACACATACAAGCAAGCCTGGGAAGACAATGAACGATTAACCCCAAGTGTTTCTTGTGGCGTTAAGGCATTTAGTCTGCGGAGTTCGACCAGATCGCGCGTACATGCTCGTATTCGTATGGTTGAGTGTAGGGGTACCTCGCCACTCATCATTAAGGAATAAAAAGCAGTTTTTTTATGAAATTAGAGTCTAGAGGAAGCCAGAAAAGCCTAGAATGAGGATGAATGCTTGAAGAGGGCTAGAAATACATTTCAAACAGAGATTTCTTTAGAAAATTGATGTGCTAAGGAATGCAAAAACTAGATGCATTGTAGTGGAAAACATAAGGTTTGAGGGTAAAATGGCTAAGGGATAAAGAGCGTAACCATCCTAACCAAGGAGTATGCAAGTGGGTCCTTCCCATAGTAGGCTCATGCCCTTAATGCCCTTACATGTCCTCAAACCAAGGAGCCCATGGGCCCTAAGGATGATTGATGGTTGTGGATCATTAAAAACCAAATCACCAAAGAAATCATCAAAGAATTTCAACCATTACAAAATGAATCCATTGATACATTCATAAGAAGAGGTAGTAAGGTGATACATGAAAAGAATGGGTGGGTGTGATAAAGTATGGAATGGAGTCTTACATTTTGGTCACATGAAGTCCCTTGTGAAAGATGTGATTAATATGATCTAAGAAGTTTCTTCCTTAGTCTGAATTTAGACCATCCACTTCTAGTGACTTCGCATTGATACATTAGGTCATTCTACCCTCAAAGGGACAAGAACATTCCTATAGACCACTCACAATTTCAACGAAAGAAGAAAAGAAAAGTAAGAAGTGAAAAAGGGCCTTAGTTAGAGGGGTGTCTTCAAGCATGGGTAACATGTCTTTCTAGCCAAATAACTAGTGCTTGTAGCCCATTATTATGTCTAAAGCGTTTGCTTTAAATTCCCATTATTTTTTTGTTAATGAAAACCCCACCATGTAAAAACATTGCTTCATGTTTATTGGGAAATATAGGAATGGTGAGAAAACCATGGAAATACTCATGCAACCCTAGATGGTAGGTAGGTACAAAAGTGACAAATTCCCTTGAAGCCACACCCTTGTTCATCCACTTAATTCATATCAAGTTTGGAAAGTACTAAGGTCACCAATTCATTATAAATTGTTATTAAGAAGGGACCTCATATTTTCAAAATGAGGAAACACCATAGAATTGTGTGGAGTGGTGGATGACATGGAATCATTGCTTGTGATCATGAAAAGAATCAATGTTTCATTAAGTAACATCAAAATTCTAGGATGAAATCTAGCCATTTGCAATCAAGTAAATAATGTAGGTTATAAGCCATAAGCAATCAATAGGTGTAGTTGGCACCAAAGTCCTAATGGAAATAAAATAATAAAGAAAAAGGAAGAAATGTAAGAAAAGTTCAAATAAAGAAAAATATAGAAAAATTGTAAAATGCTCAAGAAAACTAAAAATGTATTAAAAATAGTGTAAAACAAAATGGTTAAAATTGAGGAGCCACTTATATAATGTTACCATGAATGGCCATCTCTCTCACAACTAAGTTGAAGGAGGGAGATCTAAAAGATTGAGTGTGTTTGGCCATCAGTTAAGGTATTATTCCCATTGGTTGTTTTTGGTTCAAAGAAAGGCTTGAGTTGCTAGGTGTTAATTAAGAATCTTTTACTTGGGTTATTAGGGTGGTAGGTCATCATGATCCTAGATGGAAAGGTTTCATGGATAATGTAAGGGCCCTTCCATAATTTTTGAAATTTTGTTCATTGTGGCATGTGCATGGGGTTCTAATAGAGCACATTATTTGCTAGTTGAAACTTTACCTTCCTAACCTTGAGGTCATGACATTTTTTACTATGTGTTGTATGCACTTCATTTGATGATAGGACCACTAATCTAATCTCATTTAGCATGTTGAGATTCATTAATCTTTCTTTTTGGGCTAGCCTTAGGTACAAGTCAAGATCACAAGTTTTTGGGAGTATATGGAGTTTAACTTGGATGGAAAGTATTGACAGTTTTTAGTAGACTAGCTCATAGGGAGATTTCCTAATAGAAACTTTCCATGTTGAAAGATAAGCCCAAAGGGCATCATTGAGTTTGTTGCTCTAGTCCTTCCTATATTTACTAATAGTGAAAGTTAGTATTTTGGTAATTTCCCTATTGGTGACTTTAGCTTGACCATTGGCTTTGGGGTGATGTGGATTTGTTAGTTTATGTTCAACCCCCAAGCGTTGCATGAGGTTTTGAAAAGTGGCATTAGTGAAATGTGTTTCATTACTAGAAATCAGTGCTTATGCACATCAAACCTATTTACAACATTTTGTTGTACAAACTGGGCCATCGTAGATGATGAACAGTTGGTGATGCCACAACTTTTGCCCATTTAGTACAATAGTCAATAGCTGTGATAATGTAGGCCTTTCCATTAGACATAGATGTGATGCACCCCATGAAATTGATCCCCCAAAGATCAAAAGGCTTTAGTGATTAGATTCATTGTTGAGGCCCTTCCATATGTATAGTCATCCCTCCATTATGTTGGCATCTATCACAGGAGCTGAAGAAGTGATGGACATCTCTAAAGATTGTAGGCTAATCATACCCTGCCATGAGGATCTTAATGGTTATTCACCTCCCAGCATAGTGGCCCCCACAAGGACCTTTGTGTGCATCTTAGAGGACTCAAAGTTAAGCTGCATTAAGGACACATCATTGCACTAGGCCATCCACGTAAACTTTGTAGAGGTTACCAATGATTTCCATAAAGTGTTTGGCCTGGTGAAGAAACTACTGTTTCTTCTTATGGTCCCACTCTTGTGGTGTCTCTTGTGTGAGTAGATAGGAGAGGATGTTATCATACCAATTTGTTTCTTTGGAAAATTGCTCTAACAACATGGAAAAAGAGGAGTTTATTAGGAAATTGATTAGACAGTGGACTTTCATCCTCTTTGCTATCCCATCTTAACCAAGACAAGTGGTTAGCTACCACATTCTCAGTTCCCTTATGGTCAACCATTATTAGATTGAACTCTTGGAGGATCGCTAGTCATCGTATGACATAGGGGCTTACTATTGGCCTATTTAGCAAGAACCAGATGGCACTATGATCAACATGCACAACAACTTTATATCCACGTAGATAGTACCTGAATTTCTCTAATGCATACACTATTGCCATAAGTTATTTTTTAGTGGTAGTGTAGTTAAGTGGTACATATACAATGCTTCTGCTTGCACAGTGGATGTATTATGGACATTTCTAATCATCCTTCTATGTAAGTACAACTCCCAAGACATAGTTTGATGCATCTATCATGATGTGGAATGGTTTGGACCAATCAAGTGCTTTTAGAATTGGAGTCTCTATGAGCTTCTTTTTGAGTTTTTGGAATGCATGCTTGCACTTCTTGGTTTAGATTAATGATGCATCTTTCTTTGTAAGCTCCACCAATGGCTTGGAGATCTTGAAAAATTTCTCGATGAAGCACCTATAGTAACCATTGTGGCCAAGGAATGATCTCATGTCCTTCATGGTTTCTAGTTGTAAGGTTATTTCTTGGATGACCTTTATTTTTTTTGGGTCTACCTTGATCTCCTTGTTTGAAATTTGGTGCCCCAAAACAATGCTCTCTTGGACCATTAGATGGCTCTTTTGCTTATTAAGCCTCAAGTTAGTTTCTAAACATCATTGGAGTACTTCAAATGATTGAAGGCTTGCTTAAAGGTAGCCTTGTAGGTAGAGAAGCCATCCATGAAGACTTCTACCCTACTACTAATTTGTTATTGGAAGATGCTGAGGACTAACCATTAGAATGTGGTAGGAGCATTGCATAGGCCAAAGAACATCTTTATGTATGCAAAAGTTTCCCAAAAACTTTTGAATGTTATCTTTGCTTGATCTTCTAGTAAAATTTGAATTTGATTATAGCCACTATAATCATCCAAAAAGCTGTAGTAGTAATGACCTACAATATTATCTAATACTTGGTTCACAAATGGCAATGGAAAGTGATCTTTGTAAGTAGCCATATTGAACAACCAAAAGTCTATACAAACTATCCACTTCCCTCCTTTCTTTGACACAATAACAAGTGGGCTAATCAACTCACTGTCCACAATGGGTTAGATGAACCCAGCCTTAAAAAGTTGTTGAATTTCCTCATTGAGAGTTTGCTTAAGCTTTGGATTCAAGCATCTTTGTAGTTGCCTTTTTGGTTTGATGGAGGAATCTATATAGATTCTATGTTGGCATATCCTTAGATCAATCCCGATTAGCTCATGATATGACCAGGTAAAGGCTGTTGACCATTTGTTCATAACTTCCAACAATTTCTCTTTTGAATTAGAGCAAGTGTGGCATTGATAATGATCAGCTTACCATTGTTTAAGAATACATATTTCATTACTGCCAGTAAAGTGTTCAACTATAGGGGCTTCTGCTTGAAAGTTTTAGGGATCTTTAACTCTCCTACACTAATTTCACCCTATTCATCAGAGAGTTGATGATGGATTTGCTCCAATTAATCTAAGGTTTCTACATAAGAACTTGTGAGGCTCTCAACTAGTTTCATGCACATTTTTGACCCAACTTCTCTTTTAGTTATGAGCCATTGAGTGCCCTTTTATTTAGTGGTTGTTGTGTATAGGCACCTTTGAATTTCTGTGACATCCACACATTGATTACATGCTTTAAGGGATGTGCTTTTTATGGACCATAGTTTTTACACATAGTGGTACCTTGTGTCATTGTATGTGATGCATGGAACTCACTTCTTCTTAATTTTATGAAATTCATTTTCCTTGGAAATTTTTGAGACATCTTTGATCCCCAATCGTGCATTAATAGTTCTTAGCCATGCTTTTCTCATGATAATATGGAATTCCCCCTTACTATTCTCCACATGGATTACTAGGAAGTTGATTGGATATGACCACTCATAAATAGTGGTCATGATGTCTTCTACCAATTCCAAAGGAACAGTGATGGATTGGTATACTAGCTCTAGTCTAATATTGCATTTTTTCAAGGGAAGCAGGTTCTAGGCTTTGTACATTTTTTGCAAAATCAAGTTAACTCCAAAACCTGAGTCCAAAAGAGCATTTCTCAGCAATCTACAAATAAATAAGGGGACTCCTAAGATTAGATCTCTTTCAGGGAAGATGGCCAACCTTAATCCAATCAGTGATCGCATGGGTCAACATGATGATGTGCAACTAGGAAGTGCTTTAGTTTAAAGGTGGCTCAATAGAAATTTTAGAGGAGGTAGTAGCAAGGTTCACAACCACAAATGTTTGTGAGGACTTCATGGGGCTATTGGTTCTAAAGAATGATCTTTTTCAAGGCTTAGAGTTAAAACCACTTGACCGAGGAGTTGGCTATAAGTTTATGACCCTTGTAGCATTTCTCTACTATGGCGAGGCTGGTATCTCACCCTACATAGATGAATCAGGTGGCAGTGGAGTTGAGGATAATAGGAAAATTGGGACTTCCCCCTTAGTGATGATGCTTTGAAGTATTTCAGAGGATAATAGTGGTGTGAGAAGGAAGCGTGACTAGAAGAATGACGTGGAGAAGTGGGCTAGTGAACGTAGTACTCATATGTATCAGATTGACAATAAGGATACTATTGTCTTAGAGGAGGCATCCCCCATGACTATGGATGTTGCCATTGCTAGTATTGCTCCTAAGGTTAAGGTGGTGCTCCACTCGAATAGTAAATTTGTTCATGGAATTGTTACTGATAATTACCTTGTGGATAAGGTAACCTCTTGGGTGCTTGCCGTTTTGCCAGTTTGGGATTTAAAGCATATACCCCAGATTCTTGTAAGTGTGATACAATAGGAAAACATCCCTTAGGATGTTCATTTTGGCATATGTCACATTCATGATCATCTAACTCAGAATCCACAACTTGCTTGACTATTGCAGCTTTGCCCTTAGCTTTATAATGCTCATGTTTAGCATTCTTCTTCTTTCTTCTCCCACAAATACTACCTCCTTGATCTCTACTCTCTTTTACAATCTTTAGAGTAGTTTGGAATTTTTTGTCCAAGGAGTCCCACATTTTATTAACCTTAGTTGATATTTCAAAGATAAATTTTTGGATCAGCAAGGCTTTTCTTTGCACTACTCTATCAAGTGGTGTCTCCTTCTCATTGTCATAGAAATAAACCTTCCTCTTGTGGAGGAGGGGTTGCTACTGAATTTCTTTATACTTGTACATTTTTTCAGCTCTCCATCTACTTTAGCTACCTACTTAATGAGCCTTTGAATTTGATGGACCCTTAGCTTAGAGAGTCTTCCTAGGGCATAGATCCCATATATTTTCCCTTTTTGGTTCTAAGCCCATGTATGATATGACACAGCTGATCCTGTTGGGGGTATCCATGGCTTGGGCATCAGTGCAACAAAGAGTAGTACTTGCCCATAACCACGTCTAATGACTCATGAGTGCCTTGTTTCCATCCTTGGATTTGTCTCCTCAAATTGGATACTTTGGAGTACATCTAATACTTGTCATTGAATAGCTCTAGCATTGTACTCCATCGCTGAACAGATTCTAGTTTCAAGGATTGGTACTAACTTTTTGCTTCTTTGATGAGTATCCTTGGAAATAGTTTCAGATTTTTCTAGTCATTGTTTATGTTCTACAAGGCACAGGCATCATGGAAGGTTTGTAGGTGATTTTGTGGATTTGAATTGTACCCCCCTTCAAACTTGAGAATATAAGTCATATCCAACCGTTTGATTCAGCTATCCTTCATGTGCCTAGTTGGTATCCTAATAGCCTCTGAAATGGTCAACATAATCTTGGTAGGTAGTAAGGGCTCATCATAGTCATAGTAATCTCTGTGGCCCCTATCATGGCCATGATGTCTATGATGAGTCCTACTATTCCTTTGCTCTCTATGATGGTCATCTCCCTGTTACTCATATGCACGGTCTTTGTTGTCTTAGTTGAATTTGCGATCATCCCTATCCCACTATTCATCTTCATCACAACTTTTGTTGCCTCTGCAACTCTGATTGAAGTTGGAGGAGGAAGATGATGAGGATGATGAAGGCGAATGGGAAGGAGAACCAACATCAAAGTGATGCCTACTGCTCCCTCTTCTTTCATCCCTACCCTAATCACCATGTTTATCCTTTTCTTGATGCTTGTCATTGTTCTTGCCTTGGCTACCTTCTTTCAAGAATTGCTGATCTTGTGATCCATTTTTCCTAGAACTAAGGTTGTCTAGAGTAGACTGCAAATGCTAGTTAAGGGTCTCCTTATCAAAAAAAGGAGGAGAATCTATGTATTGAAAGGCACCTGTAAAGAAGTCCTTGCCTTCTTTGTGTGTTTGCAGGAACAAGAGGTTAGGATACCTTTTACCTTTTGAGGCCTCATATCTTGCTTCCATTTGTCAATATTTCTTTCATTGTGCTTTTGTGGGATGATAATATTAATAAGCATGATCCTAAACCTTGTATTCTTCATTGAGTTTTGCAATGCCCAACTTGATGAGATTGTTTAATAACATTGCAGGAACAGATCAATTCGAGGCAACATGAAGGTGCCTTCCATGTCCCTCCATTGTAGCTTCTCATCCTAGTGCAGGATGAAGGTGAAATCTAGAGTGTAGGCATCTAGATGAGTACAAACCACTTTGAATTGTTGAGGCATTGGTGTCTTGTGACCTTCCTATCTTTGATTAGATTCACATATGAGTGGTGTTGGAGAGTTGTAACATCCTGTTCTCGAATGTCGTAAAAATATGAATGCCTAATTTATTATATTCATCATGGATAGCATATCAAAAATATTATAAACACTTAAATAATGAATTAATTAGCAAATAAATAATTGATACTAAAGAACTAAGCAAGGAAAGAAAATGGAAAAATTGTATTAATGGAAGAGAGTACTGTAATGCCCTTTTGGGTTATCTTCCTATGCCACTTAAGCCTTAGAGGCAATTTGGCACTGCCACCATGGTTAGGCTATCCTACTAAAGGGGAAATTAGTTCCTTTTTGTCCTATTTCACCTAGCTCCCATTACTCACCTCTCCAGGCTCTACAACTCCATGTCAGCATGACCTCTAACCCCGACCTTAAATAGCATAGGTCAAACCCTTTCCCATGGGGTACATGAATAGTCATAACTCCTCATAACAAGGTACCCCTTCATTGAAGGTTAATTACATTGTTTACAATTGTTTCCACCCTTAACAAGGGACGAGACATTACAATCTACCCCCCTTAAGCATCTACCTTATCCTCAAGTGCTTCCTCGATATCTAGCTGCTTAATGGCTGCTTCATCATTATGCTCCTCAGCTTCAGTTCCCTTATTTTCCTCATTATCATCTATACAAATAAAAGATCAAAGTTTATAAACATAATTTATTACATCCATAATAAATTCAACTATCATTCAATATCTGGATAATCAAAAGGTTGAGGATAAGTGTTTAAAATAAACTTTCTATTTTCCCAAGTTTGTTGATCACAATTTGACGATTGAACAAGTACTTTGCTAATAATTTTATTTTGTAATTTCTTGGTTTGTTGTTTCTTAATAGCAATGGGTTTTACTTCAAAGCTGGCATTGGATTGTAATGGCAAAGTATTCCAATCCAATACATATGGTACATCATTTTCATGAAATTTCTTTAACAAGCTCACATGAAAAACTGGATGAATTTTTAAGGTTTTAGGAAGATTCAATTGATATGCTACTTTGCCAATTCTTTCAGAGATTTCAAAAAATCTAGGTGCTAATTAAGTATATTTTCCTAATTTAAGAGAACTTCTGGTAGGTTTTACTCTCAATAATACTTGATCTCCTACTTGGAATTCTTTTTTAAGTCGATGTTGATCTGCATATCATTTATATTTATCTTGGGCAGCTTGCAAATTTTTTTTAACCCTTGTGACAATGTTTTCCATTATTTTCATTTCTTCTTCCTTCCTTTCCTCTCTTAAGGTTGGATTTGCCTAGGTTAATGGTGTGTAATAATTACGTCCATATACTACTTTGAATGGTGTTTAATGTATGGAATCTTGATAATTGTTATTGTAGGAAAATACTGCCAAATGCAAATAATTGTCCCATGTTATTAGTCCACTTTCAATATAACTTCATAGGATATCTTCTAATATTCTATTCACTCGTTCAATTTGTCCATCAATTTTAGGATGATAAGTTGTGCTAAATTTCAATTGTGTTGCAAGCTCTTTGAATAAATTTTTCCAGAATTCGGATATGAATTTAGGATCTCTATTCGAAGTGATAGATTTTGGACAACCATGTAATCTAAATACTTCTCCTACGAATTTTTGGGCTATTTCTTCTGCTGTGTTTGTAGATTTCAAAGCTATAAAATGTGCCATCTTTGATAGATGATCAACTACTACGAAAATTGAGTCATTTCCTTTTTTGGTTACCGGTAATCCCAAAATGAAATCCATAGTGATATCTTCCCATTTCTAGGTTGGAACTTCCAAGGGTTGTAATAATCCACTAGGTTTCCTTTGTTTAGCTTTTATTCTTTGACACGTTGGGCAATTTTTAATGTGTGCGGACACATCATTCTTCATTCCAAGCCAAAAATAAGATTTGCGAACTATTATATAGATCTTAATATAACTTGGGTGTCCTGCATATGGTACTTCATGTGCTTCATAAAATAATTTTAGTCTCCAATTTTCTTTTGGTATGCATACTCTTTGTCCTTTCATCAATAAACCATTAGAAGTGAGTTGGTATTGAGGCTCAGCAGAAATATTGGTTAAAATATTTTTAAAGCAAGGGTATTCTTTTATTTTTTTCTTAATTTCTTCTTCCATAGGGTTTGTTACTACACCTATCATTAAATTTCACATTTGACTAAGGACATTAGCTACCATATTTTTCTTGCCAAGAACATATTTGATTTCAAAATCATATTCTGCAAACAATTCTATCCATTGCCTTTGATGACTATTCAAAATAGGTTATCTTTGCAAATATTCTAAACTTTTATGATCTATTTTTGGTACAAACTTCTTTTCTTAAACATAATGTCTCCAAACTTTTAAAGCATGGACAATTGCTAGTAATTCTAAATCATGGGTTGAGTAATTTACCTTGGCTCCTCATAATTTGTGAGATTCATAACATACCACTTAATCTTCCTATGAAAGAATTGCATCGATTCCTATTCCATAGGCATCCATGGATACTTCAAATGGTAGATCTTTATTCGAAATTCTTAAAATAGGTGTTGTTGTAAGTAGCATCTTTAATTGAGAAAAGATTCCCTACATTTTTCATCAAATTTGAACACATGTTTCTCTTGCAAAAGGTCAATTAATGGGGCTACCAATGTAGAATAATCTTTAATGAAATGTTGATAAAAAATAGCTAACCCTAAGAAACTTTGAACAACTGTAACATCTTTTAATTCAAACCAATCCCAAATCGCACTAATTTTTGCTGGATCCACTTACAATTCTTTTTTGGAAACTATGTGTCCTAAGTATGAGACTTCTTCCTTAAAGAGTTCACATTTACTCAATTTAGCTTTTAATTGATGTTCTTTAAGAATTTCCATTGTAGTTTTTAAATGTTTGATATGCGCTTCTCTTGATTTAGAATAAACAAGTATATCATCCATAAATATTATAACAAATTGATCAAGTTATTCACAAAAAATTATTATTCATTAACGCCATAAATGTTGTAAGTGCCTTAGTTAATCCAAACAGCATTACAAAAAATTCATATAATCCATATCTGGTTCTAAAAGCAATTTTCTCAATATCTTTCTCCTTAATCCTTATTTGGTGATATCCTAATTTTAAATTAATCTTTGAGAAATAACATGCATCTATAAGTTGATCAAATAAATCATCAATTCTAGGTAAAGGATAAGTATTTTTAATCGTCACTTTATTTAATGCTCTGTAATCAATGCATACTCTTAGAGTACCATGTTTCTTTTTGACGAATAGAACTGGTGCACCCTAAGGTGATACACTAGGTCTAATTTTCCATTCTTCCAATAATTGGTCTAATTGTACTTTTAATTCTCTTAATTCTGAAGTAGAAAATCTATAAGGAGCTTTTGAGACAAGTTGTGTACCAGGAAAAATATCAATGACATGTTCAATAGTTCTTTTTGGAGGTAATTCTCTAGTTTCACCAAATACTGAACCTTTATATTCATTAAATTCATTCAGGATATTAAAGTTTATGAGGTTGGATAAATTTAACAACCAACATTGTAGCACCTTTTTTGACTAATCTTTTAGCTTGCTTAATAGTTATTGTATGAATTTTCTTTACTGTTCCTAGCCCCCTTAGAACCTTGACTTCGTCAATGGTTGGGACTTTTAAAATATGAGTTCCAAAGTGGGTAGTAACATCAAATTCTTATAGGAAAGACATTCCTAAAATTGCATCAACATCACCTAGTTCAAAATAAAAAAATTCATTAATGAAAGGCATATTTTACAAAATAAAGTTTATTTTTCCATACCTGGTATGTTTGCTCACAGTTGTTCCATCTGCCAGTTCTATCTTAATAATTTTCTTGGAAGGGAGACTTAATTTCAATAAATTAATTAACTTTGGAGAAATAAAGTTATCATTGGCACCACTATCAATTAAAAATTTAATTTTTTTACCTTCAATTAAATCTTCAAAAATTAGTAAAGCAAATTGAAATTTTCGCAAACCTGGTTTAGTTGATGTAGATATCTTCTTGATGGTTGTTGTAGTTGCTAAAATTTTTCCTTTGTTCATGTTTGGGTTTGGTTTTTGATTTCTGATTTGGTTGGTCCTTTGTATTTTTGCTTGAAATTTTGGGCAATCTCATTTAAGATGATCCTCACCACAAAAGAAACATCCAGATCCTAATTGAGCTTTTTTTTGTTGGTGTCTCTTCTACCATTGCTTGTGGAAAAGGGCTTGGTTGAAAAGTTGCTTGTTGAAGGGTCACTCTTATTTGATTTGATTCCTTAGAATCCTTAACAATTCTATATGCTTCATCAACAGTTTGGGGATTATGGGTTCATGTTTATGGATGTAATTGAGCATGTAATCCTCCGATGAACTTTGAAGCCAATTCTCACTCATCCTGGTGACTTACATATTGAGAAAGATCACAAAATTCTTTGTAGTAATTAGTTATGGATCGTTTTCCCAACCTTAAGGAATCAAATCTCATTTTACACTTTTTGAAAAAAGAATTAGGAACAAAATTTTGTTCAAAATCTCAACAAAAATTGAGCCAATTTGTAATCAAACCTTGAGATCTCAGCCCATTCCACCATGTTGCTGCAAGTCCTCTTAAATACAAGGAAATAACTTCTAGACATTTATGGCTTGACAAATTCAACATATCAAAGTAGTTTTTCATTGTATCAAGCTAATCCTTTGCCTTAGCACTATATCTAGGGGCTCCATCATAGTGATCTAATTTTATTTTCTTAGCATGCACTTGTGTCAATGATTCTCTAGATGGATTAAGCCAGTTCCCATATCCTTCACTCTCGATTTCAGTTCCATGGTCTACAAGTTGGATTTTAGTATCCTGTCCATCAAGTGTAGGTTATGTTTGTTGTGGATTCCTAATGGAAGGTTGATCTTGATGTTGTGCTCTAGGTAGATAATGGGTAGGATTGGAAGGTTGAATAAGATGGTTGGTTAATTGCTTGATGGAGTTAGTAAATAAATCCATCTTTCCTTGTACTTCAGACGATTTATCCTCTAAATTTTAAGACAATTTCTTAATTTCTTCAGACATATTTTGCATCTCTATCCCGAACCCTTGGTTTAAGTGTCGAAGTTCTTCTTGAACACTCATGATCTCATTAATTTGTTCTTCAAGAGCATTCATTCGATGATTGACTCCGGCTTCTATTTCTCTCCAATTTATTCTTTAGGTTCTGGACATCGGTAAATTGAATAAATTAAGCATGTTTGAGAATCCTTAGCATCTATGGCCCTTTTATGGGATTCGAAATCATTTAGTCAGTTGTGGAAGAAGTTGAAATTGTTATGAATTTCTTATTGAATCCTAATTATTTTGGGACCTAAATTAAGGAATTAAAAGTTAATTTTCTGTAATCCAAAAGCTAAATTTGATCATTCCATTGAGTCTAGAAGGTTCAAATCTATTGGAATCAATTTTTGTTTGGTTGAAAACGGACTTTGGATTCAAAAGTTATAGCCATTTTAAGTTTTCTTACTTTTAACATTTTTTGAAACTTCTCGAGAGGTCACCCATGCTAGTTCTACTCTAGGACGTATGTGCTTAATAACAAAATTTTTATTTGATTTACTACTATAATGCTAATTTATATTTTTGTAAATAATTAAGTGCATATTTATTCTTAAACTAACATAACAGTGCTAAAAAAAATTTTGAAAAATTTTTGTTAGTTGACGGGAATTTCAAAATTTTTGTTAATTGTTGAAAAAATTTAATTTTTTCGTCAATTGACGGATGACCGATTTAAGGTCCATGCGATGGCTAGAAGGCAGTGATGGATGGCACGAGAGAGGTAGTGATAGGCAGCATGAGAGGCAGTGATGGATGACATGGGAGGTGGTGATAGGCGGTGATGGGTGGCGCAAGAGGTGGTGATGGGTGGCATGGGAGGTAGTGATGGGTAGTGTTGGCAGGTGTGCAACAGACCTTGCTTCCACGGTTGGCCATTGTTGGTCGTAGCCTTGCTGTGGTTGGCCACAGGCCAAATTTTTTTAAAAATTATTATTAAATTTTTTTATTATATATATATAAAACTTAATACTAGGGCTTGGGTTCGAACTTGAGGCCTTTAAGTTGATTTTTTAATATATATATATATATATATGTATATATTTATTATTATTATTATTTTTAAATACATGTAAATTGAGAGTACTTCACATTAAAATATAGATAAGTTCACTTTAGTAAATGTAAAAATCATAAAATTGAAAAAAGTGAACATTAGCTTTTTAAACAAAAAGTAAATGTTAGCTTTTTCTTGTAAAAAAAAATATACGTTAACTTTTATTAAATCTTTTGTTATCTTAAGTTATACTTTCTCTTTTCTTTTATTTGGATTTCTATGATTGCATTATAAATATAAGAAGTAAGTTGATTTACTCATCACAACTAGCAAAAGATTGTCTACAAAGAAGTTTGAAAATTTACTATTATAAATAATTCATGCCTTTCAAACATCAAACTTCACCTTAGGCCCCTTTAGGTAGTTGCTCTTTATTGCCTAATAATATTTTTTTACACCAAAATAATGTTCTTAATGCTTCCCATCAGGTTCGTAGCTTGCTTGGGAAGGATGGTTTTCAATTTCTCACTACTTCTAGATTGGCTGATTTACTGATTTTCCCAATTTTTAAACTTTTCTTTTGCAAGGGTGTTCTTGTAGAGTGGTTTGAGTAGCATGATAATAAGAAAAGGACTATTTTTTAATTAGTTTTTGGAGCGGTAACGATCTTTCCTCTTGATATCAAAGTAGTTTTAGGTTTTTAGCCAAGAGAGGATCTGTTAATTCTTACAACTCGTTCTCCACAATTTAAGTCTTTATGTAAGACGGAATTATCCAATTATGTTGTTGATTCCATCATTCACAAAAGCCAATTCGTTTGAAAAGATTTCATTAATGATGCTTATTTTGACTTATTTTTATTCATTAGTAGCAAGGTTTTATGGTATAGACAATAATCCAATGTTAGTTCTTACTCTATTTTCATACTTTATGATGCCATAACCAATAGAGTTTATGATTGGTCGATGTCATGTTTCTTTGCTTTTTATACTACTATGATTGAAATTTCTGTTGCCCACCAACATCCTTTAAAATCCTATACTCTATGTTATATACCTTTGATCATGTGTATGATCTTAAGTTATGATCATCCCAAAAAATGTTTTACTCATCACGATCCTTGATTATGCCTGAATTTCTTGAATATGAAAGGGTTATAAGAAGTAAGATTATGGGTGCCCAGAAGGATCAACTTGCTTTACAGCAAGCTTGGAGTTAAGAAGAAATCAGTGATATACTTTCATGTTTTTTTTATTATTTCCTTGTTTGTTAATTATATTTTTATTTTATGTATTTGACAGTGCAATCTAGGCTGTAGAATGAACTAATGCAGAGTGCTGAATCTACATAGGTTGAAGAAATTCAAGGTACTTCAACCTTTGGTATGGTTTAATCATAACAACATGTCACAATTTCTGCTTCCAAGGTATATATTTAAATATAATTTACTAAGTTAAATGTCTTATCTATATTTTTATATTTTATTTTATTTTTTTCCATTCTAATAAGTTTCTTTTGTAGAGGAAACGTACTAGGAAAGGTTCTGGTAGTCCAATAGTTATAAGACAATCAACCCAACAACAAGCTCAACAACAATCCCAACTAACTCCTCAACAATGTTCAAGACGTGATAAGGGGAAGCAACTAGAGGTAGGTTTTAATTATTTAAAGGTTTGAATACTTTCTTCTTTTCCTTATATAATGTTAATAATAATTTTAATTTTTTTTAATTTTTTAATTTTTTTTATATTGTAGAGGTCTATGAAGTAATAGTATTTTATCTGAGAGATGGATAGAGGTGATGTAGGTGCTACTTCTGCATAGACTCCTATTTCACTACCACCTAGATCACCACTCATACCTTCTTTTCCTTCGACACTTGAAAGAGGTTCCCTTCTACATGTAGCACGAATAACAATTTCTGAATTTATTCTAGTGGTTTCTTTTTTCTCTATCTCTGGTTCTTCTTATTCTATGGGAAAGATAGTGGCAGCTGCTGAAGAAGAACTTGTGCTTCTTCGNATGGGAAAGATAGTGGCAGCTGCTGAAGAAGAACTTGTGCTTCTTCAGCATATTAATCAACGAATCTCTGACAACAAACTTTATTTTGTTTGTGAGGATGTCTATCATCTACAGGAGTTACAATCATGCAATTTCAAGGCAGATTGTGATTTAGTACAGGCTAAACTTCCATCATCTTGCCATCCAATTCCTGAGGATGCTCTAGATGCTAGAAAAAATCTGGAGTAACTCTTAGGAGAGTTAGAAAGTGCAACATGTTATGCTTAACATCTGGATACTCGTGCACATTTCCTTCAAATTGATAATGATTTATTTCAGGTAATATATATATATATATATTTATTATTATATTTTTCTCTCTTTTGGTTTGTTGATTTATTCATAACTCATAATTTAAATTTTGTTTCTATAGAGAAAGGAAAAGGAATGACAAAGAGACATGAATGATTGATTAGTACAGGTGGAAAGGTGGAAATGCTAAAGACTCAACTTCAAAGAAAAGAGGAATTAGTAGCTGCAGCGAGACATGCAACCAAATATATCAAACAACTATGTGATGGACTGGTTGGATGTAAAACAATGCTTAGCAAAGCAGATGCTACTATTGAAGAGAGAGAATCCCAAATGAAGATAGTTATAGATCTTCTTGAATCATTTGGTTGTAACAAATAATTAGAGTTGTTTCTTTTTTTTATTTTCCCCTTCTACCCTTTTTTTTAATGATGTACTTCCTCTTTGTTCCTTTTGATAATAAAATAAAATAATATTTTCCTCCATATTGTTATTTTTCTGAAATGTACTTGTGTTCCATGATAATAATAGAATAAGGTTTTTCTTTCATTTTGGTTCCTGAATCGTGGTTTGCTTCGATACCAAATGTGAGATCTCGTTCCCGGATGTCGTAAAAATACGAATGCCTAGTTTATTATATTCATCATGGATAGCATATTGAAAAGATTATAAACACTTAAATAATAAATTAATTAGCAAATAAATAATTGATACTAAAGAATTAAGCAAGGAAAGAAAAATGGAAAAATTGTATTAATGGAAGAGAGTACCGTAATGCCCTTTTGGGTTGTCTTCTTATGCCACTTAAGCCTTAGAGGCAATCTGGCACTACCACCATGGTTAGGCTATCCTACCAAAGGGGTGATCTGTCCCTTTTTGTCCTGCTTCACCCCGCTCCCATTATTCACCCCTCCAAGTTCCACAACTCCATGCCGACATGACCTCTAACCCCGACCTTAAATAGCATAGGTCAAACCCTTTCCCATGGGGTACATGAATAGTCATAACTCCTCATAATGAGGTACCCCTTCATTGAAGGTTAATTTCATTGTTTACAATTGTTTTCACCCTTAACAAGGGACGAGACGTTATAAGAGTCTTTACTATGAGAAAAAGCCATGTCAGTGATTATGTAGAAACAATGTGCATTTATTATTTTTCTTTGTCTTAATGGTGTTAATGTTAGGTTTCTTTTACAACATCAGTAAATGGTTTCACTATCTTTCCTAGGTAGCACACTTAGCTAACTAAAAGTCCTCGACAATGGTGCCAATGATGAGCGGCGAGTAGTTCCTACGCCCAACCATATGAATCACAAGCATTGTGCTTATGATCTAGTCGAATTCCATGGTCTTTAGCTCTCCAAATGCACAATGACTAAGGTAGTGACCTAAGGATGTGATTGTTGTCTTTTTAGCTTCACTTGTGTGAGTGCAAGTGTAGGGTTAAGTGTAAGCCAAGGCAGATGCTTTTTATATTTTATTTTAATCAACCTATGTGTGAAATAAAGTAATTAATTATGAATTAATCTAAGGAACTATCTAATGTCTTAATCTACTTCCTAACATAAGTATCTAGTCCCACCTACTGTGCACATCCTATACTTGTTAAGATGCTCCTAGGTTACCAAATGTTTGGCTACTAGGTGAACCAAGCAATAAAATTGTTGGGATTACCAAGTGTTAATGGTATGTTTGAGGTGTTCGTACTTATGGATATTAATTAAGTGTATGAATTAACTAAGAAAATGAATGTAATGTGCATGAATAATCAAGTTCATGAAAGTAAACATCAACCTATTCTAATTGCTACAAAGAGTTCCAAGAATCTCGTCTTTATTACTAGCACATCAAGGTGTTTAGGTATATTATTGCTTGAATAAGGATCTGTACAATCCTTAAAGTCCTACTACAGGCACTTAGAAAATATTCTAACTCTTACAGAATGAAATTTTAAAAACTTAGTTACTCGATTGACTCAATGGTACCATAAATGTAGTGGTTATGTGCATTTATATAGGCAGAGACAAACATTGCATTGATACATATGTGTTAATGCATCAACCCATGTGATGAGTGGCGAGGTACCCCTACACTCAACCATACGAATACGAGCGTGTACGCGTGATCCGGTCGAACTCCGTAGACTAAATGCCTTAACACCACAAGAAACACTTGGGGTTAATTGTTCGTTGTCTTCCCAGGCTTGCTTGTAAGTGTCATAGTGTATGGTTAAGCAAGTCTGAGGTATGTGATTTTTTTGGTATTTTCAGTTTATCGCCTATGCTACGAGAGAGAGGGTTGAGAAACTAACTAACTCTAACTAATGTCCTAAGTTTAAATTAACTAGCATCAGCATCCGTTCCCACTTACCGGACACACCCTGAACTATGCAACTGTGGCTTACCAAACGCTAATCGTTACTGGGATCACCACACGTAATGCAAGTGCTCGAAGTGGTCATACTGAGGCACCTATTTAGCTTAAGTGTGATAAG
>MNCI01028582.1:22439-40998 GCA_015680685.1 Gnetum montanum | reverse complement strand
ATTATATGTACTCCTAAATAATGAGATGTTAGCCTAGTGGTAAAAGTCTTGATTTGGAAAGTATAAATTATGGATTCAATTCTAATGGGCAATGCTTAATTATAAAGTTCTAATTGGACTATATATCTTAGAGGTAAATATTGTTACCAAACAAAAGTCTTACCATTAGGCTAATGCCTCATTGTTACAATATAGAACAAATTAACTATAAGTACATCAAAGTAAATAATGAGATGTTAGCCTAGTGACAAGGGTCTTGATTTGAAAAGTCTAAGTTATGGGTTCAATTTTAATGGGCAATACTCAATTATAAAGTTCTAATTTGATCATATATCTTAGAGGTAAATATTATTAACAAATAGAGAGTCTAACCGCAAGGCTAATGCCTCATTGTTACAATATAGAAGAATTTGAATATAAGTATATCTGATGACTGGCGAGATACCCCTACACTCAACCATACGAATACGAGCGTAGCACATGCAATCTGGTCGAACTTCGCAAACTAAGTGCCTACAGGCCCCATGGAACACTTAGGGTTAATTATTCGTTGTCTTCCCAGACTTACTTGTAGTTGTCATGGTGTATGGTTAAGTAAGTCCGAGGTATATGATTTTTATAGCTTTTTATGTTTTATCTCCTATGCTATTGAGGTGAAGGGTTGAGAAANGATAAGGGTGAGAGAGAAAGAAATAAATAACATTAAATAAAATCCTATCCCATGCACTGTAAGGTTTATCCAAGAAGTTCGTCTTTATTTCCGTACACATCTTATGTTCAGGGATAATGTTGCTTGAATAAAGATCCATTCACTTTAGGACTCCTACTGCGGGCACATGGAAAATATTCTATCTCTGGAGTGATCAATCTACCAGAGTTTCCCTACTTTTATCCTAGGATGAGGAAACAAGGAAGAGCTACCTCTTATTTATAAATATGATGGTGCACCGCGATATCGTGTATGCGATATCGCATGGGATGTGATATCATGACCACCACGATATTGCGTACGCGATATCGCGGCCTATGCGAATCGCGTCTCATCATATCCCCATGACTAAATGAAAAACTCTTCTCAAGTTCCTTACAAAATATTGGGAAGGTATGGGATTATTGAGGTGAATGGAACTAATGGGATGACATGTGAATAGATCATCATTACAAGACTTGACAAAACTAGTGTTCATGACAACAAGGGTGAACACCTTATTACATTGACATCAGGCCTTAGTTGGCAACTGAGAGAGAAGAGAGAAAGAAGCGTTGTTGCTTCCAATGCCATGATTGCGCCTTTCGTTGTCCATCCATAAGCGTGCCATCAATCTTGCTCCTTGCATAGCTGCTTCCAACACAGCTCCATTCCAAGTGTTTGCTCCAGATCCAATCCATTGTTGTATGATCACCATCTGCACACACAACACAATCATATATTAGCAAGGGTAAATGAATCATCATGTAATTAATACCTTGCTTCAATGTAGGTCCATTAGCTAGGTTGTGGTATGGCTAATTGCAGATCTGGGGATCTATTAATGATGACTACCGAAGGTTTAGGGGTTAGGAAAAAATTGAAAAATTGGGGCTAGGAGAAAATCGAAAAAATCGGGCCCTATACCCCCATGACTAATCCCGAACCTCTGGTAGCATTAGAATAGAGAAAGAAAAGGAGTAAGAAAGATAGATAAAAAGGGACAACTATGGCATCGATGAAATGGATGTCAAGATGGAAATGAACAAAATAAAACTAATTGCAAAAATGTTAGGGAAAAGAATTTAACTGGTGCACCAAAGAGGAATGTCAGTGGATCCTCCCCAAAGCAGGCTCATGCCCTTAATGCCTTGACAAACCCACATTCAAAGAGTCTGTAAACTCTGGCAATGTTAATTGGAACAAGATTTAAAGTCTTAACCGCAAGAATTTACCAAAAAGAAAACAATGTGTAGCGACCGAAAACGTCGGCGGCTGGAAGAACGCCAAGGTCAGCGGGCACAACAGTTCCAACCCCATGCCTGCGGGAGGGCGGTGCTGGGTGTGTACGAACACGAGGTGCCCTGAACAATCTGGTCGATCAGATAGGGACTTACATCGGTGTGAATATAGCCTTTTGCAATATAAACTATACGAGCTGCAAGATGGTGCTTATGGGTAATTACAGCAGGAAAAGAAAGGGACTAAAAAAAATGCAATAGTAATGTGAAATAGTGAATAAACATAAGTGCGACAATGATATGAGATGATGCTTGAAGGTAAACAAAATAGAAATAATACAAGGAAGCCAAATAGTAAATAAGAGGTAATAGAAGATATAGTTAGGAACATGCACCCCTTCAAAGCTACAAATCTGTCCGGTCAAGGCGTGGCACAATCGGCTACACAATGTGACAAAGTGTAGAAAGTTCCGAGACTGACCAAAGTGTGCCAGAGAATAGGAATAGTTGTGCACTTGGGCACAGACTTCACGTATATACAATGCAGGCAGGATCCTACCAAGGTGGTAGAACGAGACCCCAGGCTTTATGCCAACCAAGAGAGGTTCCTTTTACAGATTGCTGGCCTCTCCTATTCTTTCCCTTATTGTGATATTGCAAGTATTTCTCTTTGTTTGTTTCAGTCAAGGAGACTCCCCTTTTCTTTTCTTTTTTTTGTGAACCCTTTTTGTGCTGTTTGACAGGCTATTTATAGGGCTGAAGGTAAGCAAAGGTGACCATTTGAATACTTCGTTGTTGCAAACTTGCGCTAACTTACTGGCGTTACTCAAGCCGTTTGTGACCATTGAGCTTGCAAGACTGTTGTGATGTGAGCAATAACTACAATCCTACCATGTCGTGACTACACTCTCAGCTCCTAGAGGCATGTGTCAACGGTCCGATTAAGGTGGAGTGCATTGATGTCGCACGGCCACCTGCCTATCGCACTGTCTTGTACGATGTGGCTTGCTTATCGTGGTGTAGCACCTTCCCGCATGTCTTTCCATATGTCATATACTTGCTACATGATGCTACGCTACATAGCGTAGCGTAATGTAGCAACTAGGACAGTTTTGTTGATTTTCAGCTTATTCTTCCATAATGCAAGTTCTGCGGACTTCTCTGACTTCACCTTTCAAACTGCCTTCTGTTCCTTTCTGTAGGATTGCTATGCCTTATTGCGCCATGTAGCTCAATGTAGCATAGCAACAGGCATGGTTCGCCACTTCCTGGCGAGAAGAGACATCACTACAGAACTCGAGATTGGACAAGGGAGGTGAGTAGTGAAGTTGTTGCTATGCTACGCCATATGTCATCACGTAGCATAACATCTTGTTTCACCATTGTTTTCTGAGGCTTGCTATGCTACGACTTGCTGAACTGCTTCTCCTATGCACCTAAGCTACTGTCGCTAATTCTGGACATTGTTTCTGAGCATACTGCCAGCTGTTCAGACTACTTTGGTAGGAGGATGAGTTGGTACGGAACTCGTGCATGCCTAAAGTAGAAAATTTACCGAACTGGCCATCCTGGACCCAGAACGTTCTTTTCCTGATGGACTGCCATGGTGCTGTGCGGACTGCAAGAGCTTGGTGAAGCTAGGATGACCCCACATTTTCTTTTAGGGTGTTTCATTTACCCCTATTTGTCGACATCTGAAGAATAGGCTCGATGGACGTCATCAAAGAATACCAAACACTGTAGCAAGCGAAATGCTGAGGCTATCGCTTGGTGAGTACTAAGAAGTTACCTGGCTGTGCTTGAGGGTGTTGCATTGGTGCTGCGGAGGTTAAGGCAGAGAGCAGAGATGATGTTTAGCCGAGTCCCTCATCAAAGCACTCTGAGGGGCTCGTTTGCGTTTTCATCTCTGGCTGGCGCTATTCTTCAACCTCCTGTAGGCAGGTGTCCCCTTCATAAGATGAGCTGTATTACATCCACAGAGGGTCTTGACCTACCTATCAGAGCCTTCTGAATGATGAGCTACATTATGCATGTGCCAAAATTTGCACTCTCAAACAACCATGTTAGTCAAGGCACTCACTTTGCGATGCTTTAGCCTTTGCTACTGTAAAGGGATGCATCTGCGGGGACAATGTCTACCAGGCTACTGGCATTATTTTTTCCCTTGGGCATCATCGCTGGTGTGAGATGCCCAAAGCAAGGTGGCCAGCAGTGGTCTTGGCAGCACTACCCGCGGAGGGAGCTATTCCCCAAGGAATCAGGGATGCAAATGCATTGGGATCCTTGCCAAAGGCATGCACGCTGAGTTCAGCTATGGGATCAGCTACCACATAGCTGAACACTGTGCAAGCCGCAACCTTGATGAGGAACAGAAGTGAAACAATATTGTGGCTAGGCCACAATACTGTCAGCACCTCAAAAGCAGGAACAGGCCCAGGAGCTACCATCTGGGCAGTGGACCGTAGCAATGGTAGGTTTGAAGGACCCATGTGACATCATACAATGTCTTCGAATGATCAGCATGACACCGGAAATGACGATGCGTATGCCCCATAGCGTGTTTTCCTTGCATCGGGAACTACGTCCTAGAGCAATGATGTCCCACCCGCGTGCTAGTATCATGCTCCTTCGTTCGACGTATATTTGATAATGACACCTGTTGAGGATGCGACATGAACCCAGTTTAAGGTCTTGGTAGACCAGGTGTTGGTTTAGGGTCCCAGTGGACCGATGTGCTAGTTTGAGGTCCTAGCGGACCGTACACGCTAAATTTACATTGTGGTAGACATGCGATGCTAGTTTATAGTCATAGTGGACTAACAGTGCCAGTTTCACATCGTGGCAGACTGTTGCTGCCAGTTTACCGTCATAGCGGATGCTGTTTGGTGCTACTAGTTTATCGTCATTAAGAACACTGACCAACGCAGCTGCTAGTTTATCATCATAGTAGACGGTGGAGTGTGTTGTCATTACATCTTAGATGTAGTATGGCTTGAGGTACATGTGGTTCACCGGGTTGGCGAATTCGTTGTCGTTCATGTCCGCCAATTTGAAAGCTCCATTCCTGAAGGCTTTAGCAACCACGTAAGGCCCTTCCCAGTTGGCTAAGAATTTACTCACATGCTCATGGATGGCCTTGAGGACGAGATCTTCCTTCTGTACTGGCTGTCGATGTGGGTCTGCATGGTGCTTTTGCCGTTGTCTATCCTGATAGTGCTCGATCCATCTTAATGTCTGTGCGCCTTTCTCATCCACTGAGTCGAGGTCAATGGCTCGTATTTCTTATTCTGGGCTTGGCTCACGAAATTGGATAGGATCATCCAGAGCGAGGGCACCTGTAACTCAAGAGGTAACACAGCTTCAGATCCATAAATGAGATTGTAAGGGATCTTAATTATCATGGTTCTGCATGTTGTTCGATAGGCTCAGAGGACATAGAGTATTTGCTTGTGCCACCACCTCTTGCTGCTACTAAGCATCTGCTTCAGTAAGTTGATGATGGTATTTGTAGCCTCCGCCTGTCTGTTCTCCTGGGGATAGTAAGGGGAAGAAAATGATTGTTTAATGCCAAGGTTGCTACAGAAGGCCTGGGTTTCCTTACTACTGAACTGTGGTCCATTGTCAGTCACAATAATCATCGGAAGCCCAAACCTAGTCACGATGTTATCGAGGATGAAGTGGTAGATTTGTTGGGATGTTGTTTTCCTCAGAGGAATAGCTTCCACCCACTTAGTAAAATACTCTGTGGCGGTGATAATGAAGCTATGCCCTGTAGAAGACTTAGGTGTGATGGGCCCTATGAGGTCTAGTCCCCATCATTGAAAAGGCCACGTAATTTGTGTAGGGTGTAGATTTGTAGGTGCTATGTGTATGAGATTTGCATATCTCTAACATGTGTCACATGTCTTGACTTTCGACAGGCAGTCACGCTCCATGTAAGGCCAATAATACCCTAGGCATCTGATCTTCGCTGCCATAGCCCTAGGTGCTATGTGTCCATCGCACAGCCCTTCATAAAAATCATTAACTACCTTCTATGTCTGCTCACCACCCATGCACACTAGCAATATCCCATTGTAGGACCGCCAGCATAGGGCGTCATTTCCTATGAGCACGTATGGCTAGGCACGCTTGCGGATTGCACCTCTCTAGCCCGATGTCAATCCACCTGGGAGTTCACCATGCTGCAAATATGCTTTAATGTTATCGTACCATTTCAAGGTCTCTGCAGCATCGACAGACGCCACGTGTTCTACTTGAGTGATAGGTTCTACGCATTCTATGATCGCAGTTGGCAGGTTCGCCAAGGAATGAGATGGGATGTTTAACGCAAGGGTAGCTAAGGCATCTACTATGCCATTCTTGCTGTGTGGCACGTGTTGCACATCAGTGGTCGCAAATTGTTTCAATAAAACCTTTGCTAGGTCATACTAGGGTTGCAGATGCGTAGCCTTGCAGGAGTAAACATCGGTGATTTGATTCACCACTAATTGTGAATCTCCCCGAATCACCAGGTGTTGTACATGCAGTGCGTGGGCAGTTAAGAGGCCTCTAAGTAACCCCTCGTATTCCACCATGTTGTTAGTGCACGGGAATGAGAATTGATAAGTAGACAGGTACATTACCCCATAGGGGAATGTGAGTACAGTAGTGGTGCTACCTCCTTGCATGGTTGAGGCACCATTGAAGTGTAAGGTTGCCTCGAAATGCAATGGGACGATGGCGACATTGCTTATGTATTCGTCTGGGAACTTGGGATCGATGACTGCCTAGTCGTCGACTGGCAAGGCCGTAAGTTGGGTTGTTATGGCTTGGCCTTTTATCGATGATTAGCTCAGATAGCGTAGATCAAATTTTGCAGTTATGGCCTTCCATCGGGCTATCCTACTATTTTCGTATAGGTTGCCGATGATAGCCTGGAGTACATTGCTTTTGCAAAGGATGCTGGTTATGCTGCGGAATAGGTAGTGCCGCCACATTTTTAGCGCAAACACTAAGGCTAGGCAATTCCTTTCCACCTCATTGTATTTTTCCTCATATGATATTAATGCATGGCTTAGGTAATACACAGGTATCTCAGAGCCATCATCCCGCTTCTGACATAGCAGTGCTACTATGGATGCATTGGAGGTGGCGAGGTATATGAAGAAGGGCTTGTCCCTCTGTGGTGGGTACACTGTTGGTAGGTGTGAGAGTTCTTTCTTCAGGTTGTCGAAGGCTTGTTGAAATTGGACTGTCCATTTGAAGTTAACCCCTTTTCTCAGAAGATGTTGCATGGGGTGTAACTTATCGATCATTCTTGCTATGAACCTTCGAATGAATTGCACTCTGCCTTGTAGACCACGTAACTCTTTTAGGTTTGTGGGGGGCACTAAGTTGATGATAACTTTAACTTTGTCTGGGTCCACCTGTATTCTAGCCTCTAATACTACAAACCCCAACATGCACCTGGTCTTTACTCCGAATACGCATTTCTTAGGATTGAGACGCAAATCGTGCCTTTGACAGCACTTGAGGACTAACTCTAGGTCGCACGGGTGATGGGCCGCCTCTTTGGACTTGACCGCTATATCATCCACGTAATCATTTAACGTTTCTAGGATGTGGTTACTGAAAATGTACGTCATGGCTCGCTGCTATGTTGCCCCAACATTCTTGAGCCCAAAGGGCATCATGGTATAGCAGAAGGTTCCCCATGGAGTCATAAAGGTTGTTGACAACTGGTGTTCCAGGTTGATGCGGATTTGGTTATATCCGGAGAAGCCATCCATGAAGGATAGCAAAGCATGCCCAACTGTGGTGTCGATGAGTTGATCGATGTTCGATAGTGGAAAGTTATCCTTGATTGTTTCCTTGTTCAAATCTCGAAAATCTATACACATTCGTATCCCTCCTGTTTTCTTCGAAACCACAACGATGTTGGACACCCACTCTGAATAGTCGACTACACGGATGAAGCCTACTCGGTGTAACTTAGTGATTTCCTCCTTCACGGCTAGCATGATTTCTGGCTTGATTTTATGTGCCCTTTGCTTAACTTCCTTCACGTGGGAGTCTAGGATGATATTATGCTAAATCAACCATGGATCTAGACCTGGCATATCTTCATATGACCATGCGAAGACATCAACATGTTCTTCCAAGGTTTTAACTATGCCCTCATGTATTTGTGTGTCTAGTAGAGAGCTAAGTCTTAATGTCTTTACCTCCCTTCTTATAGAGGTTACGGGTATCTCAACGAGTGGATCCTCGGTTACATCTCTGGCCTCCAAATCTAGGACATGGATCAAGTGTTTGGGCAAATCCGGGGGCGCTTCTAAGGTTGATACTGTATTATTCGCAACCAGCCCCTAGTTGATCGCGTCGAGGTTTAACTGCCTTATGAGGTTGCCTTGTGGCCCTATTAATATTAGAGGCATGGACAGGGCATGGTGGGTTTCCATTTCTTGCTTAACCTGCCATCACAAGATGAGAGCCTGGGTAAGGATCACTAGAGATTGTGCAAAACGTAAATCTGCAAAGCAACATCGAGATGCGATTTGCTAAATAAGGCGATGTAAAGATTGAGGGTTTGCTTGCTTAGGGTCGTGGCGTACCACCTAGGCACAGGGATCTAGGAAAGTTGAAGACATAGATATTGTTGATGTAAATTGTGAAGTTGTATATGGATGTCGAGCCACTATTTTAAATGTCATTTTGGATTGCCATATTGTGACATGCAAAGTCTTGTTGCACTAAATAACGATAAAAGAGATAGCCTTGCGAATACGAGATGTATCGGGCAGTTAATGTAGGAATGAAGGCATGAAATTATTAGGGAATGTGCTATCCTTATGTCGAGGCGTGCTAGGTGATTACTAACGCAAGAAGCGTAATTACTTCGTTTGACGTCATTGCGGACTGCGGCCGTTACTAGTTGAAATTGCTATCTTTGAGCCTTAAGAAACATAATCATGCTGGGTTTGTTAGCCTAAGGTCTTTTCAGACCTTCAATCGAAAACAAACATTATCATATTATTTTTATTTTTGAGAAGGCCAATAACTAACTTGGAGCATGCCGAGGTTTAAATGCTAATAGTGTCGTGATATCGTGGCGAGCATGCTACGACACCCACCGCCCCCTGCCTTAATCAGAGAGAGAGAAAAGAAGTTTCCCCATTTCGCTATTACTGCCATAAATAGGGGTTCAATCCTGGTAATTTCGTTGTTTTTGCTCTAGAAGCGCATAATCCTTGTCGGAGCACTTCGACGATTTCGGGGCGTGGAGTCACTGTGTGAATCCATATCGAGGCGGATTTCTAAGGTGAAGGTCATAAATCTGCTAGCAGGGCTATGGCTCCCAAGACTTAATTAGTGCTCATGAAGGTTGGGGAGGTGAAGAAGGCCTTGAGACATGGGCTGCGGGCGCGCGTTCCGGCACGGGAGGGCACACTATTGACCCAATGAGTTTTATATGCCTCTTCCGTTCCTTTCTCCTCACACCTTCTACCCTCTTATGCTCTGGTTTTATGTCTCATTTATTTTTCTATTGGTATTTTCTGTGACTACGTCATTTTGGCTTTGGTGTTGTCGTGATCTTGCTTTCTTTCAGTCATCACTATTATGCACGGGTCTCGTTGTGGTTACATGCAAGGCCCTTACTACCGCGGCTGTTGCCACGGCTACGAGACCAAGGTCTTTTAAACTTTTGAACCATGAAACCTTCGAGAGGGGGTTTAGTTACATATGACGTAGGTGCATATTCTGTTTCGGTCTACTATTAGTTATCTTATTGCTACGCCAAGTTACTTGCATGTTCTTGCTACGCTAATCTTTTGCATATTTGTTGTGCTATGATGAACAGGGATCATGCTATGCTTCACTTATGGTCGACTAGGCGCTGCTACGTTGCACATGTATTATGTTCATATTTGATGTCATTGTATGTTGTTTTTGTTATGCAGGGTAGGACCAAGCTCTAGATTGATCGTTTTGGATCTGAAAGGAGTCTTGTGTCATGTTGGCTGACCTATGGCCAACGTTCCCCCTCCCTCGATACATTTGGGAGATCGAGCAGTTTGGTTTAGGGACGGGGCGCGAGACTTCCTATAATTCCTCCTCAGCCAGTTTAGTCTCATGGTTTGGTCCTCCTCGGATGAGATGCGGGTGTCTGTCATGATAAAGGCCTTGCTGCCAAGGGTAAATTGGGACATCCTGAGATATCTTATTAAAGATGCAACTTCAGGCAAGCCGGGAGGAGGGTCTTCTCCACACTTCATAGGGTTGAGGCACTTGGCCTGGATTTGGGACATGCCAGAATACTAGTGTTATCATCCCTTCAACACGTTGTACCTCGCACGCCATATGGCGACGTATTTTCTAAACCCACAGGGGACCGTTTACTGTGTTGGTGGGTGAGTTTCACGTCTTTATTTTGTTGTTCGACATTGGCTATGCTCAACCAAGTGTTAATAGCATGCACTTGTCATTAGGTTCTATCTTAACGATGGCGGGGTTCATGATCAGCCAAATGAATTGGCCACAGCACAACTAGCCCTACAGGAATTTGCCTCTGCCAAGAGCCTACGAGCGAGCATGATTGCTCTGTGTGGGGAAGAATACCATTCCACCTACGCATGCTGGCCTCTTTCTACAGAACCTACCGCGATTGTCTTGCACTAGCATGATGCAAGACAATAGCCGAATGCTGGTGAGTTTAGGCTTTGGATGTACCCTACCGTAGTCCACTTCGGTTGTTGCCGTCATGCTAAATTGTGTAACAAGTGCTACCGCTGATGTATCAGGACCTTCTCCGCCCTGGACAGAGTCATGGGCTGAAATTCCTGACAAGTTTATGTTTGTTCAGGGGCTAGTTGATGACATGATCAAACTCCTTCAACAGGCGGATCCTCGTGCGAGTGAGTAGGAGTGTTGATAGCCCCTATGCTGCTACACTACAACTCTGGAATGTATTGATTTATGTTATGTTGACATGATTGTTATACTTTCTACAGCCTCTCAGCTCAAATGGGATCCAGCTCAACCTATGGAAATTGGCACGGTGCCCACACTCTCATTTGACGTGACTGAAGTGTCTCGTCGCGTACTTGATGAGGCTTACAAATGTGTCTTGCACTCGACGCGCTTCCTATGGGAATGTAGATGTACCAACAAGGAATTGTGGAAACGGGCCCACAAGAGCGAGCAGAGAGAGACAGAACTGGTTGCCAAGGTGGAGAACCTCAAGTTTCAGATCAATTTCCTTGTAAACCGTAGTCTCGACCCTATGGAGCTATAAAGGGCTGTGGCCGATCACGCCAGATTTTGGACTGTTATTCATCAGAACGTAGAATCCACCCGCGAAATACTTGAACAGCAAATGCAGATGAATTTGCTGGCCCAGAAGTGCTAAGATATGAAGGACATCAGCGCCAAGATCTTCGAATGGGGGAAGGCCTAGAGGGACCACAAGTATACATACAAGTAAGAAAACAAAACCCATCGAAGGCTGTATAAAGACGCTACTGTGGAGGCATTCTCGTACAAGGCGTTTATGAAGGCCATCGGTGCTTCTAAGGCTTATGCCAAATTTAAAGAGTAGGTGCAGGTCACGGAGTCTCTAGATTTGGGGGTGACCCTTCCTACAAGGGAAACAGCCACCACCTCCCTTTCCCCCAGGCCTCTAAGATGGACAACTTTGGAAAGGGAGAAAGTTGCTGCTGTGAATGCTGAACCTAATGACAGGCCTTGGATGAATATCTCAATGGAGGAGATTGAGCATCGCCTTAGGCTTGGTCTAGACCAGATACCTCTTGTGACGGACGCACGCTCCCCTTAGGTTAGTCACTTTGACGCTTTGCTACAGCTGTCATTTATCGCATTTGTTGCCCCTACTAACTACTTTATCCTTTGAGACGCAAGCTCTTAATGAGGATGTGAGGCCTGTGGAGGAAAGGAATGAGGTGTCGGTGGGGGGCAATATGGGAGCAGATGATGTGCAAGTGGATGAGGTAGAGACAAATGGTGAAGGCAATGCGAATAGGGATAGCTTGTGAGAGCATGAGGGTGGACTCCCCCTCTCTTCTTCTCTTTTTTTCGGAAGAGTTTAGAGACACTACCAATAGGCAAAAAATTTTAACTAAAATGTAAGACTCCAGAAAGGAACACCGATTTCGTGTTATTACGTGTGTTATGTGAAGTTTTCGTATTCTAGTATGCTAGTTTTAGGCCATTTCGGGTTGTTTCTATAATGAATAAAGCAAAGGTGATAATGCTAGTTTTAAGCCTTTTTGAGCCGTTTGTTAGTTTTAAGCCATTTCGGGCCATTTGCGTATTATGCCAAAAAGATGACACCCTCGCGAGCTAAGTAGAGAGCGAATATTGGAGGATGGTGACTAGGTGAAAGGTCGCAAAGCTGCTATGCTATGCGTAGCTGTCTCCTGACTATTCGTGGGTTGACAGGGATGTAAGGTCAAGGCATTTTGTCGGGGCCTTCGCTTGTGCTACCGTCCTCCGCTTGAAAGGGCAACTCCACCCAAATGTTTTCTACCTGAGGGTCGCTTCGTTGGGCTGATCCCTTCGTTGTATGATTGGTGCATACATGGACATGCACTTCATCTTCAGGGGTTGTAACCTCTAAACCTTGCTATGTGTTTAGGTTACTAATTACTTGTGTTACCACCTCGTTGCCATGGATTATCACCTCTCTTCCCTTGTATGGTAAGTGGATTCCCTGGTGTATAGGCGAGGAAACTACCCCGAGTTGTGCTAACCACAATCTTTCCAAGATTAGGTTAAACCCAGGAATTTCTTCGACTACGACGAACGTTGCATCCGTGGGGAGCTCATTCCCTGCTATGAAGCTGTGCCTTTGACCAGGATGTGTGCCCCACTGAAGGACTGTAGGCACGACGTCGCTGTTGGTTTGATCTAGTTGACCAACCCCAGTTTCTCTATGATAGGCAAAGAGATGACGTTTGTGGCTACCCCATCATCAACGTGCACCCTTCGAATTCGGTACTGACCGACCCGAATTGTGATGAAGAGAGGCTTCATAGTCACTTGACCCTTTTCGGGATCTTGCTTAAGGGCTTTGTTGCTAAAAGTTAGTGGAGGTGTAGACTCCATGGGTACAAAGGGGAGTATGACTAAGTGGATCGTTTTCTCTTCTGCCGGCATGTTTTCATCGATCGGGATTGCCATTAACATGAGGACTAGAGCCTCATGGTGAGGGGCAGATACTATGACTAAGTCGTATAGGCTTAATGTGGTATATTTCTACCTTAAGGTTTGCCCAAGCTGGGTTAGGACATTCAAGAAGTCTTGGTCACTCGTCTGTTTGACACCCTCCTCCTCGATTCATCCTAGAAGATGAATCTCCCGAGGGAAGATGGCCCCAGACCCAGGTTCAAATTTTCGACAACAGGATGTCATAGGTTGTGTGCTTGCGTTGACCTTTGTCCTTGGTGACAAAGGTGTAAATTTAAAGGGCAAATGCATAGTTTTAGAGATGCTTTCGACGGTATTCCTCTTTGACACCTCGCCCGTCATGTAGGTTTCTCACATTGTAGGGCGAGGAAGTTGTTTAATGTTGCTGCACAGGATGGAGGCTATCGAAGATGTTGGTATCATAATGATGAATGGAGCTAGAGGTGTTAGCGGACGGGGTTGCACAGCCCCGTCAACGGGTGGTGCAAAGGTAGATGCTCATGGTGGGACTTTCAGGATTAAGGGTGATTGCGGACTTGGACCAGCCATTGGTGGCATGGGCATACTACGCTGAGGCATGCAAATCACAAATGGTTGGAAGGGTGGCATGGGATCATTGTTAATATCATTGGTGTTGATTATGTAACTGATGTTGTTGGCGTTGAGGGGGTCGGTATAGATGTACATGGATTGGTTTTCAGGACGTACTGGGCTACTTTCATCTAGGACCAAATGCCCTAGGTCATCAATTTTTGGATGTCATCTTGCAACAATAGACAATAATCCATGGTATGACCACATAGTTGATGGTAGTTGAAAAACATATCCAGCATAAAACCTTTAGGGACTAGAGGTTCATTAGGCAGGGCTAAAGAGGGATTTCTAAGGAGCTCGCAGTAGCGTCGATGCCTCATGTTTGCTTCTTCTGACATTTGTTTGTGTTGAATGTATCCTGCTACCAACAGTTGCTTTAGGAGTTCTAAAGGTTTGAGGGGCAACAGAGTATATTTTGAATGATCTTTATGTTTGAAATTAGGTTTAGTGTATGCAGATGTCTCGGGTGCGAGGGTGGCGGGTTGTAATGGTTGGCCCGGCTTAGGCCCTAAGTCGACTGTAGGTATGGTCGATTTCTTATTATTTTTGTTTCCGCTATTGCTATGTTTGGGCTTAACCTCAGCTGCCACAGTGGCCACCATGGTCGTTGGGGCATTACCTTTGTCCCTCTTTGCAAAACTATTCCTATAAGTGACATAAGCCACGTCTTTACTTGCCTCGGCTACGTCTTGTATGCTTTTCGTCTAAGTGAAAGCTTGACTAAGTGAGCATGGAGCAAGGTAATATAGTTTTGACTTGATGAAGTCATTCACTGCACCCTTAAATATGGCTAACAAGTGAGCCTCTGCCATAGGTTCATAGATTTCGTTAAGGGTTGCGCTCCATCGTTGAATGAATTTTTGGACTAATTCTAGTGGATCTTGCTTCACGCTCATTAGCTGATCCAGCATGGTTTCTGGCTTCAATTTATACTTGAATCGTGTCACAAACTGGGTCAAGAGTTCTTCCAAAGTCAAAATGGATGAACGTGGCAGCACACAATACCAATCTAGGGATTTCCTGGCTAGGGACATGGTGAAGACGCGAATGATCGTATGCAGCCATTGTTGCAGCAACAAAGACTCTGACCGAAAAGTGATGAGATGCGTATTAGGATCTCCTTCTCCATCATACTTCATGAAGTGTGGGAGGCACATCCCGAGTTGTAATATCAAGGTAAGGATTGTAGGGTTGATAGGGTCGTCTTGGTAAAAGTCCATGACTCATACCGTATCGGACCCAATAGCTTTGAGGCGTTTTACTTCCTCGGTTAGGGTCTAAATAAGCTGAAATGCTTGGTCCAGACCCGGGAATGTTGTAGATGGCTGAGGGACTGCAAAGGAAACCCCCACAGGTGGCATGATAATGGTGGCAATTTGGCCCATTGGAGTGGTAATAGCAGGTTGAGTTGTTAGGTAGGCTGTTTGGATCACCGACGGGACCCCCTATGGCCCTGCGCTGGGTTGTGCCATTTGGGGGGTTGAGTAGACCTGAGGGCGAGTGTAATGAGACATATGCGACGGTTGTAGAACAGACGAGGAAGTAGACAGAAGCCACCACGTGGATGGGCCTGGGCCCATCACAGTGGGTGGGATGGTTACATATGTAGGAATTGGTATGGGAGTTAGGTGCAGTTGTAGAGTAGGTATAGTGTGGACATGCGGTAGAGTAGCCGTGATAGGTGTGTTGCGTGTTGCGGTAGCGTGCTGATAAACGGCTTGCGATGGCATAGTTGCTGTAGGTGCAACCCACTATAGTTGCAGTTGCAGACTGCTGAAGCATAGGCGCGATGGTGAAGGGGGTGGCGATCGGTAACGGGTTGGCCCAGAAGGACTGGGTAGGCAAGATAGGAATGGGGTTGGTTGGGCCTCCCTCGTTAGATTGGGAGTCAAGTTCCTCCTGCCCATCTTGAAAGGTTTCATCCTAGTTGAACGTTGTGTCTTGTTGCTACCTAAGCCTTTTCAACTAGATTAGTTGATCTAGCAGCCTTTGGTTCGCTTGTGTCAAAGGCAAGGAAATGCCTTGGTTAGGAACGAATTCCTCCCCATTGCAATAAGCGAACTCGAAGCTACGTTTTTCTTCAAGTTTGTGTAAATCTAAGGATAGGTTAGCCTACACCATCACGCAAAGGAAATTATAATGCTCGTGTTGCTGGGCTAGGCCCTCAGGTCCTCGATTTTGGATCCTAAGAGACCGACATCTTTCTGGTGTTGGATTCAACTGTTGTTTGGCACTAGTAGTGCCTCGGGCTATGAAGGGCACCTCCATGTTGGAAATATCAATAGCGGTGGTGGTAGAAGTCATCATTAAGCAAGTGATTATGTGAAAATTCTAGAAAAATTATGCGAAAATGCTAGAAAATGTAGAAGAACAGAAGGATAAAAAAAATGAAAATGGGTGACTTTTCGTCTTGCAGGATCCCGGAGGGATCGTCTAGGCGACCGACCTGCACCACACAAGATGAAAACAATCTCAAAAGGGTGTCATGTTTTCGTCTGTGCTGGCTAGGGTGTAGGGCCCATGTGGGACTACTGTAGAAGGAGTAAGTTAAATCATCGTCAGAAGGCCTATTGTCTCGTAGGGTCCCAAAGGAACCATTGAGGCGATCAATCCAAACCGCACAATGCGCAAACAACCACAAAGGATGTCAAGTTTACGCCAATGCAAGTTGGCGTGTGGAAGCCATACAAGACTACCGTAAGATGAAAAAATTAACTAGTGACTAGGTAAGTTTCGTGTCTCGTAGGATCTCGGAGGGACCGTCAACGTGACCAGTATGTGCCGCACGGAATGAGGTACAGAACACAAGCAAGACAGCTGTAGGATGGGCAAGTTAACTAGCAATTAGGCAGGTTTTATGTCTCGCAGGGTCCCAGAGGGACCATCCAGGTGACCGATCTGCACCACACGAGGCAGGGTGTAGTACGCACGCAAGATGACTGTAGAATGAGCTAGTTAACTGGAAATCGGAGGCCTTGTATTCTATGGGGCTCTAGAGGAACCGTCGAGGTGACCGATCTACGCCGCATAGAACGCAAACAACCGCAAGAGGGTGTCGCGTCTACGCTCGTGTGTATTAGGGTGTAAAAGGCTCACAGAACTACCGTGACACTCGACAAAGGCACCAAAAGGCCCTCCTTCTAGTGCTAGAAAACTGTAGCAACCAAAAACATCGGCGGCTAGAAGAACGCCAAGGTCGGTGGGCACAACAGTTCCAACCCCGTGCCAGCGGGAGGGCGATGCTAGGTGTGTGCGAACACAGGGTGCCCTGAATGGTCTGGTCGATCAGATAAGGACTTACATCGACATCAACATAGCCTTTTGGAATATAAACTGTACGAGCTGCGATATGGTGCTTATGGGTAATTACAGCGGGAAAAGAAAGGGACTAAAAAAATGCAACAGTAATGCGAAATAGTAAATAAACGTAAGTGCGACAATGATATGAGACGAAGCTTGAAGGTAAAAAAAATAGAAATAATACAAGGAAGCCAAATAGTAAATAAGAGGTAATAGAAGATATAGTTAGGAATATGCACCGCTTCAGAGCTACAAATCTATCCAGTCAGGGCGTGGCACAATCGGTTGCATGACGTGATGGAGTACAGAAAGTTCCAAGAGTGACCAAAGCATGTCGGGAAATAGGAATAGCTATGCACTTGGGCATAGACTTCACTTATATACAATGCGAGTGAGATCCTACCAAGGTGGTAGAACAAGACCCCAGGCTTTATGCCAGCTGAGAGAGGTTCCTTTTACAAATTGCTAGCCTCTCCTTTTCTTTCCCTTATTGTGAGATTGTAGGTATTTCTCTTTGTTTGTTTCAGTCAAGGAGACTTCTCTTTTCTTTTCTTTTTTTTCGCGGACCCTTTTTATGCTATTTGATAGGCTATTTATAAGGCTAAAGGTAAGAAAAGGTGACCATTTGAATACTTCATTGTTGTAGACTTACGCTAACTTACTGGCGTTACTCAAGCCGTTTGTGACCGTTGAGCTTGCAAGACCATTGTGATGTGAGCAATAACTATGATCCTACCACGTCGTGACTATAGTGCCAGCTCCTAGAGGCATGTGCCAACAGTCTGATTGATGTGGAGTGCATTGATGTTGCACGGCCACCTGCCTGTCGGGTTATGTTTTGCGACGTGGCTTGCTTATCATGGCATAGCACCTTGCCGTGTGTCTTGCCATACATCACATACTTACAACATGATGCTACGCTACATAGTCGCATAGCATAGTGACTGGGATAGTTTTGCTGATTTTTAGCTTATTCTACCATAATGCAAGTTCTATGGACTTCATTGATTTTGCCTTTCAAACCGCCTTCTATTCCTTTCCACAGGATTGCTACGCCTTGTTGCGCCATGTAGCTCAGTGTAGCGTAGTAGCAGACATAGTTAGCCACTTCGTGGCTAGAAGAGACATCACTGCAGAACTCGAGATTGGACAAGGGAGGTCAATAGTGAAGTTGTTGCTATGCTACGCCATATGTCATCGCATAGCGTAACATCTCGTTCTGCCATTGATTTCTGAGGCTTGCTACGCTACACATCATAGCGTAGCAGGCTTTGTGACTTAGAAAACTTGCTGAACTGCTTCTCCTGTGCACCTAGGCTACTGTCGCTGATTCTGGATACCGTTTCTGAGCAGGCTGTTAGCTGTTTAGACTACTTTGGCAGGGGGCAAGTTGGTACGGAACTCGCCCATTCCTAAAGTAGAAAATTTACCGAACTTGCCATCCTAAACCCAAAACGTTCTTTTCCCGATGGACTGCCGTGCTGCTCTGTAGACTACAAGAGCCTGGTGAAGCTAGGATGACCCCACATTTTCTTTTAGGATGTTTCAC
>MNCI01028576.1:65084-100408 GCA_015680685.1 Gnetum montanum | reverse complement strand
TTCTTGAAATCATGTTTAAGATATCATGGCAATATTGTTACTAGTACTCCATCAAATAGTCATATAAGATATGGTTCATCAAATAGAAATTTTGACCAAAGTTATTATTTTTATGGCCATGATGGAAATCAACATTTATCAAATGCATATAAAAAAAAGAAAGATTCTTTGTATGATGGTAAGGATGATATAATAAATTTATGTTATGTTTTTTTTATATGTATAGGTATTTTTTAAAATATAGTAATAAGTTATATTTATTTAGGATTATCATCAGGTGAGACTTAAGAGAAAATAGGACACGAAAGTAACAATAGTAAGCCTACTTTTGTACATGTAGAACATATCCTTCAAGTAAAAAAATATGAAAAGAAAAGTATTATAAAAAGTACATGTTTATATATAAGCTTTGTAGTTTTAACAAACATGATGTTTTCAAATTATGTAGAAATATTGCTTACCATTGAAAGGGAAAAGAATTTGCATCTAGATTGTATAAATGTTGAGAGATATAATATTTATCCTCAATAATTAAAATTAGGAAATGACAACTCTTCTATGAAATTATGTTCAAGACATAGGTTTCATTTCATTGGGCATTGTTATATTTATGTATAATTCTTCTAAGATATCATGTTGGCTATATGACTTAGGTTACAGTTACACTCATTCTTTTGGATCACATTTGCTTAGTGCATGTGATGTACTTTGGGATTTTCTTATTATTAACATTATTTTTAAGGTTTAATTTTTATTGCTCTTTCTATGCAACCTTTAATGAGGTTTTAATGTTGTTTCCTTTCCACTTCTTTGCTTCAAATCTAGTGAAGTTAGAAAAGTGGAGATGACTTGAAAATGTAGGGGGTAGGAATTGAAAATATAATGTCAAATTAGAACTTTATAACTCAATATTGTCTACTGGAATAGAGCTTTATAACTCATGATTGTCTACCAAACATATTCTCAAAGGTAATAGATGAAGTGTATTTTGTCTAGCTTCGATATCGAATAGCCGTTATCGGGGCCCAAGAAGTGATGTTAGATATCGAATATCATGGGATTCTTGTTAACCTATAAATATAACACTTGAACACATGGTTTGAGCATTCTTTTACCAATAGAGTAGCCAAACACTTGTAGTTCTATTTTGTAGTCTTAGAGAATAGTCAGTGAGTACCCACAATGTGGATTTGAGTCAATTGTACAATGTCTTATTTGAGTGGCAATGTACCTAGACACATTTCATAAAAGACAATAAAATCAAGATTGGTTTTTATTCATTGCAGCACTTTGACTTAGATTAAATTTACTTTTAATGCAATTTATATTCCATATACTTAGTTAATATTTACATTTTCATGCATATTAATGAATTGGCAAATGAGTGCAACCAGTTTTGAGTGTAAACACATATTTGCTTGGTAACCCTAGTAGCATGATTGCTTGGTTTGCTTAGTAGCATAGTGCTTGGTGATCCTAGTAGTGGATACATGGATTTAGGATGTTTATGGCAAGTTAGAAATAGAAACATCACTCATAGGCTAGTTTAGACTTTACTTTCCATTTTTAATTAGTTTAAATAATTGATTTCTTTATTACCATTACAAGTAGGATAAGGTTGTAACAACATCATTTATCATATGTCTCACTTTGGAAAAATCATACGTGACAAAGCTACCACTAGTTCAAGTGGGAAGACAACGAGCTGTGATCAAGACATAATGATCTAGGAGCCACAACTAGTTCCATCCATGAAATTCAACTAGATAATGCATGAATGCTTGTTACCACTCATCATTAACACTGTTACCAGGGATGGTGCTAGTTATCTAGATTAGTTATATTATACATGATCATTGCAAACACATTAACGATTTATCTTTTAGGAAATATTAAGCCACACACATCATAAGCTAACAACAATGTCTCTTTCACATGGAAGAAATAATGCATTGTATGAAGAGAAAATTCATTGGAGAACTAACTAGCTTAGTTATATATATTTATAATATATATCTATAAATTGGCCGATAGAATCTTATAAGATTACAAGTAAGAAGTTCTTTGAGTGAAAAATTTCACGACTTCTGGACGAAGAACAAGATTTAAAAACCCAAATTTTCATGCCTTCTGGACGAAGAACAAGAGTTCTGTACCTTATTTTTCCTAAGCATGGGTTTTCTGAAAAAAAAATTCCATGAATTAGTGTATGCTCTCACCCTTAGCCGAATTTGTTGATGTGGGAGAAGGATGTAAATTCGGCCAATGGTGAGAGCATGCATAGTGGTTCCCACCCCTGGCGCCTCCAAAGCATGCATAGTGGTTCCCATGCTCAAAATTTGATGCTTCATTGTGCGGGGGTTTTTTTTTCTCTTTTACGTGAATAAAAATTGAAAAGCAACAACAAAAATGTGTCATTTATATTACAAAATATTTAATATACGTGTATTAAGTAACTGTTCGGGGTGTTGTAACAGAGATAAGTGAAACAAAGCTCATTGTGCCATTGGTCTCCTTAGCACGCACACACAGGCACCGCATCGAATAACGTTTTCCGCATGCGCGCACAATTCACCTTTCTCTCATGTCCCAGCCTGACCTGTTTCCCAGCTAAATAACCAAACATAAAATTGGTTCAATTTTCCTCATAAATAACCAAACATAAAATTGGTTCAATTTTCCTCATAATTAAAAGTAAAAATAACAGTATTTGATAATGTGAAAGGTAACCTTAAAAATGTAAACCAATGTAAGCCACAAGGCAAAGACCCTGGTTAATTCAATGGTGATTTTGTGCTTCGCGCTTCACCACGTTGTAGTTACTGGCCACTCCACCACCTCCCTCTACATTTGGTGACTTGTGGTGGCAGCTTTCCATGGTTTTCTTTTCTTTGCTGTGGCTGCAGCTGTATCCGTTTGGCAGCAGTGGCTTGGCAACTCTGCGTTGTTGCAGGGTGGACCTGTGTTGTGGCGGGGTGACAGTTCTTGGTGGTTGGAGTGGTGGAGTGGATCTTCGAGGAGCTGTGATGGTGGGTTGGGCTGCAGGGGAGGGATTCTTCCTTGCATTGCCATGGTTGAATTGCCCAATGCTTCTGTTCCTTCTCTTCAGTGAGTTCCTCAAACTCTCCCTCTTATCAATTTTCTAGTTCAAGGATTTTTCTTAACCCGATTTACTAGGCTTGAGGACAACTGGTTTCTGTAATTTTTCAGGATTCTAGGGAAGCATCTTCTTTGAGGCAGAGGCTCACAGCCGCTGAGCATCAGCCTCTAAGCACTAACTTCATCATCAGGGCACAGCCCTCCAGGGGAGTAATTCATGTAATTCTGAATTTCATCCTTTAAGAATTCGCAGGCGCTACCAACGGAATGGAAAATGGTGTCAGATCCGCGAATGGTGTCAGATCCTGATCCACACTTCCATCCTGTTCTGATCGATCCTGTTTTGATCTGCGAATGGTGTCAGATCCTGATCCACGCTTCGATCCTGTTCTGATCTGCGAATGGTGTCAGAGAATGGTGTCAGATCCTGATCCACGCTTCGATCCTGTTCTGATCCGCGAATGGTGTCAGATCCTGATCTACGCTTCGATCCTGTTCTGATCCGCGAATGGTGTCAGATCCTGATCCATGCTTCGATCCTATTCTGATCCAACGCATGGTTTCTGTCTTTGGCTAGAATGCTGGATCTGCATCTGCGCAGAACTTGAGCCTGTATTTATAAGAATGCAAAGGACGTAAACTTTCAAGGTTGCGTTACCCCGTTGTGCACAAACCTACATTACCAAAATGGCCTGTTCGAATTTTAATTATAAGCGTTATTCACAAAGTTGTGTTACCGAAATAGCGTATATGAAATTTTACACGTCAGCATCACACGTCAGTAGCGTTGCGCACAAAATAGTGTTACCGAAATGGGCCGTGGGAAAGTCAACGCTGGTCAGCATTCTGCACAAAATATTGTGTTACCGAAATAGTGTATATGGAATTTTACGCGTCAGCATCACACGTCAGCATCACACGTTAGCACCGTTACGCACAAAATAGTGTTACCGAAATGGGCCGTGGGAAAGTCAACACTGGTCAGTGTTACGCACAAAATATTAGCGTTACCGATTTCTCATTGGTAATGGCCTATCGGCCAAATGAGATATATATGGAAGAAAATTGGAGTGACCAAACTCATGAAGGGGTTTCATAGGTTCATGGCCACCCTTACTACACCCAAGGACTACATTCACCTAAGGAAGACAATACTAGAGAAGATGAAGTAAGTCCTAGATTAAGGAGGGCCTCAAGGCCTAAGACCTCCTCAAAACCTAGAAAAGATAAATGAAGGGTCCATCAGGAGAACTATAGATGCCATGGAGATTCTCCCAATTCCTCATCTTCCTCTTCCTCTTCAGCATCTAGTTCTAATGAAGATGAATGTAGGTATAGAGATAAAGCTTTAGTATGGGGTCAAGATAAAGATGGAATTCAAAACCAAGGGAAAAATCAAAGACATCAAAATGAGCATAGACAAGATCATCACAATTAGACAAATAGAAATAGAAATTTTCACCATGACATGTCTAATGATGATGAACCCTTGTTGTCCACTAAGAGCATGACATAGATTACACAGGTAGTTAAAATACCCTACAGGCATTAAAGAAAAAGTTGCATAAAAAGGTTTGATATGAATAATGTCCCTAAATTTGCTGGAGGCTATAATTCTAATCCACAACATTATTTACAAGCCTTCCATGTTGCCTATGTCTTACAGAACATTGAAGTGAGTGAAAAAAGCTTAAGCTCTTTCCTAAGATACTAATAGATAAAGTCAAAGTGTGGCATAAATCATTGAAACCAAATTCAATCCATTAGTGGTCGATAATGCTAGAACTCTTCAATGAGAACTACCAAACCAACCTGAGAAAATGAATCCAAGGATGGAAACATGAACAACATGAACTTTTGGATATGGCCCTAGATAAATACTATTCTCTACTACATAGATGCCTAGTCCATGTTTTTCTCAAGAAGAGCAACTTTTCCAAATCATAGATGGGCTTTGTAGTCAAACAAGAGTGACCCTTGGAATTTGTGCTCAAGGTTAGTTATATGAATTAAAATCCCATCATATACAAAGGCTAATTGAGCAACTGGAAAAAGAAGGAGAGCTATGTAAACAAGGAAATCTAGAGGAAAATAATTGGGACCCAACTCTACAAAAGAAAAGGGTTCATATGTATGATAATGAAAAAGAGGCAGCTCTTGATGATGTGAATTTACAACAAACCTTGTCAATACAAAAGTCTATCAATGAGCTTAAAGTAAGGCTAGATAAGGTATGGGAGTTAATGAATGATAAAGTTACAACTTATATAAAAATTGTAGAGGAGAGAGTAATACAAAATGAATCAAGTGATCAAAACAAGAGGAGGAAAAGGAACTAAGAAATAGCTAGGAACATTAATCAACTAAAAGGAAAAATAGCTATAGAAGAAAAGGCCATAGAATCAACCATAAAAGAGGATGATGGATGTGACATCTACCTATATGAATATCCAAAGGGCTATTGCATAGTCATGTTACATCTACATGAGTACTGGGATTTTGCATTGAATTTTAGGTTTGAACAAAAGAAAATGCCTAGGAAATTACCTTAGTCACAAGGTAATTATAGATAGGCCTACAACCAACTGTACTATCCTAGTGGGACTTCTTATTAGCCTCAAAACTACTATCAATGAGAGTGGCAAAATCAAAATTCATGGCAAAGGCCATTATTAAACCAACACTACCCTTATTGTCAACTAAGCTTGTATAGATATCATGTTCAATAACTTATTTTCCCAACCAGTTTCACTTCCTCTACCTTGAAACACTACTACCACTCTCTTGAGTATCATAAACCTACAACATCTTCTAAAGGATCAGCACCATATGTCACCACCAACAACATAGGAAGGTTTGGCATCATGACATCAATGAAAGAATGGCACTTATGTTGTGAACATACATGAAAATGTTAATCCTAGTAGATCTCAACCACAACCTCAGAAACATCCTTTCTTTAGGACAGTTCCCATAAACAAGCACAAAACATGTAGACCTAGTAGAACATCAAAACCAACACAAGGCCAATGTGGTGCAAAACACTTCCTTGCTGAAACAATGTCTCCTAATCATATGCAAAAGTCAAAAACCATCACCACTAATGACGAACACATCATTGTGGAGAGACATATCCTTCCATGCATAACTAATAATGATAAGGGATGCAATTGTGGGCTGGAAATTCAAAATATTAACACAACCTGCAACAAAGCTAAGTAACAAGTATGTGAGAAAACAACTAGTCTACGTAGTAGCGACTAAACCAGAAGACACCCAATGGCTTAAAAATGAGAATATAAAACTATTTCAAAGATGCATGGAAGCAACTAATCCACTTATTAGTTCTAGACTTAATAAAATGGACCAAACAAAGGACTTAGACATAGATATCTTACACTTTGAATATACACTAGAAGAGGATATTAAACATGGAGACTTGGGAATTAAAATAGAAATTCAAGAAGAAGAAGCAAATACATCTAGATCCCCCCAAATAGAAATAACTTCAAGTCCAAATGAATATACATCTTTGAATGATCCAAACGAGACTATCACCAATGTTAGATTTGCTACTACATGATTAATTAAATCAATAATAGTGATAGATGGGAAACCTATAGTGTATAACTAGGAGATTGTGCAGTCCATCTCCCAAATATGTGATCATAACATTAGTCATGGTGGAGATGCTCCATCCTGGTTTAAGAACTAATAAGTCTTTTCATTTTTTATTTTTACATTTTTTTATAATTTTCCTATTTCTTTCAAAATTTTCTGATTGTTAATATGTTTTTCATTTCTTAATACTTTTCTTTTCTTAATGTTTTTCATTTTTCTTGAGTCATTTTCTTTATGTTTTATGAATGGTTTTTTTATGCTTCCATTAATAATATTGCCAATCATGATGTAGAAGTCAATGCTATGTATTGGGTTTTTATGCTATGCTATCAAGATGATTGGGTAAGTAATTGTGTAAAGTAGTGAGACCACCTTATCCATCCCTCTAGTTCTCTAAATAAAAGGTCTCTTTCATGAAATTAAATTAATCAATTATCATTTTACCTTGAAGAAAGAGGGAATGATGAAGTGGGAATGATAAGGGTGTGACCTCAAGAGGATTTGTTGGGTTCTCTTCTTGACTTCCTTTGTGTGATTTATGTCTCCTCAAGGAATGTATCATCACTCCTTCATTGACCAATAAATAGGAAGCTATGTCTTTACATGGTGTCGTTCCCATTTCAAAAAAATTCAAAAAAGAAGAAGAAGATAAATAAATAAATAAAAAATGAAAAATAAAAATAAGAATAAGAAGAAGAAAATAATAATAATAATAATAATAATGGAAATTCAAAGCACTTCCCTTAGACATAATAATGGACTACAAGCACTGGTTATGGGGCTGGAAAGACATGTTACTCATGTTTGAAGGCACCCCTCTAACTAAGGTCCTTCCTTCCTTCTTCTCTTTCCGTCTTTCTTTTGGAGTGATGATTGTTCTTTGAGGTGGTTGTGGACTCATGGTGATTAGTAGGAAGGAACAAATCAATGCGAGGTTACTATTCATAGTATGGACTTGGTTTGAACTTGGACAGATAGGTATGCTAATCATTTTAATCAAGTATTTCAGAAGAACCTATTGTGGACATGGTTAAGTATCTTACATCCTGATCTTTACAATCCCTTCTCATCCCATTATTCACCTCATCGCTACATGTGATTATGAACCTTTTGGTTTTGTGTAGTATAGTGCAACATCTCAACCACTGTAGTTGTGTTGTTTGGAACAAAGGCATGATCTGCATTTAACTTCTTAGGTGCTCACGGACATCTATAGAAGTGGTTATGCAAGGACATTATGGTAGGAGCTTGCTTTGGGGAGGACCCACTTGCATAAATTTTGTTGATCATGGCTTTGAACTAACCTTCACATCTTTGAGAACATCAGTGATGGTTTCTCTAAATTTATGCACAATTTTGGGACTACTTCTCATTTGTTTCATTAATTTTCCCTACTTTTCTATTTCCATATCCATTAATATTTCTTGGCCATCTTCTAAATCAGACCTTTGCTTTCAAATGTTTGAAAACTTATGCGCTTTGAAATTTCTTCTAACATCCTATTTTTAAACATTGTGGTAACTAGTAGTACTTGATCAAAATAATGTGAATAGCTTGATGATTTTAGGTACCTCATAGCCTTTGGCATAGTACGCTATCATTACCTTATGATTAAACATAAACTAAGGAATCTAAAAAGGGTTAATTACTAATGAATATTTATCAAGACTAATGTTGAAGATTTGGTGATTACATGTAATCCTAAAAGAAAAGCCTACAGAAGAAGGTCTTTTGCTAGGCACGAAAATGAAGCCAAAAGAGGGACAACAGAGGATATGCCCATGGACAAATCGTAGCACATACAAGATAGTAGCTCAAGCATTGCATGTTTGCTAGATCCATGGGATGATGAGAAGAAATTGTAATCCATCCTTCAAGAATGTTCTACATAACCAAAGAAGGATCAACATAATAATCAAGGTTGAAAGTTTGCCACTACTAGTGGCAACAAGAAGAATTATCTTCAGTGGGTTTTGAAGACCTCTACAAATGTTGTAATCTTTAATATCTATCCAATATTTTTGTCATTTTTTAATGCATTTTCTTGAATAAAATTTTGTAATGCAGCACTCAAAGTTAGCCAATAGTTAGCATCAGTCAATAATCCCATCATCCAAATTTTTTGTAAAGAAAGCTTGGTCCTATCCAATTAACTTGAGGACAAGTTTTCATTAAGTTGTGGGGGTATGATGAAGTGTATTTTTTCTAGCTCCTATATCAAATATCCAATATCGGAGCCATAATATTAGATACCTAATATTGGGGCCCAAGAAGTAATGCCAGAGATCTGATATCGTGGCATGCATGCCAACCTAAAAGTATAACACTTGGACACATAGTTTGGACATTCTTTTGCCAATAGATTAGCTAAACTCTTGTAGTTTTATTCCATAGTCTTAAATAACATTAAGTGAGTGCCCACAATGTGGATTTGAGTTAGTTGTATTGTCTCTTATTTGAGTGGCAATGTACCTAGACACATTCCATGAACAATAATGAGATTGAGATTGAATGTTATTCATTGCAGCACTTGGCCTTAGATTAAATTTACTTTTACTGTAATTTATATACCATATAATTAGTTAATATTTATGTTTCCAGGCATCTTAATGAATTGGGGGAATGAGTGTGACCATTTTCGAGCATAAACATGTATTTTCTTGGTAACCCCAGTAGTGTTATTGCTTGGTTTGCCTAGTAGCATAGTGCTTGGTAATCCTAGTAGTGGATACGTGGGTTCAAGATGTGTACAACAAGTTGGGAACAAACTCTCATTGCTTGTAGGCTAGTTTAGACTTTACTTTCCATTATTAATTACTTTAAATAATTGATTTCTTTATTAATGTTAGGAGTAGCATAAGGTTGCAACAACATCAATTATCATATGCCTCACTTTGGGCTAAACCATACGTGACAAAGCTATCACTAGTTTAAGTGGGAAGACAAGGAATTGTGATCAAGGCATAATGATCTAGATGTCATAACTAGTTTCATCCATGGAATTTGACCAACTCATGCATGAACACTTGTGATTTTTATGGTTGGGCATAGGGGGTACTTTGCTGCTCATCAGAAATGTAGGAAAAGTGGCATTTAACCCCCATGGTGTTAATAATGCAAGAAAGTAGCTGGGTGTTACAAACATGTATGCATGCTTTTGCAGCATTAAAAAGCTACGAGAACAAACCTTTAGATGACACTTTATATTTTTTATAAGAAGATGTGAATTTGCAGCAGGCAATTTATATGATATGAACACATGAAGTCATTGTAAGTTAACATAGGAGGATTCCATCAACATAGTGGTGTGCTGCCTAATATGATACTTCCTCTAAACTTAGGGAGAATGTAATGATGTGTTAGATTAGCATACCCCTTGGAATTGAGCTTGGTGATTGCAAACGATATGCTACATGAAAAGTAAGAAATGCTTCCTTGACTTGAAGTACAACATGTCACTTAGAAACCATAAGTCATATGCTCTAAGTAATGAGAAAATGAATTTCTTCCTAATATCGTGATGTAGCATAATTAATGTTTTTATCATCATCATCATCATAGCCTTGTCCCAACAAAATAGGTTTGGTGACATAGTTCTTTTTCATCATTTGCCTCTGTAAAGAGGTAAATCTTTGTTTATTTGTAATTATTTCAAATCATCTTCAATCATTTTTTCCCATTTTTTCTTCATCTTCCTTTAGGTGGATTTTCTAGAATAGTGATGTGATAACCTCTATGAAGAGCCAGATCTTTGTTTATTTGCAGTTTTTTCAAATAATCTTTATTCAATTTTTTCCAATTTTCCTTGTCTTCCTTTCAGTGGCTTTTCTAGAATAGTGATGTAAAAACCATTTTTATAGGCTCATTGTCTTCTTTGCACATACCCAAACCATCTAATGTTCCATTCTTGTAACTTATATAAGCCACTCCAAGTCTTCGTATAATGGTAACATTCAACATCCATATATGCATTTGCATTTCTACCACATTGATTTGTTATTCATGCCTCTTTTGCATTGTCTAATATTTAGAACTATATAAGATGACATACTTGCTTGTTGTATTGTCAAATTTTCTTTTTAGTTTTATTAGTATTCTTTTATCACATGGAACACCACTAGCTTGTTACCATTTTGACCATCCTACCTGAATTATATTTTCTATATCTTTATTAATGTTACCATTTGAGTGAATAACTAATCCTATGTTATGGAACTATTTGCAGTGAGATCAATGTTACTATAATAAGGTTATTTAATGTAAAGAATTATTACTAGTGATAGATGGCTTAAGTGGTTACTTCATTGCATTTTCAGGCAAAAGGTTACTATTTCAAATCATAATTAAGGTATTATTATAATTCTTTGTATCTTTTTGACTATAATTCTTGGGAAGTTCTTATGGTCATTCTTTAGGGTTTTAATATTCCATCCCACATGATTATATAATTAATGCTCAATGCAACATTACTTATGTGATCTAAGCATATGATTTAATCTTAGAATGATAATGTGTTTTATTACCACATTTCTTTTTAACATTTAGGATTCTAACATTACACCCCACTGATTACGTAATTGATGCTTAATGAAACACCACTTATGTGATTAAAGTGTAGGATTTGTAATGCACACATCATAGATTTAATGCAAAGGAAAATGGAGGTGTTTGAATCCAAAATAATTGAAACATAGGTACACCCCAAGATATATAATCCAATTAGAACTTTATATAGCTCAACATTACCCACTAGAATTGAACTTATGAGTTAGAGCTTTCAAATCAAGTGTCTTACCACTAGGCTAACATTGCATTATTGGAACCTGAAATAAATCAAGCATAGGTATACTCCAAGAAAATTGGTAATGTGTTTTATTGCTAGATTTCCTTTCACTAAATTGTAGAAGGGTCATTTGTAAAGTGTGAAGGCTTAAATTCAGGGTGTTCAAACCCAAAATAAGTGAAACATAGGTGCACCTCCAAGATTTATAAAAGTTTATAACTTAATACTACGTAGTAGAATTGAACATATAACCTCAAGCTGACCCATACCAATAAGCTAACACCTCATTGTTACTTAGGCTTATATTACTACACATAAACCTTATGTATTTCTTGAGGTTAAGCTTTTATTAAAAATAGGAGGTTACTAACAAGCAAATAAGTCAGTGGGTTTGGCAATCTTAATGGAGCGTATGCTAGGGAAGAATCAATGATGATCTCATTTAGCATGGTAAATATAAATTATATCATGCGAATTTAGCATTTTTTCTCTTCATAATTTGTATGAAAGTTCTTCAATTTTTTTCCAATATAAAATAGGGATTTACTTGAGGCATTGAAGTAGGAGGGTAAATTAGGTTAGTTTTGGGTGATGTTGTGAGAAATCCCCAGAATATGTTTTTTTTTCAGCTGATGGGTGGAAACATGATATTACTGATTCCTAGGTTACACAAAAAATAGTGTTACACACAAAATACACTAAATAGTGTCACACAAAAAGAACTAAATATGTTATTCTATCTATTTAGCTAGAGGGAAGTTATGGTATTCTAGTTTACACACAAAATAGTGTTACACAAAAAGAATAAGATAATAGTTAAAACTTAAGTTACCTAATAGATAAATACGGCCTAAGATGTGACAAAAATTTTTAGGGAAAAAGTTTGAATTGGTCATGTGACAGTTTCCTGATTTAGTCCATATGAGAGTAAATATTAATTCTCCTATTCATAATGAGACATAAACCTAAAAGAACAAATCTAAGGCAGAAACGTTTAGAAAATAGCAAAGTAGGTGGTGAGAATGCCCAATAAGACAACAAGGTAGAGTTGTAGCATTGAATGTTTATTGTCCACTCACTACTAGATACATATACCACAAAGGGGATATAAAAAGGGGTCAGCCATTATGGTTTTAGCAAAATAAAAAATGAAAAAAAAGTAGTATAATAAGCTACAAAATTCAAGAGAGACAAGATTGATTATGCACAATCTATCTATGCAGATGCTCAAGTTGTGAGTTAATGTTAAATCTGTCACTTGCCTAGAGAAGCCAAGCCAGAACTATTTTACAAATTTCAGTGCCTGATAAAAGAAAATTTATAGATGAAAGTACAAAGTAGAAGTGTGGTTAAGATAGAAGGGAGACCTATTAGGAATAGCAACATATCTTTCCTGTACATTGTGTAGATTCCAACTACCCTATTAATAGTCTATATTTTTATACATTTTCACCATCGTTCTATATATTTTTATTTCTTTTTGGACTTCTCTATAACCGAATGTATAAGTAGCCATACAATGAATGAAATGAAATAACATATTCCTTTTCCATTGCAAATTTAACAATACCTGCATTTGAATTGATAGAAAATGAAAAAATTTGCTCTACATGGTGCACAAAAATAAGCCACGAACAATAACCCTCCTCTCCCTCCCTAGCTGCCTCTAATGGCATCTTTCTGGCTCCATCCATTAGGGTCTAGATGCTCCTTTCCCTTTTTTTTGAAATTATTACTATTCTTAATTTAATAGTGCTTGTTGAATGTCAGTATTAAATGCCCACTTAAATTTGAATTCATGACCTAGGTTTCTCTTGCTAAGACTCTTATTACTAAGGTAACAAGTTGTAAGTTTGCTGATCAAGGTTGGCTCATAAGAATTTCTATGCAAAGAAGCTATTTTGTTGGGACAAGGCTAGGATGATGATGATGAACATGATGAATTATTATATTGTATTAGGAGTTACACTCAAGGCATCATTATATTCCTCCATAATTCTCCTATGTAGTTCATTTTAATATATCATGCCAACTATATGTCTTGGGGTGAACTTATAATCAAACTATTTAAAATTTGACACCCCCTACCCTACAAGATCATCTAATGTTTTGCCTATAGATTTGATGTTTCTCTTGTAAATTTGATTTTTCTCTAATGAAATTGATGTTTAGCTTGCAAATCTAATTTTTCTCTAATGGATCTAATTTCTCATTCTTTGATTTTTCTCCAATAGATTTGATCTCTTTAGAATTAATTACTTTCAAATTCTTTAATCAATGCAAAAATGTTTACATCAATGTAGAATCTTATAATGCATATTTACAAGTTGGTGACGTCTTCTTCTAGTTATAATGATAAATCTAAGACACTTGATTTTGTTCTCTTTAATAATGTATATGAGCCATTAGTAGTTGATTTTACATAATGATATATATTGATGAGTGGTGAGAGTTCCCAACACCCAACCATACAAGCCACAAGCATATGCATGCAATTATATCATAATCTGTAGATGGGATAATATGAGTATACTAGCATATTAATGACAAGTTTGTGATTTCTATCTTCCCACTAAAGTTACCAAGGTTCAAAGTATATGGTTTAACTCTAATATGATTAAGTCATGTTGAAAGGTTGTTAAATTGCTAAGGAAAAATGTTATGAAATGAATACAAGTTCTATCAACTACAAGCAATGGGAAAGTAAAGCTAAGTTAGCTTAATAAAAATAAGCATTTGAACCTAGTTTACCATACATGTCCTAATCTAACATAACTACCACTAGGATTACCAAATAACTTTAGTTTTGAAAGAATTAAGAAAATCTACTATTGGGTTACCAAACTATTATACTTTCTGCTAAAAACCAATCGTACTTATTTCATCCATATTAATAAACATGGAAAAAGTAAATGACTTATGGAATGTAAATGAAAATAGAAAAGTAAATGCATAGGAATGTAAATCTATTAAGTGGAAAAAAAATTGGGAATAATGGGATTATTAACTGATGCTAACTACTGACTAACTTTGAGTGCCACATTACAAAATTTTATTCAAGTGGATGCATAAAAAATGACAAAGTGACAAAAAGACTGGACAGACATTAAAGATTTCAAAATTTGCAAAGGTCTTCAAAAATCTAGTGAAGATTATTCTTCTTGTTGCCGCTAGTGGTGGTAGACTTCCAACCTTGATTATTATGTTGATACTTCTCTGGTTAAGTAGAACACTCTTGAAGGATGGACTAAAATTTCTTCTCATCATCCCATGGATCTAGAAAACATGCATTGTTTAAGTTGTTATCTTGTATGTGCTATGATTTGTCCATGGGCATATCCTTTGTTGTCCCCCTTTTGGCTTCATTTTCATGCCTGGTAAAAGACCTTCTTACTTAGGCATTTCTTTTAGCATCACCTGTATTCATCAAAGGATCAACATTATTTTTGCTAAATTTTCCTTAATAATTAACCCTTTTCAGATCCTTTAGTTTGTGTTTAAGCACATGGTGATGATAGCATACTATGCCCAAGGCTATGAGGTAACTAAAATCATCAAGCTATTCACATTATTTTGATCAACTACTATTAGTTACCAAAATGTTTGAAAATAGGATGTTAGAGAAATTTTAAAATGGACATTCTTAGCCCCCATGACTAATGAGCATAACTTTAGAAGCACACAAGTTTTCGAACAATTGAAACCAAATTTTGATTCAAAAGATTACCATGAAATATTAATGGATATGGAAATAAAAAAGTAGGAAAAATTAATGAAACAAATGAAAAGTAGTCCCAAAATTATGCATAAATTTAGAGAAACCATCATTGATGTTTTAGAAGATGTGAAGGTTAGTTCAAAGCCATGAACAACAAAAGTTATGCAAGGTGGTCCTCCCCAAAGCAGGCTCCTACCATAATGACCTTGCATAACCACTTCTATAAATGTTTGTGGGCACCCAAGAAGTTAAATGTAGACCATGCCTTTGTTCCAAAAAATGCACAACTATTGTGGTTGGGATGTTGCACTATACTACACAAAATGAAAAAGCTCATAATCACATGCAGAAATGATGTGCATAATGGGATGAGAAGGGATTGCAAAGATTGACATGTCCACAACAGGTTCTTGTGAAAAATGTGATTAAAATGATCAGCATATCTATCCGTCCAAGTTCAAACCAAGTCCATACCATGAATAGTGACCTCACATTGATGTGTTCCTTCCTACCAACCACCATGAGTTCACAACCACCTCAAAGAACAATCATCACTCCAAAAAGAGAAGAAAAAGGAAAAAGGAAGGAAGGGCCTTAGTTAGAGGGGCATCTTCATGCATGGGTAGCATGTTTTTCATTATTGTGTGTAAGGGTTGTGCTTTGAATTTCCATTATTGTTTTTTTCTTTTTGTTTTTTGTTTTTTTTTTGTTGTTTTTTCCTTTTTCTTTCCTTTTTTCTAAATTTTAAATTTTTTTTTGAAATGGGAACCACACCATGCAAAGACATATCTTCCTATTTATTAGTCAATAAAGGAGTGATGATACATTCCTCGAGGATTCATAAATCACATAAAGGAAGTCAAAAAGAGAACCCAACAAGTCCCCCTGAGGTCACATCCTTTGCCACTCTCACTTGGTCATTCCCTCTTTCTTTAAGATACAATGATCATTCATCAATTTTAGTTTCATGAAAGAAGAAACAAATTGTTTCCATTAAAAAGACCTTTTATTCAAAGAACTAGAGGGATGAAAGAGGTGGTCTCACTACTTTACACAAGTACTTACCCAATTATCTTTAAAATATAGCATAAAAACCCAACACATATTGTTGACTTCTACATCATGACTTGGCCATATTATTAACAAAAACATAAAATACATTCATAAAACATAAAGAGAATGACTCAAGAAAAGAGAAAAATATAAAGAAATAAAAAACATATGAAGAATTAGAAAATTTTGGAAGAAATAGGAAAATGATAAAAAATTGTAAAACAAAAAATGTGAAAAATAGTTGTTAGTTCTTGAACCAAGATGGAGCATCTCCCCTACAACTAATCTTATGGTCGCACATTTAGAAGAAGGATTGCATAATCCTTTGGTTATACACCATTGATTTTCCATTTATCATCATTATTGATTTAATTAATCATGTGGTAGCACATCTAACATTGGTGATAATCTTATTTGGATCATTAAGAGATGTGTCTTCATCTAGACTTGAAGGTATTTCCATTTTGGGGGATCCATATGTGTTTGCTTCTTCTTCTTAATTTTCTATTTTAATTCCCAGGTCTTTGTGTTTAATATCCTTTTCTGATGTATAATCAAAGTGTAAGATATATGCATCTAAGTCCTCTGTTTGGTTAATTTTCTTAAGTCTAAAACTAATAAGTAGATCAGTTGCTTTCATGCATCTTTACAATAGTTTTATATTACAATTTCCAAGCCACTAGATATCTTCTAGTTTAGTGCTTACTATGTAGACTAGTTTTTGCTCAAACACTTGCTCCTAAACTTTATGGTGGATCAGTATAGGGGTTGTGTTAATATTTTGAACTTTTAGTTCATATCTACACCCTTTATCATTATTAGTGATGCATGGATTCTTCTATCTCTCCACAATGATAGGTTTATCATTTATGTCTTATGTTGGAGTGGTAATGTTTTTTTTTTTTTTTGCATATGATTAGGAGACATCATTCTAGTGAGGAAGGTTGTTGCACTAGATTGGCCTTTTGTTGGGTTTGATGTGCTAGTAGGTCTACGATTTTTGTGCCCATGTGTGAAAATCATCCTAAATAAAGGATGTTTCTGAGGTTGTGGTTGAGATTTACTAGCATTATCATTTTCATTTATGTTCACAACACAAGTGGTATTCTTTCATTAATGTTGTGGTGTTAAACCTTTCTATGTTATTGGTGGTGACATATGGTGGAGGGAAGTATGAGAATATTGAGGATATGATAGAGGATGAGAGGCATGAGGTGGTGATCCTTCAAGTTGATGATATTTGGGATAGTGGTAGTAGTGATTTGAGGTAGAGGAAGTAAAACTAGTCAAGGAAACAAGTTGTTGAACATAACATCCATATGGATCTGGCTAATAGTAAGGGTAGTGCTGGTTTGATGATGACCTACCTCATGATTGTGTATTTTTCCACTATGGTTGATGATATTGTTAAGGCTGATAAGAAGTTCCACTAGGATAGTACGATTGGTTGTAGAACTATCTAAAATTACCTTGTAAGAAAGGTAATTTGCTAGGCATTTGCTTTTGTACGAACTTGGGATTCAAAGCAAAAGCTCAATACTCATGTAGATGTAACATGACTAGGAAATAGTCATGTGGATGGTCATATAGGTAGATGTCACATCCATCATTTTCTTTTATGTTTAAGTCTATAGGCTCTGCTTCTACAACCATTTTTTCTTTTTGCCAATAAGAGTTCCTATTAGTTTCTTGGTTCTTTTTTCGTCCTCTTGTTTTGATCACTGATTCATTTTTTGTTACTTTTTCCTCTATGGTTTTCATGTAAGTTGCAACTTTTTCATTCTTCAACTCCCACATCGTATCTAGCCTTGCTTCAAGTTCATTAATATACTTTTGTATTGGTAAGGTTTGTTGTGAAATCACCTCATTGAGAGCTACCTATTTTTCCTCATCATAGATATGGATCCTTTTCTTTTGAAGAGTTAGATCCTAGTTATTTTCCTTTACATTCTCTCATTTACATAATCAACCTTGGGCATAACTCCAAAGGTTCTCTCTCATTGCATTACAAAGCCCATCTATGATGTGGAAAAGTTGCTCTTTTGGAGAGAAATCATGGCTAGGACATCCATGTAGTAGCGAATAGTATCTATCTAAGGCCACATCTAAGGGTTCATGATTTTCTTGCTTCCACCCTTAGATTTATTTTCTTAGGTTGGACACTCTTGCATAGGTTTGGTACTTTTCATTGAAAGGTTCAAACATTGTGGATCATCGGTCGATTGAATCTGGTTCAAATGACCTATACCAACTTTTAGCTTCATCTACTAGTATCCTAGGAAAGAGCTCAAGCTTTTGCCACTTACATTTAATATTTTGCAAGGTGCAAGCATAATGGAAGGCTTGCAAGTGATGTTGTGGATCATAATTATGGCCTCCCATAAGTTTAGGAATGTTTTCCATATTAAGCCATTTAATGCAGCTATCCCTTTGATGCCTTTGGGATATTTGAACTACCTCCCTAATCAATGTTAGGTCCCTAGTAACCAATAAGGGTTCATTTGTACTAGACACATCATGGTGATAATCTATATTTCTATTCATCTAATTATGATGATTTTGTCTATGCTCATTTTGATGTCTTTGATTTTGTCCTTGGGGGTTTGATTTCTATCTTTATCTTCACCCAATAGTGGAGCTCTATCTCTATACCTATGTTCATCTTTGTTAAAACTAGACATTGAAGAGGAAGAGCAAGATAAGTAACTAGGAGAATCTTCATGGCTTCTATAGTTCTCCCAATGGTCCCTTGGTGTATCATTTCTAAATTTAGAGGAGGTCTTAGGCCTTGAGGCCCTCCTTGTTCTAGGGCCTACTTCATCTTCTCTAGAATTATCTACCTTAGGTGAATGTATTCCTCAATTGTGGTTAGGGTGGAAATGAGCATATGAAATCCCTACATGAGGTTGTTCACTTCATCTTTCTTTAGTATAGATCCTCTTAGTTCTCTAATGAATGTTCTCATCATACGTTGCATTATTGGTCCAATGTGTAGAAGACATGTTTTTAAATGTGTGAATTAAAATAAAATATTAATATTTTCTAATTGATAATTACAGTGATCATTTATAATATAACTAATCTAGATAACTAGCACCATCCTCGACAATAGTGCCAATGATGAGTGACAAGTACGCCCTATGCCCAACCATACAAAACACAAGCATTCATGTATGATCCAGTCAAATTCCATGGATGGGACTAGTTGTGCATCTAAATCATTAAACATTGATCACAATTCGCTATCTTTCCACTTGGACTAGTGGTAGCTTTATCATGTATGGTTTAGTCCAAAGTGAGGCATATAATTCTTGATGTTGTTTTGGTCTTATGCTACTCCTAATGATAATAAATAAATAAATTATTTAAATTAATTAACAATGAAAAGTAAAGTCAAACTAGCCTATGGGCGATGAATGTTCATTCATAGCTTGTCGTACATGTCCTAAATCCACATATTCACTACTGGGATTACGAAGCACTATGCTATTGGGCTAATCAAGCAATAAATTTGCTAGGATTACCAAGTGAATACATGTTTACGCTCGAAATTGGTTGCACTCATTCTACCAATTCATTAATATGCATGGAAATGTAAATATTAACTAAGTACATGGAATATAATTTGCATTAAAAGTAAATTTAATCTAAGTCAAAGTGCTACAATGAATAAGAATCAATCTCAATCTTATTGTTGTTCATGGAATGTGTCTAGGTACATCGCCACTCAAATAAGGCATGGTACAACTAACTCAGGTCCACACTATAGGCACTCACTAATTGTTCTCTAAGACTATGGAATAAAATTGCAAGAGTTCGTCTACTCCATTGACAAAATAATGCCAATACATGATGGGAGCATGCTTATTTATAGGTGAAAACTGACACTACATTGATAAAGCGACGTCAATGCATCATTACATGTGTCGATTAGGTTGCATCGATGGGGTCACATTGATGTAATTACATTGAAGTAGCTATGTCGAGGTAGTTGTGTTGAAGTAGCTACATCGAGGAAGCTACATTTGCCTTGATGCAATGAATTGATGCTTCAACAATAGCCTTTTACAAAAATGTGTGTTTATTCAAATTTTGAGTTACATTCTTCATAATCAAAGTGTTCATTTGTAATTAAATGATGTGATGAAAAATCATAACATTTAAGTTATTCAAACCAAGTATTTTTATTAAGCTAGGCAATGTTTCAATGGTGCAATGTTCCCTAGATATAGGATCTTTTACACATAAGTATGCAATGTTGATCATTTGTCATTGGTCTCCTAATTTTGATGTCCAATCTAAATAGTATACCCTAAGATATATACCCTAATTTGAACTTTATAACTTAGCATTTCCCACCAGAATCAAACCCATGACTTAGAGCTTTCAAGTTAGGAGTCTTACCACTAAGCTAACATCTCCTTGTAATTAGAACATTATAGCTTAGCCTTACACACTAGAATTGAACTGATGACTTGGGCCTTTCAAATCAAGAGTCTTACCACTAGGTTAACACCTCATTGAATCTAAAATAATTTAATGATAAGTGCACCTGCAACATATAACCAATAATGAGGTATTAGCCTAGTGGTAAGATACTTGATTTGGAATCTACATGTCATGGGTTTGATTCCCATGGGCAATGGTAAGTCATATAAAGTTCTATATTGGGGTATACCTATGTTTTAATTAATTCAAGTTCCAACACCCCCACCCGTGCTAACATAAAATATGAAAAGAATTATAGAGAAATATAATAATGTCCTCAACATGATTTGAATTAGCTAACATAAAATATTAGAATAATTATAGAGAAATATAATAATCTCTTCAACATGATTCAAACTAGCCACATATTACTTAATAAGATAATGAGTAACTACTTGAGTCACCTAGCACTAGCTATGCCATAAAAATGCAATTTTGGTTATGAAAATTCTTCCTAGCATCCACCTTCAACTTTAATCTTAATAATAATGAGTTTAACAAAAATGAAAAATTTGTTACAAGGTTATAATTAGTTTAAATACAGGTTTTGGTTGACTGGTTAGATAGTTATGTCTCCATTTTTTGACCAAAATAATGAGATGTTAGCCTAGTTGTAAGACTCTTAATTCAAAAGCTCGAAGTCATGGGTCTGATTTTGATAGACAATACTAAGTTAGAAAGTTCTAATTAAATTATATATCTTGGGGTGTAACTATATTACAATTATTATAGGATTTCAACACTCCTTAATTTGATAAGTCCAAGTTATAGGATCAATTATGGTGGACAATATTGAGTTATAACATTTTAATTTGACTATATGTCTTATGGGAAAATATGCTTAAAAGGGTAAAGGATTAGTAAAAGTAAAATGGATTAGATAAATTGAAATTTTAATGGAAAACCAAGCAACATGGAAATAAAGATTAGAATCCAAAATCAAAAAGTTTTTCAATGTAAGTAATTTAGATACTTCGGGTTTCTAGTTCAAGTAGATGGTAAAATTAATAATGATATGATAAACATAATTGAAGTAGGATGAAGGAAATGGTGGGAAGCTAGCGAGATGCTTTGTGATAGAAAAAGTCTTGCTAAATTTAAGAATAAGTTTTACACAATTATTAACAAACTTGTAATTCTTTATTGCATGAAATGCTTACTTACTGTAAGGTAGATATTGGTTGCAAGTAGAAAAGATTAGATCAATTACTTTCTCTGTCTCTTTTTCTTGAAGAAAGTTAAACCTAGTTCTATGGTAGGCTAGGAAAATCTAGAAGATTAAATATTGATTACATTATTAACAATGCCAGAGATAAAATTAAAAATTTGAGAACACATTAACTAGAAAGCAAAAAAATACCAAACAAAAGGGAAGCTACTAGGGCCTATAATACAATACAAAAAGAAGGCCTCAAATACTAACAAAAAAAAAAGATAATGAAATACTAAGGACATGTTTGGTTGCTTGAATCTATAGATGTTGAATTGTTGAAGATGTTGAATCATTATATATTACAATTCTAAAAGTAAATTTTTGAGTTGACTCAAAAATCAATAGGAGTGGATACATTAGGAGGGTCATAGAAGAATATCATGATACATCTTCATAAAAACACATAAAATCAAAAAAAAAAATTAATCTTAGAAGTGGAATCTATAGATGTAACATTTGAAGACTTATGTAACAAAATATGTTATAAAAGAAAAAAGCAAAATACAAGATTAGACAAAAGGAATCCAAAGAAGTGAATCATCGAACAAATAAGCAATACTAAAAAGTTAAACTCTGAATTTTTCTCAAATGAATAAAGCTAAGTAATTGAAAGTATTCTTTCTTAAAATTCACCACTACCATGGTAGTGACAGGAGTATAAACAATTTATAACAAATCTCAGAACTAGGGCCTTAGAATTGCATTGTTCTTATGTGGAGACCCACTAATTTCTACTACATGACAGTGTATGAAAGGAAAAGGCAATAAGGGCTCTATGTTCATTGTGTTTTCATGTTTCTAGAACATGGAAGGATTAAGAAATTATGTCATGAGTGAATATGTAGTTCCAACATGTATTAGTCACATATTTAGGTAGTTCTAATTTAAATATATGTTTTTGGTGGTAAAGATTATTTTTGATGAACCATGATATTGAGGTCGCAATATTGCATCTGCAATATCAGGTCCACGATATCGAAGCCTACCATGTGATGTCGGATACCCAATATCGAGACTTGCCTCCTTGCCTATAAATAAGAGGTAGGTGCACTTGGTTTTGCAATAGTTAGTTAGACCCTTAGCTGAAATCTTGCCTTTTCTTCCTCCCAGAGTTAGAATTATTTCTATGTGCCCATAGTAGGAGTCATAAAGTGAATAGATCTTTATTCGAGCATTGTGTACCTGAGCACACCTTGTGTACGACAATAAAGACGAACTTTATGATAAACCTTGCAGCATCCAGAATAGATTAATTTGTGTTAATTGATATTATTAAATGCTTTTCTAGTTAATTAATGTCTTCTCTCACCCTACACTTTCTTATGTAAATACACTCAATACGATCACTTCGGGCATGTGCGTAACACTTGGTAACCTAGTAATGATTAGCGTTTGATAATCCCAATAGTGTTGCACTGGTTCAGGATGTGTATGGCAAGTGGGAACAGATGCTGGTGTTAGGATTAGTTAGAACTTAGTTAATGAGTAGTTAAGTTAAATTAGTCACTTAGTTATCTCTCTTCTCCCTTATTAGCACAAGACATAAAAACATAAAAGATATAAAAAATCATATGCCTCAAGCTTACTTAACCATACAATCATGAAATAAAAGTAATTTTGGGAAGACAATGATTAACCAACCTATCCTTATTCCATAGAGGCGCATAAGCACTTAGTCCTTGGAATTCGACTGGATCATGCGTGAAATGCTTGTATTCGTATGGTTGAGGATAGGGGTACCTTGCTGCTCATCATTGGCACTATTGTTGAGGACTTAGTTGTTTGTGCACTAATTAGAACTTAGGAAATCATTCACATTGTTGGAATGAACCCTTAGGGTTGGTAGAGAAAATGAAAACAATACATTGCACACTGAACAAAAAAGTATGTCTCCTTCTTTATACGAAAGCACTTCACTGCCTATGTCTAAAACAAGAAACAATTAGTGGCATAATACACATGACATTGATCTTCCAGTCCCTTATTAGTTTCATGTGGTATATGTTCATCCTGATGAATATGTACCAACCTTTACCTTTATCCTCCACTAGGATGAACAACTGCATTGGCGAGACTTAGAAGGTAACATAGTGTTACCTCTTGATCGCTCTGTCCTAGGCATGCTTTTTTGTGATCTCACATAAATTGGCATGTAGCACTTATAGACAAAGTACATTGTGCATGATCATGAATTGAGAGAGTACCGACCCATGGAGGCACAATGTCAAAGGGATTTGCAACAAGAGAGACATCATGAATCCATGAAGGAAAAGTTGTCACAAAATGTCCCACATGTCCTAAGCGAAAATGAGGGTGGTGAACCTGCTTTAGACAGTTTTCCACACAATGATGTTCCCCCTATTGACTTTGGTCAAGGGGTTGTGTATCAGAATCTTTATTGAACTATCCATAACCCAAATTATGGTATCGAAAGGATCTAAAAAAGGAACACAAGCACATGACAAAGATGGAAATTCTAATTGTAACCACGATCAAGGTTGCGACCACTGAAGAGAAGGAAGCAAGCAACGACATGGTGATGGTTTCCCTTCTTCTTCACCTTCATCATCTCCTTCACCCTCTCGTTCAGGATCTAGACACAGTCACAAAGAAAAAGACCATGAGGAAAAGGGTAAGCGAAATGAGAATCATAGATGAAGTAGTTGAGAAAGGGGATGAGGGTACCCTAGAGAAACACATCGTGAGAGAAGGGAGAGTAGGAAACAACATAGGCATCATAGATGCCACAAACAGGATGATCATGATAAACCCCTACTTGCTACTTGAAGTATGCTAAACATAACTGAGGCCATTAGGATCCCAACAAGGCACCAAAAGGATAGTAGGATCAAGAGATTAGATATGAACAACATCCCATGATTTGAAGGGGGATACAATGCTAATCCTCAAAATCATCTACAAGAATTTCATGATGCATGTGCCTTACAAAACATAGAAAGCAAATGGCAAAAACTTAAGTTGCTCCCATGGACACTAGTTAAAGAAGCGAAAAGCTGGTACTGGTCCTTAGAATCGAAATCCATTTGTAGGTGGAGTACTATGTTAGAACTATTCAACGACAAGTACCAAACATACTCTTGAGTGTCTAACTTGTGAAAGCAAATCCAAGGATGGAAACAAGGAGGACATGAACCCTTGGATGCTACCATGGGCCGATACTATGCACTGTTACATTGTTGTCTTGGCCATGGTTATTCGCAAAGAGATCAACTACGCCATCTCATAGATGGGCTTAGGCATGAAACGAGAAGAATCCTTGGGACTTATGCCCAAAGAAAAGTATCCAAGCTTAGGTCCCATCAAATTCAAAAACTATTGGAGCAAGTTGCTAAGGAATAAGGTGAGCTATAGAAGAGAGAAAGTGTAGAAGAGTATAATAGAGATCCTTCCCTCTGGAAGAGGGAAGTAAGATTTTGTGAGGATGAGGAAGAGTCACCACTTGAAGAGATGGTGAATAGGAGAACTTTACCTATCAAAAAGATGACATTAGAAGTATCGGAAAAGGTAGATCAAATGTGGGATTCCATAGAAAATAGATTTCAAACTATTCTTAAATTAGTAGAGGAGCTTAGAGAGCAAGGTAGTGAAAAAATAAAAAAGAGAGAAGATAAACATGCACGTAGCAAGGGTAAGGGCAAAGTTGCCATCATTGAAGAGGTTGTGGATTCAAAAACAAAAAATCATACTGGATGCAAGATATGTCAATATGACCATCCTAAGGGATGTTACCCTATAATCTCACATCTCCAGGAGTCTGGGGTGTATGCACTCAATGCATGATTGAACAAATAGCAAACACCTAGAAGGTTACCTTACCCCCAAGGTAAACCAAGATAGTTCCACCAATCTTTAATGTATTATCCAAGTGAAACTCCACCACAACTGATTGAGCAATATGAATAGTGGAAACACCCACAATCATGGGAAATGCCACCACCAAGGCAATAGTATCCTTATCGACAACCTGACCCATATGGATATTATGTGCAGCACCCAATCTCTCCACGTGACTCTATTGGTCATGTTACTCCTCAACATCACTACCAATCCCATGAGTATTATGGGACTTCCTCTTCTCTGGGCTATATTTCTCAAGCATATCATCCTTCTCATCCGGCCACATCTCTTCGACGAATAGTTCCACTACCACCTACTCCCACAATGCAAGGTAAACTCCCTACCCAGCCACAACAATGTAATGCAACAAGGGTTGTTAACTCTTAACCTACTGTTGGTTCCAAGAATCCATGAAAAAAAGACCTTTCTTTAGAATCGACAGTCTAACCAAGTCCTTTCAATCACAAGAAGCTAATTCCTTAGACACCTCAATATCAATCAAAACTTTAGAGCCTCCTTCAACCCAGCCACCACACTCAACGCATACGTTCATGCTAACACATGTTGTTACCGATCGAATCAAAGCTAGCCATCATTCTAGGAAATTCTCTAATCTTGGGAATTCTCTTATATACTTAAAAATTTTTGGGAATGAGCCATGAAAAGCTCTTTTGGATTTAGGTTCTAGTGTTAATATAATCTCTCAAGAAATGTACAAGGCCTAGAACCTACCTTCATTGAAAAAGAGCAACATCCATCTAGAGTTGGCTGACTAGTCCATCATTGTCCCATTGGGACTAGTGGAGGATATTGTTACCACTATTTGTGGGTGGTCATCCCTAGCTAACTTCCTAGTGATTCAGGTGAACAACAGTAAGGGGGAATTCCAAATCATAATGGGAAGGGCATGGCTAAGCACCATCGACGGATGCCTAGGAATCCACGATCTTTCCCTAGAAATATTAAAGGAAAATACATTCGGAAAGATTGAGAAGAAAAAATTTCCATGCATCAGATATAGTGACATGTGGTGTAATTGCATGTAGAGGTCATGGTTTGTGCAAAGTTTAGCACTGCTTGCATGCAATCAGTGTGCACAAGTGATCAACATACAAAGATGCCTGTATGCAGCAGGCACACTGTAGAAAGGCACCTAGTGGCTGACAATTGATCAAGAAAGTAGTTCAATCATATGCATGGAACCAACTGAGGGTTTGACTTGCACTTACATTGATAGCATAGACACATTAGAGCAAGTCCACGACCAACTTCCAAGTATTAGCCTTGAAAATATCAACTGGGGAAAGTTGGAAATCCTTGAGAAATTTGAGTATGAGCTCCTCAAGCTAAAATCATTGTCCACCGATATGGAATAGACGTTTCTTAAAAATGGAAAATCTATAATTATTAATGCGAAGCTTGCTACAAACAAAAGGAGAGATTGTTGAAGGTAATAAATAAATGATCAAAAGCCTTCGCTTGGTCATATCCTAAATTAACTGGAATAGACCCTAGGATATGCCAGCATAGAATTTACATCGATCCCTCAATGAAGTATCAAAGACAACCATAGAGGTGATTGAACCCAAAGCTGAAGCAAGTAGTTAAGGAAGAATTTGAACAACTTCTCAAGGTTGGGTTCATATACCCCATTACGNAAGAAATTGAATAGCTTCTCAAGGTTGGGTTCATATACCCCATTACGGATAGCGAATGGGTTAGCCCATTAGTTATTGTGCCTAAAATGGAAGGAAAATGAAGGGTGTGCATAGATTTTAGGCTACTAAATATGGAAACATTCAAAGATCACTTTTCATTTCCATTTGTTGACCAAGTCTTAGACATCATCGTAAGGCATCACTATTACAGTTTTCTGGATGGATATAGTGGATATAACCAAATAAAAATAGCCCTAGAAGTCCAAGCTAAGACTACGTTCACCAGTCCTTGGGGAATGTTTGCATACAAACAGATGTCGTTTGGCTTGTTCAATGCCCCTGCAACATTTCAATGACTAGTTCTAAGCATATTCCAATAGTAGATATGGAATGGCATGGAGGTATTTATGGACAACTTCTCCACTTATGGAGCAAACTTTGATCAAGACTTGGACCAGTTAGAACAAGTGTTAAAAAGCTATGTAGAACCAATGTGAGGATCAATTAGTAGAAAAGCCATTTGATGGTCCAAGAAAGCATGGTACTAGGGCACAAAATATCACACAGAGGGCTAGAGGTAGATCTCGAGAAAATCAAAGTTATCTAAGGAATTACCAGTTAATCAAAAACTATCAAACATATTTGGTTATTCCTTGGACACATTAGCTACTATAGGAGATGTATTGAGAACTTTTCAAATGTTGCCAAACCATTGGTTGAATTAACGAAAAAGGATGTACCTTTCGAATGGACCAGGAAATGCGAATTAGCTTTCCAAACTTTGAAACAGAAGCTAGTAGAAACACCCATTCTACAAGCTCCTGACTAGTTTAAACCATTCCATATCATGAATGATGCATCCAAATATTCCTTAGAAGATGTACTTACACAATTAGATGATCAAAAATTTTACTATTACATCCACTATGCAAGTAGAAGTATCATTGGTGCACAACTTAACTACACTACAATAGAGAAAGAATTAATGGTTGTATTGTTTGCACTAGAAAAGTTTAGACACTATGTATTGGGATATAAAGTATATATACATACAGATCATTGTCAAATATGATTCCTTATGAATAAGCCAATAGTAAGACCTTGCATCATATGATGTCTTGTAATCTTACAAGAGTTTGATCTTATGATGATCGATCGTAAAGGCTCCGAGAACGTAGTTGTTGATCATTTATCTTGGTTGTAATGGGACAAAAAAGAGGATGAATATCCAATTTCTAACTATTTCCTAGATGAACTCCACTTTGCAGGTGTAGTAAATAATCAATTAACCACAGAGAAAAATTGGTATAGTAGCATTCTTACCTATCTCCTCACACAACAAACACCACAAGGGTTTGATGCCAAAAAGAAACAACAGTTTCTTCACCGAGCCAAGTATTTTATGGAAATCAATGGACAACTTTAAAAAGCATGTCGTGATGGCTTGGTTCGATAGTGTGTTCCTGATATAGATCAACTGCAAGTTCTTCAAGATGCTCATGAGGGTCCTTATGGGGGTCATTATGCTGGGAGACGAATAGCCATTAAGATCTTGTTTGCAGGATATTATTGGCCTACATTGTTTCGGGATGCCCATCAATTCATCCAATCTTGTGAGAATTGTCAAAGTGATGGGGGAATGACTGCTAGAATGGAGGATCTACAACAATGGATTTAGCTGTTAGAACCCTTCGACATTTGGGGAATTGATTTTATAGGGCCCATTACACCAATGTCCAATGGAAAAGCTTATATTATTGTTGTCGTTGATTACCTAAAAAAATGGGCCAAAGCAGCGACTGTTAAAGATTGTACATCATCTATAGTTACACGATTTGTTCAACAACAAATCATGAATAGGTTTGGTGTGCTACGTGCACTTATTCAGATAATGGTACACACTTCATAGGTGCAACTTCTTGGAAATTAATGCAACGCTTAGGTGTTGAGAATAAATTGACTACACCATACCACCCCCAAGTGAACGATTAACTAGAGGTTACCAATAGGGAGATTACAAAAATATTGACAAGAACTATTAGCAAGTATAGGAAAGATTGGATCACTAAACTGAACAATGCTCCTTGTGAATACTACTCCACATGGAAACTCCCTATAGGCTACTCTTCCTATGAGTTAATGTACAGGAAGCTTCTGACACTTCCTATTCAAAATAAGATTTGTACAATATCCACCACATGTGACCTCAACCTTGACCTTGATCTAGCACAGAAACAATGTTTAGTAACCCTTAACCTGCTAGATGAAAACTGACTAGCTGCCTTGTCATTTAATGAATTACACAAGGCATTCAATAAACAACGTCATGACCTAAGAATTAGGAAAGTTAAATATCAACCAGGAGATAAATTTCTCTACTGGAATCCCACACATGTGCCACAACATACTAAATTTCGAACATTGTGGGAAGGACCTTATATTATTTATGAAACTTTTTCTTTGGGGGCCATGACAATATACAAACCTGAGAGCCTGGACAAGAAACTATTAGTCAATGTGCAACAAACCAAACCTTTCCATGAGCTTAGGATAGCTAGTACACATGCTACCTCTGTTGGTGGACAACCCTACTCACTATTTTGGATCTCATCCTTCCAACTCAGTTGTGGGGGAGATGCTCATCTATGCTAACCATTCTAGGCCCTTAGTTCTTTTTGAATTTTTCTTTTACACATTTTTTTTTGCACATTTTTCAATCTTTCTTATTTTTGTTTTACACCATTGTTCACATTTTTACTATGTCTTTGTTTGCTTGATTTACTTTTATTCATCTTTCAATAAGTGCTCATGATGGTGAATTGAATTATATCATATTGATTGCTAATGTTTGGTTTTTACCTTTGAATTATGATGCTAATATTAAGGTATGGTTCTTTTGGTAAAATAGGTAATGAGTCCATGTCATCCACTCATCCATATGACTCTATGGTCTCCTTTGTCTTGGAAATGTATAGTCCCTTTTTTCTAAGTAAACTTATTAATAAATTGGTGGTTGGGTATTTTTCAAACCAAGGAAAGACTCAAGGGATTAAAAGGGTGTGACTTCAATGGGATTCTATGCATTTGTGCTAGCCATTCTCTTGGGTGCTTGGATGCTTTTTCTTGGGTTTTCTACCATTTTGACATTGTTCAAACATCAGGAAGCTGAGTGAATAAAAATAAGTCTTTGCATGGTGTGGTTCTCATGCAAAAAAAGAAAAAAAAGAGAGTAAAAAGTGAGAATTCAAGGCAGACCCCTTAGACACAATAATGAAGTATGGGCTACAAGAACTGGTTATGAAACTAGAAAGATATGTTACCCATGCTTGAAGGTTTCCTCTAACTAAGGGCCTTTCTCACTTCCTAATTCTTCATTTCACTCTCCTCAAAATGGTGGTGACTCTTTGTGGAAGCATTCTTGTTGCTTCAAATAGATGGATTGGTCAAGTGTGTTGATGCAAGCTCATTGGATGTGGTTTGTTTAAGTCTATATTTGAGATGAGTTCTACTTAGTCACATTAACCATAAAATACACAAGGGATTTTACACAACCTTGTTCTTGGGATTCCATTCCATTCTCTTCTCTCCATCTTTCTTTCCATTTTGCACCTCATTTCCAGTTTTATCATTAGTCCATCTCTAGGCTGATGCATTGTTTTTCTTTGGTGAATTCTTGTGGGTAAGTTTTTAACTCTTGCTTCCAAATGACATTCCTAGAGCCTACGAACTCTTTGGTTTGTGGGTTTGTCAGGGCATGAGATTGCTTTGGGGAGGACCCATTGGCATTCCTTTTTGGTGTAATTGTTAACTTCTTTTTCCTTAAACATTTTCTGCAATCAATCATTTCTTGTTTCATTCCCATCCATGGCATCCATTTTATTGGTGTTGCCTTTGTTATTTTTCCCATCTTTCTTGTTCATCATATTTTTTCATATTATAGCTACTGGAGGTTTGCTCTTAGTTGTGGGGACCCTAGCACAAAGTTTTCAATTTTTTCTATTCTACTATTTTCCTAGCCCCTAAACCGTGGGTAGTCACCAGTGATAAATCTCTAAATTAGTTTCTTCCATAACCACAACTTAGTCAATGTGCTTCATATCGAGGCAAGGTATTAACTGCATTGTGGTTTATCTATCCTTGCTTATTTGTGACTATGTTGTGTATGCAGATGGTGATCATACAAACAATAGAATGGGCTTGGAGGAAGCACTTAGGATGGACTGGAACTGGAGCATTTACTAAAGGAGAAAGTTTGGTGGCATGGCTATGGATAAACAATAGTAGGCGCAATCTAGGCATTGGTGGTAATACACTTCATCTTCTTTCTCTCTCTCTCTTTCTCTTCAAGCTGCCAAATAAAATATTGGATGTCATTTATGTACGAGTGTTCACCAAAATGGTCATAAACACTAATGTTCACCACAATGTTGTAATATGCTTATTGATCCATTCACTGGGCACATTGACTTGGTCATCCCATTCCATCGTTAGTTGTCATTTAGTCAATAATCCCATACCTTCCCAATATTTTTTAAGGAACTTGAGGATGAGTTTTCATTTAGTCATGGGGGTATGATGAATTGTGATATCGGGGCCATGATATTGGAGCATACCATGTGATGTCAGATACCCAATATCAGGACCTATCTCCTTTCCTATAAATAAGAGGTAGGCGCACTTGGTTTTGCAATAGTTAGTTAGAGCCTTAGCCAAACTCTTTCCTATTCTTCCTCCCAGAGTTAGAATTATTTCTACGTGTTTGTAGTAGGAGTCATAAAGTGAACGGATCTATATTCAAGAATTTTGTACATGAGCACACCTTGTGTATAGTAATAAGGACGAACTTCATGATAAACCTTGCAGCATCCAGAATAGATTAATTAGTGTTAACTGATGTTATTAAGTGTTTTCCTTGTTAATTAATGTCTTCTCTCACCCTACACTTTCTTAAGTAAATACACTCAGTACAGCTTCTTCGAGCATGTGTGTAATGCTTGGTAACTCAGTAACGATTAGTGTTTGGTAATCCTAGTAGTGTTGCACTGGTTCAAGATGTGTATGGCAAGTGGGAATGGATGTTGGTGTTAGGATTAGTTAGAACTTAGTTAATGAGTAGTTAAGTTAAATTAGTCACTTAGTTATCTCTCTTCTCCCTTATTAGCATAGGACATAAAAATATAAAAGATATAAAAATCATATGCCTCAATCTTACTTAATCATACAATCATGAAATACAAGTAGGTTTGGGAAGACAACGATTAACCAACCTATCCTTGTTCCACAGAGGCACATAAGCACTTAGTCCTTGGAATCTGACTAGATCATGTGTGAAATGCTCGTATTCGTATGGTTGAGTGTTGGGGCACCTCAACACTCATCAAATTTTAGAACATTTTTGGTTCTAACATCCCCCAAATGGTAAATGGTCTAAGGTTGTGTCCTACACCTTATACAAGGCTCACTTACAATCAAACCTTTATAGTGTAAAAGAACAAATATTTTGAAGAAACTTTACATTTTGAAAACATAATATCCTTTTACAATGCCTCCTTCAAAGGGTTCTTAATAGTTAAAGCCACCTTTTCATGAATTCACAAACTTTAAACATGTTAGAACTAAACTCATTAACTATTAAAGATTTCATCTCAACTCATGCTAGAGCTAATTGAAACATATGAATGTCATATTCATGCTTCGAAACACATTTATGTTGTAAAGTGAAGAACTCATGAAACATATATGTTGGAAAAGACATTGATCCTGAGACAAAAGAAATGCATGTTGCTACTTATTTTATTACTTTAAAAATTGAGACTTTATGAAATAAAATAATTCTTTAGTAACACTCAAAACAAAAAGGTTTCTCTACAATATTTGGACATTCATTCAAGCTTTGTGTAAATTTTTGGGAGAAAAGGCCTCTATGTGCCCACATGAAACTAAATAAGCCATTTTAGCTTTTCTTTATTAAAAACAAAAGACATGGAAAGAATCATGGTTCATGAATTTAAAGATAGCTAAGCCAAAATGTTATTAAATTGTAAAAGACATGGAATCAAACTTTGATTCCAAGGATTATATATCAATTTTTCATTACATTAAAATACATTTCATTTTCAAATGACTGAATTCAGAACAAATACCTTTAATTAAAATGAAGAGAGATGATGAGGGATTTAGTATGATTTTAAAATCATTTGATAGGATGCAACAATAGTATGATAATAACTATTGAACTTCACACAATTTATAAGATATAGTTTATGACAATTTGCTCTCCTAAATTTAGAGATTCAACCAAGACTAGGATTACATTAGAAAACTAAAATAGTTCAAATTTACTTTTATTAAATTATATAAAATTTTAAAGAAAAAATATGAACCTTTGCAATTTTCAATTTTTTTATGAGAACATCATGTACACTTAAATAAAGCTTTTCCACCAAGAGAACAATCTCCTTCATTGAAAATGTGTGTCTTAAGTATTGTAGCCATTGCATTGAGGCCTTGGATGCTATTGTTACCACTGTTGCAACATCTAGTTTTAATCAAGAATGATAGAGAATTTTAAAAATATACCATTATTCTTAGTCATTTAGTGATTGATTCCATGTGCCCACTTTTAAAAAATACCTTTGAAATCAAACCAATAAAGGTTAAATATACTATTTTGATTCTATTTAGCATTGCCAAGATTGATCTTTGAGATACAAAGTTGTTTCTTAATGTACCTTAATTTTTTTATTATTAATGTTTTTATTTATACCTTTAAAAAACACAAAAACATCTATTAAAATTATAGTAATGATGCAAGCTACCACTATGAAATCATCTCAAATCCCGCATGAATTTTGTTATGCCACTAAAACTAGAAGTTGTAAAACATGCAAGATTGTCAAAGAGTCATCACCTAAGGTTCAATGCTCATTCTGCTACATGGGTTAGGGAATGAAAACATGCAAAGTATTTATTGTAGAAAATATGCAAATATGCTTACCATATGAAAACATGCAAAGCATTCATTGTAGAAAATATGCAAGTATGCCTACCAAAGGGTCATGACCTGAGGTTGAATGCCTATTCTTCCTAGAAGATCCTTGGAGGGCTAGTAGATAAGCAAAAGCCTAAAATTTTTTGGAGTAAACCATTAGCCTTAAAACTTAAAAGAAAGATAAATGAACAAAGAGAGATTTGGTATGATTTTAAGGACATTTAATAAGATAGAAAGACATTATTATAATAGTTATGTAACTGCACAACATATAAAATATAGCCAAGAACAATTTGCTTTTCTAAATTCAGAGATTTAGCAGTGACCAAAATTACCTTACAAAATTGAATAGTTCAAATTTATGTTCATTAAGTTATATCAAATTTTAAATAAAAAATGTAAACTCTCACAATTTCTAATTTATTTAAGAAAACATCATGTATGCTGATGAGACGTGGTTCGCATACGCGATATCGCAGCCGATGCGATATCACATCTTCCCCTACGATATCGCATACGTGATATCGTAGCCTGCCGCCATATCTATAAATAAGACGCAGCTCTCCCTTGTTTGGAATCCCAGTTTTAGAGTAGCGAAGCTCTGGCAGTTTGATCCCTCCAGAGTTAGATTTTTTCCCATGTCTGCCCGTAGTGTGGTGAATGTAATTGTACGGTGTCTTTATTCGAGTGTGCCATACTTGGACACGCACATGACCAGCAATAAAGATCGAGATTACTTCATCATTGCAGCATTCACTGTGTTTATTATAAAGTGTGTGAAATCCAAGGTGATAAGTATGGACCAGCTTCAATATTTCCAATATGCAAGGATCCTCGTTTTT
>MNCI01028576.1:38173-64920 GCA_015680685.1 Gnetum montanum | reverse complement strand
TACCCAAAATGAAGAAGGATGGACCAAGAGGGAATGATTAGGGTGTGACATCAAGGGGACTTGTGGATTCTCTTTGGTGACGTCTGTGGGAGTTATCATGCAATGTGGTTGTACTAAGATCCTTGTAGATCTAAAGAAAAATGGGAGTAAGAGTAATCAAAAGGGCACTCAAAAATCAAACCCTGTTACACGGAAATTCCTTGTAGATCATTTTGGTGTAAACTAGATGTCGCAAATTCTGAACTTGCGGTGGTAAAAGAAAGCTACCAAGGACAGAAAGATGTGGCAACCGACTTGGCTCGACAGCTACCAGAACTTCACGAATACAAAGATAAAGCTAGAGCCTATGAAGAGGAATGACGGGTGTTCGTGGCATGGTACGTCAAAGCTAATCAGATGTTCCCACAACTACCCTATCCGTGGGAAGTGCCGAATCCATCAAACATTGGAGCATCAGCATGGACAGCACAAGACCCGCGGACCGAAGAGGAGAAGCTCCAGGCTATTCTTCAGCGTCATCAACCTAGAGCAACATTTTCAACGAAGAAGACCCTTTTGATTCATACATCTTATTGATCTTTGCCTCAACTTCTTCTAATGATTGTTGTATTGGCAAAGATGATGTTTCCACCTTGAGATTTGTTGATCTCTCCTTTTTATACTCATGGGCCTTTGTTAAGTTGCGATTTTGGTCCCGTTGATGTTTTTCAACACTCTCCCATGTAGCTATTTCTCCTTATTCTTTTGCTACCCACTTAATAAGCTCTTGGATTTGATGGGTTTTTAGGTTGTATAGTTGACCTCGGGCATACGTTCCTAAGGTCTCTCTGGTTTCATTACGTAGCCCATCAATGATATGGTACATTAGCCTTTCCTCGGAAAACCCATGGCCTGGACAGTTGTTTAACCATGAATAATATCTTTCTAAGGCCATGTCCAAGGGTTCATGCTTTTCTTGTTTCCATCCTTGGATTTGTTTCCTCAAGGCTGACACTCTTGCGTAGATTTGATATTTTTCATTAAAGACTTCTACCATTGTTGACCAGCGTCGTACGGAATTTGGTTTTAACGATCTATACCATACTTTAGCTTGGTCAACGAGTGTCATAGGAAAGAGCTTCAGTTTTTGCCAACTGTTATCAATGTTATTCCATGTGCAGGCATCGTAGAAGGCTAGTAAATGTTGATGCGGATCTAAGTCATAACCTCCTGAAAATTTGGGAAAGTTGTTTAAATCGAGCCTGGGTAGTCGGCTCTCTTGACGATGCCTACGTGAGATTCAAATAGCCTCTTGTATTTGCGTTAAGCTTGTAGTGGCTAGTTAGGGTTCATCATCATTGGATAAGTTAGGCTTCCATGTATTATGATGAAGTTGTTTTTGTTCATTCTTATAAGAAACTCCCACTTCAGGTTGTATACTCCAACCTTCATCGTCATATAGCTCATTGGTTCTCCAATGAACTTCCTCACTAAGTGTGGCATTATTATCTTCTTGTAGCAGAGGCATTGTTGTGTGTGAATTTATGTGACTTTTTATTAATTATTATTTCCTGAAAGATATATCATTAAGTTCTTCACAGCGATCTTGTATGATATAACTAATCTAGATAACTAGCACCATCCTCGGCAACGGCACCAATGATGAGTGGCGAGGTACCCCTACACTCAACCATACAAAATGAGCGTCACACGCATGATCCAGTCGAACTCCATAGATGGACTAGTTGTGGAACCTAGATAGTTATCCTTAAGTTGTAGTTCGTTGTCTTCCCACCTAGACTAGTTTTGCATATGTCACGTATGGTTTAGTCTAGATGAGGTGTATGATGTGTTCTAATTCTAACGCTACTCCTGAAGGCAGTGGAAAATAATATTAACTAATCTAAACTAGGAGGAAAAGGGTAAGAAAATATAATCTAGCCTAAGTGCGACGAGCAACCGATTCCTTGATCAACCGTACACATCTTGGACCTCGTGCACGACTGCCACTGGGGCTACCAAGCATAGATCCTAGCTACACCACTGGGCTACCAAGCAGTCACACTTAAATGCTTGTAATCAAGTCGTACTCGTTCTGCTTCTAGGAGTTTAAGGGTAAGAGACTAATCATAATGAGTAACCGATTCCTTGACTAGCCATACACATTCGTAGATGCTCGTAGCCAAGTCATACTCACACCGCGCTACGAAAGCAATAAATAACATTAAATAAATAACAAATAAATAAACTAAGTGAATGCTACAATGATGAAGTAATCTTGATCTTTATTGCCGGTCATGTGCATGTCCAAGTATGGCACACTCAAATAAAGACACTGTACAATTACATTCACCACACTGCGGGCAGACACGGCAAAAAATCTAACTTTGGAGGGATCAAACTGCCAAAGCTTTGCTACTCTAAAACTAGGATTTTGAATAAGGGAGAGCTGCGTCTTATTTATAGATATGGCGGCAGGCTGCAATATCGCGTACGCGATATCGTAGGGGAAGATGAAATATCGCGTACGTGATATCGCGGCCTGTGCGAACCGCGTCTCATCATATGCTAAAATAAAGCCTTAGTTGTCACTACCACCATTGTAATATTTTATTTTAATAGAGAATTTTAAAAATATACTATCATTCATAGTGATTTAGTATATGTCTGAATGATTCAATCTGCCTTCATTGAAAAACACCTTTGAAATCAGACCAATAAGAACATACTGTTATAATTCCATTTAACGTTATTAAGATTGATCTCTAAGATACAAAGTGGTTTCTTAGTTTACTTTAATTTTTTCAAATTATTAATGGTTTCTTTTATCATTTATAAGGTTAAAAAAACATGAAAACATCTATTCAAATTATAGCAATGATGCATGCTACAACTCTAAAATCATATCCAATCCTGCATGACTATAGTTATGCTAGATGATAGTTGGAGATGTCAGAAACCTGCACCAAGTAGCATAACTTATTTCATAAAACAACTTTCAGAACAATATAATTGGTCAAAAAAAATTTCAAATATATAGAGATGTAAACACTGCAAGCAAAGCTTCATGTGAATAGAAAAAAAAATGGTTGTATAATTAAAGTATACATATTTTATTAAGCCAAAACAAAGTACAAAATTTTGGTGGAAAACTTCATTTTGATCACTAGAATGCATATGAGAAAATTCATCTAGTCGTCATTTATAGAAAAATGGTAGTTTTGATAAAATTAATAATGGTATTTGATGAGTGGCTAGCTACTCCTACGCCCAACCATATGAATCACGGGTGTTCACACACGACTCAGTCGAATTCCATAGACTATAAGCACTTAACATATACCAAACTCTAACTGGTGAAACCTTGGGTTAGAATGGTCATTGTCCTCCTAATCCCACTTGTGAGGTTTTTTTTTATGATGGTTAAGTGAGATTAAGGCTAATGATTTTTATATCTTTTTGCATATCTTTTGGTGGCTAATTTAAGATATGAAAAGTAAGGAATAAACTATTATCTAATCTATAATTATCCTAGCTTGTACTTTAACTATTTCTAGAAAAAGTATCCTATCCCATCTTCTGAGCATGTTCTGAGCATCTCCCAACACTTCTGGGTTACCAAACATTAAGCATCACTGGGCTTACCAAGTGTTTGATTTACGTTCGAGATGGTCGTACTTATGGCCTTTACGAACTACGAGTAAGCAATAGCGATTAAGATAACAACAATAGAAACTTAAGCAATTAACAAGTAATTAACAAAGCATAAACATCTTAAACTACTGAATGCATAAAATAGCTAAGTCCAAATGCTACAAGGAATGCTTGAATAGTTTATCTTTATTGTCGTCACACCAATGGGCTTAGATACATCAATGCTCGAATAAAGAGCCGATCACTTTTGTTACACCTGATACGGGCACTTGGAAAATATTCTATCTCTTGCAAGAACAAACTACAAGAGCTTTGCTACAACTAACTGAAAGATACCTAAATGAGGTCGAAGGCCCTCTTATTTATAGGCCGATATAGGCGGCCACATAAACGAGGCCATGTCGATGTAGGGAAGCTACGTCGACGAGCCTGCGTCTATGCAGCCCAGTTGATGCATTGACTTAATGACACTTCATCATACCCCCACGACTGAGCAAAAACTCATCCTTGAGTTACTTTACAAATTGGAATGTATGAATTCTTATTTACAACACACATAACTTAAACACATACATGACACAACATGAATTTGACCAAGTTCCTGAGTTACAGAGGAGGAAAAATTACAAAAATAGTGGTGTTCAGAGACAAAATTAAACACCTTGCTAGTCCTGGAGCATCTGCTGTGTAGGATGATGCACAAAATTGCTGGAGAGGATCACATCATCCCTGGGGGCGGTGGTTCTGATGGACCTTCTCCAGGCTCTGGTCCATGCGTTGGTGGCAGCATGGATGGTGGTTGCCCTGTAGCGGCTACAACTTCCAGAGGTAGCCTGAAAGCCTTCAATAGAGCCCTCATCTTTTCTTCCTTGCTTCATGGATCATTCATAGTCCTGGTAGCTTCTCCAATGTGTGCTGGAGCTTGAACTTCCCAAGGGCATGGCAACGCTAGAAGGAGTTCCTTTAGGTTGAAAAACAAGGCTGTGAACTATTTGCGTTCGATGTCAAATGCTTGGACTGATGCCTACAGCTGCTGGTAGTCATTCATCCTATGGACCAGGTCCTCTACGACTATTCATTAACCTTCAAAGCTTGAGTGGAGGACCTCGAGTTCCATATTTTCCATTGCCAGCTTTTGCTTCGTTGCCTTGTGTACTTGGAACTCTCCCTCGTATAGGGAATACAAGGCAGCCACTTACTTTTCTAATTATGACTATGGTCTTCCAGCTATGAGCATAGCTAGGTTTGCATATCAGAGGTTGGCAAGCTCCATGTATTTTGTCATCTCCTCAATTTGTAGCTCTTTTAGGTGCATTTTAGCTTTATTGAAGTCGTTCAACCCATCGAAGATAGGTTTCCATGCATCGCCTCTCTCTTGGAGCTGTTGGAGTGCTTCATTTATCTTGGCCTTTGCAACTTGAATATGCGTTTCATTCACTTTTTTCTACAATCCCACTTGGTCCCTATAATGATTTTTGACTATTTCAAATTTTAGGGCCTCTTTTTTCCAAGCAGATATTTCGATTGCATACTTCTGTCACAATGCTTGAGCCTCCTCCATTGATAGATTTTTATTTTTAGTAGCCAACCTCCTTATGTTAGCGTTCACCCTGGCTAGCTCTTCTTGTTGTTGGTGGATGAAAGTTTCCATGTGTTCATTTTTTGCACCAACATTACACAGGTGAAGAACTTCCATGGTCAGCTACACATTCTCCTGGAAAACCTCTGCCAAGTCCTTCTCTAAGTGATATAGTCGGGAATCTGCTACAAACATGTTGAGGATCGTCGTCTCTCACACATCCTCAATGATCTGAAGTCTAAGTTGAACTTGTTGAAAAGCTTCATCCCTAGTGATGTCATGGTCGAGGATGGCAGCTAAAGGCAGCACACGGTAGTGATTTTACTGGGTCTTACCGTTGGATTCAGGTGATAAGACATGATCTTTGAGTGCACTCTTTTCGCCGTGGTTAGGGAGCTAAATTCCTTATGCTCTATCCTATAGCACCATTTGGTCCATTGTGCCTTTACCTCTGGATTAGCCTACTTTGGAATTTCAACCACATCTGCCTTGATTTCAGGCAACTCCAGAGCCTGTGCTATCACTTCTGAAGAGTAGGAGACATAAATGTCTTTGATTCTTACTCTAGACCCTGGTCGCCAATTTGTCCAAAAGAGATAAGTCTCTCCTAAGTACCATTCACCACTGGTTGTGATGATTGGCCACATTGAAGAGTTTTGCAGTTGGAGCCTTACGTCTTCTGGCACGTTCTTGAGGAATGGTCCAAAATTTATCTCTTGAAGGACCATTCGTTGCATCTCATGCGGTGTGATAGCATCAAGGCAGGCTTGGCTCAGGGTGACCTCAATCCGTGGTGTTACCCAAGGGGTCTCATCCCTAAGTGATTGCTCATCAGGAATCTCCTCTTCGGGAATCTGATGAACAGATTCCACATCAAGTCTTTCGCGGAAGTGCCCAATTCCACGAGAGCCCTCAGTATGCACTAGCAGTTGCACACCTCATCACCTTCTCATGTGTGGGCACTTGTCCCATGGTTGTGATGGTCCTTCATCCCTTGGGTGTCTCGATTTGGGTGCCATCTGCAATCAACATAACTGGTCATTAGATCATTCATAAGTAGCTTAAGATGGTCTGTATATACCTTCTCAGTTTGACCAAGTTATGTTGTTGGCACAAGCACACTGTTAAGTCTTCTGGAGCATTAATTTATGGGTTAGGGCCCAAGTTTTCATAATTAACCAATTAATTAACTAATTAATTAATTACAATTAATTACAGAAAGGCACCACCCCCCACAACTAAGAGTATACCTCCAATTTCTTAAAAGGGCAAGGATCGGTTGATGCGGACTCGCGATGGAATGTAGGTGCATTGGGAAAGGTTAGGCAGAAAAATGCAAAAAACTCCCCTCAATTTGAATCCCAAATGATAAAATTTTCAAAGCACAGTGGGTGTATATATAGGGTGTAGGTGTTGCTTCGATGGGGTTGCATATACACAGTGACTATGTCGACAGGGCCCCATCGACGCAGGGGGGTTTACCCATTGACAAGCATTGACCAACCCTGAAAAAGCCTGAAAGGAAAAATTTGAAATGCCAAATTGGGGTGGTTGAAGCACGTGAGGGGCCTGGACATGGATGAGGACATGAGGAAGGGAATTGGGCTTGAAAAAGAGAAAAATAGGAGAATGAGACACAAAAAGAACTCCACAGGGAATAAATCAAGCAATGGGAGCAGAAAACTAGCCAACTACGAAATCCAAAGGATGGGAGGCTTAACAAGAAGGACCAAGGAGATGCAGGTGGGTCCTCCCCATAGCAGGCCATAGCCTTAGTAGCCCCTACATAACCCTCAACACTGGGTTCTATGGGCCCCAGGGCCAAGAAATGGTGTTCACCAGGTAAGACTCCTACCCAAGAAAGGAAAAAATGTACAAAGAATTGGCAAACTTATAATGATGGTGAAAAAAAAGTGTAAAAAAAATGACAAAAAGGTGAGGGGTGTAGTGGAATAGATTAGTAGGGATGACAGTCTCCCCCACGACTAGGTGGAAAGAAGGAGATGCAAAAAATAGAGCATGGCTGATCGAGTGATGACGAGGCAATTGCACTGGATGAGTGGAGTTTGCAGAAATATTTTAGTTGTTGGTGGTTGACTAACTATGTGCTGGTGGGATCCTCAAGTTTGTGGATAAGAAAGGCCCTAGATGGAAAGGTTTCAGAGACAATGTAAGGGCCCTCCCACAATGTTTGAAACTTGGTTGGTTGAGATACGTATGAGGGGTTCCAATATAGTACTTTGTCTCCACATCTGAATGAGACTTTCTAGATCCTAAGATCATGTTTTTTTTTGTAGGCTTGTGGATCTCATTGGAGGATAGGGCCACTAATCAGTTCTCATCTAGCACACTTAAATTGATCAGTTTTTCACATTGTGCTAGCGGTAGGTCAAGGCCTAAGTCACTCGCGGTGGATAGTGTGCAGAGTTCGACTTGAATTGGAAGTGTTGGCAACTTTCCGTACACTAACTCATAGGGAGAGTACCCTATAGGAAGTTTCCAAGTGGAGCGATAGGCCCATAGGGCATCATTAAGCTTAGTGCTCCAATCCCTCCTATATTTGCTGATGGTTTAGGTAAGCATCTTGGTGATCTCCCTATTGGTGACTTCAGCCTGCTCATTGGCTTGGGGGTGATAGGGAGTTGCAAATTTCTATGTTACCCCTAAGCATTGCATGATTTTCCGAAAAGTGACACCCGTAAAATGAGTTCCATTATTAGAAATAAGTGCATGATGTGCTCCAAACCTGTTAATGATTTTTTGTTGGAAAAATCATGCAGCTGTGTTGGAAGAACAGTTGACGATGACTACTGCTTCTGCGCACTTTGTACAGTAGTCAATTGCTATGATGATGTATGCTTCCCATTTGATAGGGGTGTGATGGATCCCATGAAGTTGATACCCCAAATGTCAAAGGGCTCTAGTGGTTGGATCTACTGTTGAGTTCCCTCCAACTGTGCCATCATTCCACCATCCCTCTGGCATAGTTCGTAGGAGTGGGTGAACCATTGTGCATCTCTAAAAATGGTGGGGCACTAATACCCTACAAGTAGGATCTTAATGGTAGTGCGATGTCCAACATAGTGGCCCCCATAAGGGCCCTCATGAGCATCTTGGAGGATGCACAACGTATCACCATCACGAACACACCATCGAACCAAGCCATCTACGCACACCTTGTAAAGGTGGCCATTGATTTCCATGAAATGCTTGGCCTTATGGAGAAATTGTTGTTTCTGCCGATGGTTCCACTCCTTTGGCAACTCTTGAGTGGTGAGGTAGGTGAGGATGTGGTTGAACCAAGGGGATTCCTTGGACACTTGTGGATCAACTACGCCTATGAAGAGGAGTTCATTTGGAAATTGGTCAGATAAGGGCTCCTCCTCTTCTGTGTCATCCCATCGCAACCGAGACAAGTGGTCAGCAACCACATTCTCATTCCCCTTCTTGTCTACCATGGTAAGATCAAACTCTTGAAGAATCACCAACCACTGAATTATGCAGGGGCTCACCATTATTTTATTCATTAGGAACCTGATAGCACTGTGGTCTGTGTGCACAAACACCTCGTATCTGAGAACATAGTGCTAAAATTTATCCAAGGTGAACACCACTGCCATCAACTCCTTTTCAGTGGTGGTGTAGTTCAGCTGAGCACCCACAATGCTACAGCTTGCAGAGTGGATATAATATGGACTTTTGTGATCGTTACAATGTGTAAGCATGGCTCCCAAAGCGTAGTTGGATGTATCTATCATAATGTGAAAGGATCTGGATCAATCATGGGCTCATAGAATTGGATCATAGGATCTGGAGAGTTTCTATGGTCCAAATGAATGGAGTGTCCTTCTTTGTTAGCTCTACCAACGTCTTGGCGATCTTCGAGAAGTTTTCAATGAAGCATCGGTAGTAACTAGTGTGTCCAAGGAATGATTGAACATCTTTGACGGTACTTGGTTGGTGGCTGATTCCTTGGATGACCTTGATCTTTTCAGGATCTATGCTAATCCTTGTTTGTAAGATGCGATGCCCCAGCAGAATACCCTCTTAGACCATCAAATGGTTCTTCTTCCAATTGAGCCATAGATTGGTGTCTACACACCTTTTCATAACCTGCTCCAGATGGTCCAAGGCTTGCTCAAACATGGTCCCATAGGTGGAAAAGTCATCCATGAAGACTTCCACCCCATTACCAATCTATTTCTAGAAGATGCTTAGGACAAGGCGTTGGAATGTAGCGGGTGCATTGCACAGGCCAAATGGCATCTTATTGTATGTAAAAGTACCCCATGGACTTGTGAAAGTAGTTTTGTCCTTGTCCTTTGGTGCTATTTGGATTTGGTTATAACCACTATAACCATCCAAGAAGCTGTAGTAGCAATTCCATGCTATGGTATCCAACACCTGGTCCACAAATGGGAGCAATAAGTGGTTCTTGAAGGTTGCTATATTGAGAAACTAAAAATTAATACAAACCCTCCACTTGCCACCTTTCTTAGGCATGATAATGAGTGGGCTAACCCATTCTCTGTCAGCAATAGAATAGATGAATCCCAACTTTAGCAATTGTTTAATTTCATCCTTTACGATCTACTTCAATTTGGGATTCAACCATCTTTGTGGCTATCGTTGTGGCTTCATGGAAGGGTCAAGATAGATCTGATGCTGGCAGACCCTGGGATCAACTCCAGTCAACTCAGGATATGACCATGCAATGCACCAACCCATTTGTTTACCACCTCCAGAAACTTCTTCTTCTATTCTAGGGCAAGGGTGACATTAATGATTACCAGCTTTCCATTTTGCAAAAATGCATACTCTAAATGAGTTGGTAAAGACTTTAACTCAAGGGGCTTTTGTTTGAAGCTCTAAGGGATTTCTAGCTTCCCCTAGTAATCTTGGTCATCAACAGTGGATACCTGTTGATGAATCTCTTTCATTTCATCTCTACTATCAATGTAAGCTTGCACAAGCCCCTCTGATGGTTCCTTGCACAATGTGTTTCTAGCATGATCAGTTGTCAACCACTAGGTACCCTCTTGGTTAGTGGCTACTGCGTATAGGCACTATTGAACATGTGATTTCTTAGTACACCGACTGCATGCTTGAATGGATATCCACTTAGTAGACCATAATTTCTGCACACAATTGCACCCTGAGTCACTATACACGATGCATGGAATGCGTTTCTTCTCAACCTTCGTGAAAGGATTTTTCTTTGAAATTTCAAGGGATAGATCGCGGAGGCCTAGTCGTGCATCCATCGTGCTTAGCCAGGCCCTTCCTATGATGATTGGGAAGTTCCCCTTATAGTTCTCTACATGGATGACCAGGAAATTAGCAGGGTAGGACCACCCATAGAAGGTGGTCACAATGTCCTCCACTAATCCCAAGGGAATAGTGATGGACTGGTCTGCTAACTCGAGCTGGATGTTGCTCTTCTTTAGCAAGGGAAGGTTCTAGTTATTGTACATATGATGAGAGATAAAATTGACCCCTGACCCCGAGTGCAGAAGAGCTTTGGATGGCTCATTCCCTGCCACGTGAAGATAGATGAAGGGGCTTCCCAGATCAGTTAATTTCTGGGAAAGGTAACCTACCTTGATCCAGTTGGTCACAACATGTGTGAGCATGACCGTATGTACGTTGGAGTGTTGTTGATGTTGGCTTGGAGGGTGCTCTAGGGGTGGAGTGTTGGAGGCACTTGCAGGTTCATAGGCATTGGCCACAAGTGTATGAGAGGGTATGTTCAAATTGCTGGGCCAGAAAAAGGGATGTTTTCATGGCTTGTGTTCTAGTCCACTCGGCTGAGGTGCCGATTGCAAGTTAATAGCCCTTGTAGCATTTCATTTCTATGGCTATGGTAGTATCTCTCCCTACATCGTAGGAGCAGTTGGCAACTAAGGGGGATGTTGTGGAGTAGTGGAAGGAGAAGGTGATGGAGGATAGAAGAGATGTGGGTTGTCCCCCCTGGGGTGATGGAGATTTAGGAAGAAAGTACTCTGGGGGGTGGTAATGACTTTGAAAGGCCACATGGCTAGAAGAGTTCCATGGAGAGATCGGTTGCTGAATGTAGTACCCATAAGGATATGGCTATTTGTAAGGGTACTGCTCCCTTGGAGGTGGCATCCCTCATGTTTTTGGATGCTGTCATTATTGGAAGTATTCATATGGTTGCGGTGGTGCTTCAGTTGAATAGTATCCTTGCTGTTGCTGGTGGAACCTCCTAGAATTACCTTGTGGATAAGGCAACCTTTGGGGTGTCTGCCATTGTGCCAAGCGAGGATTCAATGCGTACACCCTAGACTCTTGAAGATATAACACCATAGGATAACATCCCTTAGGATGTTCATATTGGCATATGCCACATTCATCATCCTCATTAGTGTTAGAGTCTGCAACCTGCTCGGCTACAGCAACCTTGCCCTTACCCTTATATTGGGCAAATTCAGCTTCCTTCTTCCTAAACCGATCACGGTTGTTACCTTGTTCTCTAGACTCTTCTACGATTTTCAACACACTTTGGACCCTTTCATCGAAAGAGTCCTACATATTATCCACCTGTACTGATATTTCAAATGCAAACTTTTGTAACGACAAGGTCGTTTGGTTCACCGCTTCTTCCAGTGATGATTCATCCTATTCATCACAAAAAAGGACTTCTCTTTTGCTGAGGGAAGGATCCTGGTTGAATTCTTCTACACTCTCCTTTTTCCTAAGTTCTCCTTCCTCCTTGGCCACCTATTCAATGAGGCATTGTAATTGATGGGCCCTTAGCTCTAATAGTCAGACCTGGGCATGCCACATTCATCATCCTCATTGGTGTCAGAGTCTGCAACCTACTCGGCTACAACAACCTTGCCCTTACCCTTATATTGGGCAAATTCAGCTTCCTTCTTCCTAAATCGATCGCAGTTGTTACCTTGTTCTCTAGACTCTTCTGCGATTTTCAACATACTTTGGACCCTTTCATCCAAAGAGTCCTACATCTTATCCACCTGTACTGATATTTCAAATGCAAACTTTTGTAACGACAAGGTCGTTTGGTTCACCGCTTCTTCCAGTGATGATTCATCCTCTTCATCACAAAAAAGGACTTCTCTTTTGCTAAGGGAAGGATCCTGGTTGAATTCTCCTACACTCTCCTTTTTCCTAAGTTCTCCTTCCTCCTTGGCCACCTATTCAATGAGGCATTGTAATTGATGGGCCCTTATCTCTAATAGTCAGGCCTGGGCATACACACCTAGGGTCTTTCTCGTTTCAAAACAGAGTCCATCAATAATGTGGTGAAGCTGTGCCTACTGAGAGTAACCATGACCAGGGCACTGATGCGATAATGAGTAGTACCTACTCATGGAGGCATCCAGGGGTTCATGATTCCCTTATTTCTATCCTTAGATCTACCATCTTAGATTCACCACTCTAGAGTACATTTGATACTTCTCATTGAAAATTTCAAGCATCGTACTCCATCTTCTGATTAATTTCGATTCCAAGGACCAGTACCAACTTTCAACTTCTTTGATGAGCATGCGAGGGAATAGCTTCAGCCTCTGCCAATTATTGTCAATGTTTTGCAAGGTGCAGGCGTCATGGAATGCCTGTAGGTGAGTCTGCGAATCACAGTTATATCCCCCTTAAAATATGGGGATGTTGTTCATATCAACGTGCTTGATCTAGCTATCCTTTATGTGCCTACTATTGATTTGAACTACCTCAGAGATCTAGAGCATACTCTGGATAGCCAACAACAGCTCATTTGAATCATAGTCTTGCTGAGGATGATGATGTCTATGATGATTCCGGCTATGTCTCCTTTCATGCCATCGATCATCATGCAAGTGTTCATGTGTTTCCTCATGTTGCTCCTTCTGAACCTTTTTGACACCATCCTTTTGCTTCCTCCTACCTCGATTATGATCAGAGCCTGAGCTGGATGAAGGAGAAGGAGAGCGAGAGGATGGAGAAGAAGGAGAGGGATCTCTCCCTCTACCCTGATAATGGTCCCGATCATCTCGGTCATCCTTGCTATGTGACCCTCCATCCCCTTGGGGATCTTGGCCACATAGATGCTTGGACTGAATCATGGATTGGAGGACCTACTACCCAGGGGAAGTTCAGTTGAATGGGTGTCATAAAAGATGCGATCCTCATCATCCTATAGCCCTTGCGAGAATAAGGGGTTACTGAATTGTTCCCCCTTTAGCTATTCATATCTATCCACCTGCTGCTAATCTCTTTCTCATTGAGCCTCAGTGGGACGATAGTTCTGGTAGTCATGGTCCTCCATGGCATACTATGCTCCAATGTCTTGGATGCCCAATTTGCCAAGATTATGAAATAGCATCACAGGAGCCGATCAGTTGGGAGGGTGTACAATATTGCCCTCCATGTCTCACCATTATAGATGCTCATCTTGATGTAGGATAAACATGAAATCAGGGACGTACTCATCAGGATTCTTGTACATCACCTGACACTCCTACGGCACCGGTGGGGTGGATATCTTCCTTCTACGAGAAGACATATTGGACGTTAGATGGTCCATGTAATCGATGTACCTTACTACTAATGTTAATACGCCTAGCATGCATAAATATTTCTATCCTGGGTCTGTTCCAACAGCTTGAATGATAATTTCACTAAGGTTAGATGATGCATGTAAGACTTAACAGTCCTTGACAACGGTGCCAATGATGAGAGGCTAGGTACTCCTACATCCAACCATACGAATCATGGGCATTCACATGTGACTAGGTCGAATTCCGTAGATTGTAAGACACTAGACTGTAACCGGTGAAACCTTGCATTAGAATGGTCATTTTCCTCCTAATCCAACTTGTGAGGTTCTATTTACAATGGTTAAGTGAGATTAAGGCTAATGATTTTTATATCTTTTTGCATATCTTTTGGCCACTAATTTAAGGTATGAAAAGTAAGGAATAAACTATTATCTAATCTATAATTATCCTAGCATGTACTTTAACTATTTCTAGCATAAGTATCTGATCCCATCTTCCGAGCACGTTCTGAGCATCTCCTAACACTTTTGGGTTACCAAATGTTAAGCGTCACTGGGCTTACCAAGTGTTTGATTTACGTGCGAGATGGTTGTAATTATGACCTTTACAAACTATGAGTAAGAAATAGTGATTACAATAACAACAATAGAAACTTAAGTAATTAACAAGTAATTAACAAAGCATAAAAATCTTAAACTACTGAATGCATAAAATAGCTAAGTCCAAATGTTGCAAGGAATTCTTGAATAGTTCATCTTTATTGCTATCATGCCAATGGGCTTAGATACATCAATGCTCGAATAAAGAGCCGATCACTCTTCTTACATGTGCTATGGGCACTTGGAAAATATTCTATCTCTTACGGGAACAAACTACAAGAACTTCGCTACAACTAACTGAAAGATGCCTAAATGAGGCGGAGGGCCCTCTTATTTATAGGTTGAGATAGGCGGTTGCGAAAACGGGGCCACGTTGATGTAGGGAAGCTACGTCGACGGGCCCGCATTGATGCGGCCGCGTATATGCGGCCCCATATAATTGGCCCAGTCAACGCATTGACTTAATGACACTTCATCAGTATTAAATGTAAATTGGTAAAAAAGGTTGAGCCTTTGACAACAATACATGTTAGATTGCATTGTTGCAGAAAATATTTATCAGCTAATTAGTTCAGCTATTAGGTTGAATAATTGATTTCATGATCCTAAAAATCCCATTTTTTTTCTTCATGAACATGAAGGAAATAATCATTGACATGCACACATTAAAGCTATACTATATATTTTTGGTTTTCTAGCTTCAGCTTAGGATGTGAAAAATTAGGGTACCTTGATGAGAGTAGTTTCTCTAGTAGTTATTCTAATTATTAGAGCAATTACTCTAGTAGTTATTCTAATTATTAGAGTGGTTTCTCTAGCGGTTACTGTAGCAGTTACTCTAATTATTAGACTAGTTACTCTAGTGGTTACTCTCGCGGTTACTCTAGCAATTACTCTAGCAGTTACTCTAGTAGTTATTCTAACTATAAGAGTGATTACTATAGTGGTTACTTTAGCAGTTATTCTAATTATTAGAGTGGTTACTCTAGCAGTTACTCTAATTATTAGAGTGGTTACTCCCAAGCCTATAAAAATAGTTCCTAGGCAAACAATTGGGAGGAAGTCTTTTAGCAGTCAAGTAGTGAAACTATTGTAGTCTATTTGAAAGTTAGAGTATTTTCCAAGTGTCCATAGTAGGAGGTCTAAGTGTGGATAGATCTTTATTTGAGCATTATGTACCTAAGCACACCTTCTGTACGACAATAAAGATGAGCTTTTTGATTCATCCTTGCAACACTTGATATTTTTTTTCTTACGCATTGCTTTTATTTTATTTTCTTATGAATTTATTTTATTTTATTTCATTTTATGCACTTTACATTTTGATTATTAGAAGAGCAATCCATTTTGATCAATTAATAAAATCATTAAATTACACAAGCAGGACCACTTCGAGCATGCATGTAATACTTGGTAACCTAGTAATGATTAGCATTTGATAATCTCAATACTGTTGCACTGGTTCAAGATGTGTACGACAAGTGGGAACGGATGCTAGCGTTAGAATTAGTTAGAACTTAGTTAATGAGTAGTTAAGTTAAACTAGTCACTTAGTTACCTCTATCCTTCCCTACTTGTGTAGGATATAAAAACATAAAAACTATAAAAATCATATGCCTCAAGCTTACTTAACCATACAATCATGACATACAGGTAAGCTTGGGAAGACAATGATCAACCAACCCATCCTTGTTCCACAAGGGCGCATAAGCACTTAGTCCTTGGAATTCAATCAGATCATGTGTGAAACGCTAGTATTTGTATGGTTGAGTGTAGGGGTACCTTGCTGCTCATCATTGGCACCGTTGCTAGGAACTTAGTTGTTTGTGTGCTAACTAGAACATAGGAAGTCATTCACATCATTGGAATGAACCCTTAGGGTTGGTTAAGAAAACAATAAACAAGAATACTTTGCACACTGAACAAATAAGTATGTCTTCTTCTTCGTACGAAAGCACCTCACCACCTAGGTCTAAAATAGGAAATAGTTGGTGGCGTAATACACATGATTTTGATTCACTAGTCCCTCAACAAGTTCGAGTGGTATATATTCATCTCAATGAGTATATACCAGACTTCACCTTTATCCTCCATCAAGACGAACAACTGTGTTGGTAAGAATTAGAAGGTAACATAGTGTTACCTTCCAATTGTTCAGTCTCAAGCATGCTTCTTCATGCTCTCACATGAATTAGCATGCCACACTTACATGCAGAATATGTTATGCAAGACCATGACTCAAGAGAATACCATCCCACAGAGGCACAACGTTAAAGGGACTTGCAATAGGAGAGACATCATAAATCTTTGAAGGGTAAGTGATCCCAGGATGCCTCACATGGCTTAAGCAAAAATGAGGGTGGTGAACCTACCTCAGGCAGTCGGCCATATAATGATGTTCCTCCCCTTGACTTTGGCTAAGGGGTTGTGTATTAGAACCTTCATTCCACTATTCATAACCCAAGTAATGATACCCATAGGCACAAAGGATCTGAAAAAGGGACATAGACACATATAAAGGTGGACATTCTGATCACAATCACGATTGAGGCCATGACCATCGAAGAGAATGTAGTAGACACTATCATGACAACAGTTCCCCTTCTTCTTCACCTTCATCATCTCCTTCACCCTCTCCTTCAGTATCTGGATGCAGTCATAAAGAAAAATACCATGGGGATAAAGGTAGGCAAAGTGGAAGTCATAGGTAAAATATCTAGGAAAGGGGATGAGGGCACTTTAATGAATCATGACATAGAAGAAGGGAGAGTAGGGAACAACGTAGGAATCATAGACGCCATGGACAAGATGATCATGATGAACCCCTACTTGCTACTTGAAGTATGGTAGACATAATTGAGGCTGTTAGAATTTCAGCAAGGCACCAAAAAGATAGTAGGATCAAGAGATTAGATATGAACAACATCCCACGATTTGAAGGGGGATATAATGTTGATCCTCAGAATCACTTACAAGCATTCCATGATGCATGTGCCTTACAAAACATAGAGAAGGAATGGAAAAAACTTAAGTTGTTTCCACAGATGTTAGTTAAAGAAGTGGAAAGTTGGTACCAATCTTTAGAACCAGAATCCATTCGTAGGTGGAGTACTATGTTAGAACTATTTAATGCTAAGTACCAAACATACTCCCAAGTGTCCAACGCATGAAAGAAAATCCAAGGCTGGAAATAAGAAGGATATGAACCCCTTTGGATGCTACCATGGGCCGATACTATGCACTGTTGCATCGTTGTCCTAGCCATGGTTATTCATAAAGGGATCAACTGTGCCATCTCATGGATGGGCTCAGGCATGAAACGAGAAGAACCCTTGGGACATATGCCCAAGGGAGACTATCTGAGCTTAGGTCCCATAAAATTCAAAGACTAGTGGATCAAGTTGCTAAGGAAGAAGGTGAGCTATAGAAGAGAAAAAGTATGGAAGAGTATAATTGAGATCCTTACCTTTGGAAGATGGGAGTAAGATTTTGTGAGGATGAGGAAGAGTCACCACTCGAAGAGATGGTGAATAGGAAAACTTTGCCTATCCAAAAGATGAGATTAGAAGTTTCAGCAAAGGTAGACCAAATATGGGATTCCCTAGACAATAGATTTCAAACTGTTCTTAAAATAGTAGAGGAGTCTAGAGAGAAAGGTAGTGAGAAAAGAAAAGAGAAAGAGGCTGAACATGCACGTAGCAAGGGTAAGGGCAATGTTTCCATCATTGAAGAGGTTGTGGATTTGGAAATAGACAATGATAGTGGATGTGAGATATGTCAATATGACCATCCTAATGGATGTTGCCCTATAATCTCACGTCTGCAAGAGTCTGGGGGGTATGCACTCAACCCACAATTAAACAAAAGGCAGTTGCACCAACCCTTAACATATTATCCCAGTGGAACTCCACCACAACCGATTGAGCAATATTAATAGTGGTAGCATCCACAATCATGGGGAATGCCACCACCAAGGCAATGGTATCCTTACCGGCAACCTGATCCATATGGATACTATGTGCAGCAGCCAATGTCCCCATGTGAATCTACTGGTCACATCACTCAACCTTACTACCAAGCCCACGAGTATTATGTGACACCCTCTTCTAGAGGTCATATTTTGCAAGCATATCATCCTTCTCATCTAGCCGCATCTCTTCTACCAATAGAACCACTACAACCTACTCCTGCGATACAAGGTGAAATCCCTATCCAACTGTAGCAACGTAATGCCATGAGGGCTATTAACTCTCAACCTACTATTGGTTCCAACAACCACATGAAGAAAAGTCCTTTCTTTAGGACCAACAGTCCAACCAAGCCCTTGAAATCACAAGTGGATAATTCCTTAGATTCTTTAGTATCAATCAAAACTTTGGAGTCCCCTTCAACCCAATCACCACACTCAACACATATGATCATGCTAACACATGCCATCACTAACTAGATCAAAGCTAGCCACCTTCCCAAGAAATTCTCTGATCCATGAGTCCTCTAATATACTTACAAATTGCAGGAAATGTGCCATGTAAGGCTCTTTTGGATTTAGGTTCCAGTGTCAACTTGATTTCTTAAGAAATGTACAAGGATTGGAACCTGCCTCCATTGAAAAAGAGCAACATCTATCTAGAGTTGGCCAACCAGTCCATCACTATCCCATTGGGACTGGTGGAAGACATTATTACCACTTTTGTGGGTGGTTGTACCCAGCTAACTTCCTAGTGATTAAGGTAAACAATGGTAAGGGGGACTTCCCAATCATAATGGAAAGAGCATGGCTAAGTACCATTGATGCATGCCTAGGAATCTACAATCTTTCCCTAGAAATATCAAAAGAAAATACATGTGGAAAGATATAGAAGAAGAAAGTTCCATGCATTGCATATAGTGATAGAGGGTGTAATTGCATGCATAGGTCATGGTTTGTGCAAAGTTTAGCATTTCCTGCATGTAATCAGTGTGCACAAGTGATTAATGTAATGACGAAAAATGTCGGTAGCTGAAAAATACCAAACAAAGATCCGTGTACACAGTCTTAACCACGGATCCAGGCGAGGGTCGTGCTGGAGAAAATGAATCCGTGGTGCCCTAAACGATCTTGTCGATCAGACAGGGACTTACTCAATCAGTAAATCGACGAATATTATAAATGTTCCATGGAACAATCTGATTCGATGAATTGCAAAAGGAGAAGAAAACGATGTAGATAAATTGCAATAATGACAACGTTATCACGACAAGGAGAATCAGATTTAAGAAAAATGCACAATCCCAAGATCTGCGCTTTGACCTGAAAAACTGAGTATATTGTATACAAAGTTCCAAGGAAAAACTCCGATTATCTTGTGCGAAACATACACAAAATAACAAGAAAACTGTTGAGCAAGGAGTACAGAATGGAGTTCGATCTACCTTGTAAGCCAAAGATGGGATGTAAGGAAGGTCAAGCCTGAATGTCTATCGATCAATTGTTTCTGATCAATAGACCTTTCCAACTGCACCAGATGATCTCTCGATCTCTGATCTGCTCCTTTCGCCTTCGGTAGTCTCTACTCAAAACTGCCAATGATAGCCAATGGAGAGAACTGTATCTTCACCAAAGGACTAATCACTCCTACTGCCAATGCTCAAGCAAATGTCTCTGTCTCTACTAAAGATGATGCTACCAAAAGTCTCAGATGCCCCCATTTTGTTTATTCATCAACTAGAGTATTTATAAGTTCGACAACATGTGGAGAAGGCATGACCCTAATGACACGTGTCTCAAACCTTCAAAATACTATTGACTTGGTAAAATTTATGTTTACATTGGTCATGTTGCGTCACGTTTTTGGGAAGGGGGGCAAAGTACGCTATCAACCACTTTTGCCAAAGTCGCCTCGTGATTACACACAATACGCTCATCAGCGTATTGTGTGTGTGGATAACAGGTGCATGTCTGGTATTGTCCTAGCTGGTCTTAGGCTGCATTACGCTCATTCGCGCTGCGTCACGTGGTAGAGCGTAATAAAACATGAAAATAGCTTATTCAAGCTATTTTACGCTTATTCACACCGCAAAGCATAATAGAGCATAAAATGGTCAACTTTACAATAGATTTACACTTGCCTACGCTACGTAGCGTAATAAGAGTAAAGCGACCAATCTGCAAAAAAAGAAGAGGTCAATCTACTGCACTTCCTTGGACTCTGACTTTAACTTTCTTGAAGCTCGTTACGCTGCTTTGCGTAATGGAGTGTAAACTCAACCCTGAGCAAAAGACTTAGCCGAATATGTGACAGGTCACTTATTACGCTGCTTAGGCTTTAAGCTTCATCAAATCTACTGAAGTAAGTTACCTTCGGATATCGGGCTATGTTAAGCAGAGTTACGCTAAGCGTCACCACGCTATGTTGCGTAATGTAGCGTAAAGAAAGAAAACATAGTAAGATTGAAATTTGTAAGGAACTTGGAGACTTAACTCTGTGCGCCTCTTTGCCTCACTTTGCCTTGTTTCTGTCTTCTGAAATTTTTTCGCAAACTCTCGCCCAAATCGTGAATCTTCGCCTTAGGCCGATTCGCGATTTCCATGGTGTTTCAATTAACATACAAAGATGCATGTATGCAGTAGCCACACGACAGGAAGACACCCAGTGGCTAACAGTTGATCAAGAAAGTAGTTCACTCATATGCATGGAACCTACTGATGGTTTGACTTGTGTTTACATCTATAGCATAGATGCATTAGAGCAAGTCCACCACCAACTTCCAAGTCTTAACCTTGAAAATATGAACTGGGGGAAGTTGGAAATCCTTGAGAAATTTAAGCAAGAGCCCCTCAAGCTAAAACCATTGCCCACTGGTATGGAATACATGTTCCTTAAAAATGAAAAATTGGTAATTATCAATGCTAAGCTTACTCCTCAACAGAAAGAAGAACTGCTTAAGCTAATAAATAAATGGTCGGAAGCCCTCACTTGGTCATATCCCAAATTAACTGGAATAGATCCTAGGATATGCCAACATAGAATTTACACTAACCCCTCCATGAAGCCCCGAAGACAACTACAGAGGTGATTGGACCCTAAGCTGAAGCAAGTAGTTAAGGAAGAAATCAAACAGCTACTCAAGGTTGGGTTCATATACCTCATTGCTGATAGTGCATGGATTATCCCCTTAGTTATTGTGCCTAAAAAGGGACGCAAATGGAGGGTGTGCATAGATTTCAAGCTACTAAATATGGCAACATTCAAAGATCACTTTCCATTTCCATTTGTCAACCAAGTCTTAGACACCATTGCAAGGCATCATTATTACAGTTTTCTAGATGGCTATAGCAGATATAACCAAATAGAAATAGCCCTAGAAGACCAAGCCAAGACTACATTCACCAATCCTTGGGCAACATTTGCATACAAACAGGTGTCATTTGGCTTGTGCAATGCCCCTGCAACATTTGAACGACTAGTTCTAAGCATATTTCAACAGCAGATAGGGAATGGCATGGAGGTATTTATGGATGACTTCTCCACTTATGGAGCAAACTTTGATCAAGCCTTGGACCAGTTGGAGTAAGTGTTAAAAAGATGTGTAGAAACCAATTTGAGGCTCAATTAGTAAAAAATTAATTTGATGGTCCAAGAAGGCATATTACCACAAAATATCACACACAGGGATAGAGGTAGACCTAGAGAAAATAAAAATTATCCAAGGAATTACCTATCAACCAGAAACTGTCAAAGATATTTGATCATTCCTTGGACATATTGTCTACTATAGGAGATTTATTGAGAATTTTTCAAAGATTTCCAAACTATTGGTGGAATTAACGAAAAAGGATGTACCTTTCAAGTGGACTAGGGAATGCGAATTAGCTTTCCAAACTCTAAAATAGAAGCTAGTAGAAACACCCATTCTACAAGCTCCTGACTAGTCTAAATCATTCCATATCATGACTAATGCATCCAACTATGCTTTAGGAGCTATACTTACATAGTTAGATGACTAGAAGCATCCTTATTACATCCATTTTGTAAGTAGAAGTATCGTTGATGCACAACTTAACTACACTACCACAAAGAAAGAATTAATGGCTATAGTGTTTGCACTAGAAAATTTTAGACACTATCTATTGGGATATAAAGTATATATACATATAGATAGTGCAATCTGGTTCCTCACGAATAAGCTAATGGTAAGCCCTTGTATCATATGATGGTTTGTAATTTTACAAGAGTTTGATTTAACGATGATCGATTGCAAGGGCACCAAGAATGTAGTTGCTGATCATTTATCTTGGTTGCAATGGGACAAAAAAGAGGATGAGTATTCAATTTCTGATCATTTCCCTGATGAATTCCTTTTTGTTGCTATAGTGAATAATCAATCACCCATGGAGACAAACTAGTACAGTAGCATTCTTACTTATCTCCTCACCCAACAAACACCACAAGAGTTAAATCTTAAGAAGAAAAAATAATTTCTTCATCTAGCCAAGTACTTTATGAAAATCAATGGGAAAATTTACAAAGTGTGTCTTGATGGCTTGGTTTGATGGTGTGTTCCCGATATAGATCAACTACAAGTTCTCCAAGATGCTCATGAGAGTCCTTGTGGGGGTTATTACGCTGGGAGATGAATGGCCATCAAGATCCTACTTGCAGGATATTATTGGCCTACATTATTTTTGGACACCCACCATTTCATCCAATCTTATGAGCATTGTCAACGTGATGGGGGAATGACTGCTAAAATGGATGGTCCACAACAATGGATTCAACTGTTAGAACCCTTTGACATTTGGGGAATTGATTTTATGGAGCTGATTACACCAATGTCCAATGAAAAAGCTTATATTATTGTTGTCATTGATTACCTAGAAAAATGGGCTAAAGAAAGGGCTATTAAAGATTGTACATCATCTACAACTGCACGATTTGTTCAACAACAAATCAAAAACAGGTTTGGTGTGCCACATGCACTTATTTCAGACAATGGTACATACTTCATAGGTGAAAATTTTGGGAAATTAATGCAATGATTAGGGGTTGAGCATAAATTAACTATACCATACCACCCCCAAGTGAACGGTCAAGAAGAAGTCACCAAAAGGGAGATTACGAAGATATTGACAAGAACCATTAGCAAGTTTAGGCAAGACTGGAGCACTAAACTGAACGATGCTCTTTGGGCATACCACTCTACATGGAAACTCCCTATAGGCTACTCTCCCTATGAGTTTGTGTATGGTAAATTACCAATGATTCCCATTCAAACTAAGCTCTGTACACTATCCATAGTATGTGACCTCAACCTTGACCTTGATCTAGCACAGAAACAACAGCTAGTAACCCTTAACTTGCTAAATGAAAACCGATTAGCTACCCTATCATCTAATGAATTGCACAAGGCATTCAATAAAAAATGTCATGACCTAAGAATTAGGAAAGTTAAATATCAGCTAGGAGATAAGGTTCTCTACTAGAATCCCACACATGTGCGATAACATACTAAATTTCAAACACTATGGGAAGGACCTTATATTATTTATGCAACTTTTTCTTCTGAGGCCATGAAAATATAAAAACCTGAGAGCTTGGATAAGAAACTTTTGGTCAACGTGAAACATACCAAACCTTTCCAGGAGCTTAGGATAGCCAGTACACATGCTACCTCTCTTGATGGATAACCCTGCTCACTATTATGGATCTCCTCCTTCTAACTTAGTCATGGGGGAGATGGCCACCTATGCTAACCATTCTAGGCCCTTAGTTCTTTTTGAATTTTTGTTTTACACATTCTTTCAACTTTTCTTATTTCTGTTTTACATCATTGTTTATGATTTTACTGTTTCTTTGTTTCTTGATTTACTTTTATTCGTCATCTAATAAGTGCTCATGATGGTGGATTAAATTATATCATATTGATTGCTAATGTTTGATTTTTACCTTTGAATTATGATGCTGATATTAGGGCATGGTTCTTTTTGTAAAATAAGCAATGAGTCCATGCTGTCCACTCATCCATAGAACTCTATGGTCTCCTTTAGCTTAGAACTGAATAGTTCCATTTTTCTAAGTAAACTTGTTAATGAATTGGTGGCTGGGTATTTTTCAAACCAAGGAAAGACTCAAAGGATGAAAAGGGTGTGACTTCAAGGGGATTCGATGCATTGGTGTTGGCCATTCTCTTGGATGCTTGGATGCCTTTTCTTGGGTTTTCTTCCATTCTAACATTGTTCAAATATTAGGAAGTTGAGTAAATAAAAATAAGTCTTTGCATGGTGTGGTTCTCATGCATCACAAAAAAAAGAGAGAGAAAAAAGAAAAAGGTGATAATTCAAAGCACACCCCTTAGACATAATAAAGCAATATGGGCTACAAGCACTGGTTATGGCACTGGAAAGACATGTTACCCATGCCTAAAGGTTCTCTCTAACTAAGGCCCTTTCTCGCTTCCTACTTATCCATCTCACTCTCTTTAGGATGGTGGTCACTTTTTGTGGAAACATTCTTGTTGCCTCAAGAGGATGGATTGGCCAAGTGCATTGATGCAAGGTCATTGAATGTGGTTGGTTTGAGTCTAGATTTGGAATGAGTTCTACTCAGTTATCTTAACCATGAAATACACAAGTGGCTTTACAAAACCTTATTCTTTGGATTCCATTCCATTCTCTCCTCTCCATCTTTCTTCCCATTTTCCACCTCAATGCCGATTTTATCATTAGTCCATTCTAAGTTGATGTGTTATTTTTCTTTGGTGAATTCGTATGAGTAAGTTTTTAACTCTTTCTTCCAAATGACACTCCTGGAGCCTACAGACTCTTTGGTTTGTAGGTTTGTCATGGCAAAAAAGGCATGAGCCTGCTTTGGGGAGGACCCACTTGCATATCTTTTGGTTTGGTCAAGTTAAGTTCCTTATCCTTAGACATTGTTATAATAAAATTATTTTTATTTACCCCATTCATGTCATCCAAATTGTGTGCACCTTCATAACTGTTTGTAATGAATTTCTTTTTATTTTTGTGAATACCCTCTTTCCACTACTACTTGTGTCAAGCTTTCTTTGAATTATATGGATTGCTTCTATTATTTAACCCATTCATCAATCTTTCCAATAACAATATCAAGCAAGAAATCTCTCACAATCACAACTTGGCTAGATAAAATCACCAATGAGATAAGATATTCAGCCATTATTTATGTATTATATATACTAATCCTTGGTTTTGTGGTGATTGTAGTGGGAACCGTGGATTGGAAATAGGACTGTCATCACCAAGGAGGATGCAACCATATCACTCACAAGAGATTATTCATGACCACTGGATCTCTTTTACCTCTCCCTCATTCTTCTATTGCCAAGAGGGGTTGGATGTCCTTTGGATCTGTTGGCGTTCTTTCCTAATTGTCATGAACAACAATTTTGTACATAATTGCAATATTGTATGCTCGGGCACTTCTGTAGTTGTCTATTTTCTCTGTGTCACTCTACATGTTAGTCAAATAAGTCCACATCCCCCTAATATATTTTGTAAAGAACTTCTTTCAGTTCTTCTATACTCAAGGATGATTTTTCATTTAGTCATGGGGGTATGATGAGAGTGGTTACTCTAGCAGTTATTCTAATTATTAGAGCAGTTACTCTAGCGGTTACTCTAGCAGTTATTCCCACTTACTATACACATGGTTACATTAGTTAACTAAGTAACTAAGCAATTATTCTAATTATTAGTTAAGTTAAATTAGTCACTTAGTTACCTCTCTCCTTCCCTACTAGCGTAGGACATAAAAACATAAAAGCTATAAAAATCATATGCCTCAAGCTTACTTAACCATACAATTGTGACATACAGGTAAGCTTGGGAAGACAAAGCATCAACCAAAATATATACTAATGATACAACCGGCAATGAGGTGAATAATGGAGAGAAGGATGGAAAGAAGAGGATGGAATGGAATCCCAAGGACAAGGTGGTGTACAGCCCCTTGTGTGTGTTGGTGATTAAGGTGACTTGGCGAATCTCATCCCAACTCTGGGCTCAAACCAACCACTTCTAATGATGTTGCATCAATGCATTTGGTGAATACATCCACTTGGATAACAAGGATGCATCTTCAAAGAGCCACCACCATTCCGACGAAACAAAGGAGAGAATGGGAAGCGAGAAGGACCTTAGTTAGAGGGAACACTTTGGTTCCATAACTAGTGCTTGTAGCCCAAATTTTTATTTCTTCTAAGGGGTGTGCTTTGAATCCGCACTTTTGGTTTTTTTTTTGTGTTTTGTGTTTTGTGTTTTTATGCGTGGGGACCACACCATGCAAAGACTTCTTATTTTTATTACCTCAGCTTGCAATTATTGGGTAACGTTAGAATGGTAAGAAAACTCCAAAAGAAAATAACCAAGCACCCAAGTGAATAACCAACACAAAAGAA
>MNCI01028576.1:16034-32602 GCA_015680685.1 Gnetum montanum | reverse complement strand
CGTGGTGGTTCCCTACTCTCCCTACATCCTTGCCCTCGTCCTAACTCCTCTCGACATTCNGGTTCCTCATCTCCTATTTCACTAATGACATGGGGAACCTTGCCCTTCAATAGTGAATGTTGGCTCTCCTGCCTTGCGTCCCGAATACGTTGGGCATTTGTGGGATGATAATCCCTTGTGTCATAATCATCCAGAACGTATTCAGCAAGTAGCTCTTGCATGCCAATCTATGCTAAGGCACGGAAAAGCATGTTAGGAGCAGAAAAATATGGGGGTAACACAATGTTACCTTGCATATCTCTCCATCGCAGTTGTTCGTCTTGATGGAAAACAAAGGTAAAATCCAGCACATACTCATCGGGATGAGTATATGTGACTTTATATTGTTGAGGACATGGCTAGTCTTGGTTATGCATATGATTCTGACTATCTCCTATATTATCCTTAGGTGAGTTGATTTCATGACAAGAAGCCATTTCTAATGGTGTGCTGTTTTTACCGTTATTTATGTTCCTAATTAACTAATTAACCCTAAGGTTCGTTTAAGCTCACAACGATGTGAGTGATATCCCTTATGTTCAATTGGTGTAAAAAACACTTAGTCCTCGGCAACAGCGCCAATGATGAGTGGCGAGGTACCCCTACACTCAACCATACGAATACAAGCATGTACGCGCGATCCAGTCGAACTCCGCAGACTAAATGCCTTAACGCCACAAGAAACACTTGCGGTTAATCGTTCGTTGTCTTCCCAGGCTTGCTTTTATGTGTCACGGTGGATGGTTAAGCAAGTCTGAGGTATATGATTTTTTTGGTATTTTTCAGTTTATCTCCTAAGTTATGAGGGAAAAGGGTTGAGAAACTAAGCTAATTCTAACTAGTGTCCTAAGTCTAAATTAACTAGCGTCAGCATCCGTTCCCACTTACCGGACATACCCTAAACTATGCAACTATGGCTACCAAACGCTAATCGTTACTGGGATCACCACACGTAACGCAAGTGCTTGAAGTGGTCATACTGAGGCACCTATTTAGCCTAAGTGTGATAAGCAGCCGATTCCTTGGCTAGCCGTACACACCCGTGGGTGCTCGTAACCAAGTCGTACTTATTACACGTTCCAGCCTAGCGATGAGCAGCCAATTTCTTAACTACACATTGGACTACTACTGGGATTACCAAGCGTAGATCTTGGAATACGCTACTGGGTTACCAAGCAGTCCAATGCTCGTAGTCAAGTCGTACTCACGCATTGCGACGAGCAGCCGATTCCTTGATTAGCCGTACACATCCGTAGATGCTCGTAATCAAGTCGTAATTGTGCGCACTAGGAAAGCAATAAATAAATAACAATAAATAAAACCACGTGCTACAAGGTTTAGCCAATCAATTTCGTCTTTATTTCCGTACACAACTTGGGTTCAGGTTACAAAGTTGCTCGAATAAAGAGCCGTTCACTCTAGGACTCCTACTGTGGGCACATGGGAAAAATTCTAACTATGGAGTGATCAATCTACCAGAGCTTTGCTACTTCTAGCCAGGATTGGGAAATGAGGGGAGTGCTGCCTCTTATTTATAGATATGGTGGCGGACCGCGATATCGGGTACGTGATATCGTAGGGAAAGACGCGATATCGCGGTGGCTGCGATATCGCGTACGCGATATCGTGGCACATGCATGTCACGTCTCATCAATCTTCAAGGTCTTATGAATCTTGATAGAGTCCTATGGATTCTTCTATTATTTGTTTATGGGCTTTAGATTCATTTCTCTTACTCTTGAATTTCTACTTATAGGCCCAATACTTATGTAAATCTTTTATAGGGACCTTTTGCCATTTTCTTTCTAATTATTTTAACTGGCTTTTTAGTAAACTATATGTTTGGTCGTTTCAATAAATATCTTCCTCACTATCTAAGAGTTCATTCATGTAAACATGGTACATATACCTAGGTGAATCAGAATCATAAAAATACATTCCTGGTTCATTATGATAAGAGGGGATATCTTCAAATTCAGCTTCACTAGAAAACTGATCTAAAGATTCTAAGTAAATGTTACCATTTGCAAAGGATATATCAAAATCATACATGAGAAAGAAATCATCTTTAGTTAATTTTATCTTTTCAATGAAATTTTTTTTCTGTGGATGATCATTTTTCTTTGGGCATTGGTGAGCATAATGTTTTCTTGAATAGATAAAACATCTAACTTCCCGATTTTTGTAGGAACCCTATTTTCATTTAAACATTCCTTTAAATGGTTTAAACATTCTTTTGTAATGGCTGTGAAAGAAAAAGAACCACAAAAATAGGCTCTGATACCAAACATTATGACAAAAAGAAGGATATCAATATATTCATCTTGCTGATATTGTCATACACATTCATCCTCATTTCAATTACAGGTTACAGAAACCTTACAGGATAGCTTTAATAGACAAAAGGTTCAAATCATTCCAAGAAGATATCATAACCCAAGCTAAGGATAGATTAGTTACAGATGCCCTAATCATAACAATCCCTAATTTCACTCTTTCCCTTTCAGATCCTCACTTGTTTAATAGTTTAATGTTAATCAANCTTTCCCTCTCAGATCCTCACTTGTTTAATAGTTTAATGTTAATCAAATATATACCTTTAGACATTATAGATCAAAGTTTTAAATTATTTAGCTCTGTTAGTATAAATACACTATTACCTTTTGGTCAACAAGCTCTATCTGTTGGATCTACTAATTTAGAATATGGGACTCAAATAAATATTGAAGATCTTCCTATCCATAGACTGTTCCCAAATCTAGAAGATCCTTTAGAAGAATTTTGTGACTATAGAAAATCAAAAAGGTCTCTATTCAAAACTCCTAGAACCCGTAGATATTATGTTGAACTGAATTCTTTAAAATTTCTACCTTATGATCCTCTAGCTCTTGTTGAAAAATCAAAAACAATAAAATTGTTCAATAAATCCTCTAGGGAAGAAGATGAAGAAAGAATACAATGGATGAGTAGAATTTTCAAGGAATTAGGTATAAAAATGGACCCTAGGAAGATTATCAAACAAAAAGGTGAGAAAATGGTAGTGGATGAGATAGGGAAAACAAGAATAGAGGATGCCTCTACTTATTCTTCTTTTGAAGGACCATCCCAAGCAATGAGTAGTATAACTCAAATTAATGAATGCATCCATCCAAATATCCATAAGGTAGACATAGAGTTTAGGCGCATAGAGTGTGATGAACTTCTGAAGATTAATATGAATATTGAAGAATCTAAAGAGGTAGCTCACATGATGCAATATAAAACTTCAGTAGATCAACCTTCTGACATCATAAAATTACACAATTGGATGAATCACAAGCTAGCTTATGTCAGTGACCAAAATCTCATGACCTATGCAGAAGTAAGGGAGGTTCAGAAAGACGTTAAAGAACTTCATAAGATTTGGGTTCCAAAAGAAAAAAATAATAAAACCAAAGGAAAATCATCCCAACCAGTAACAGACAACCTTTACATAGGCTCTCCACCTTTAACACCTCAACCAAAATACAAAAAGAAAATGAAAAAAACCCACATATGGTAGGAGAGTAGTAGACACTATACCTAAACAAGAGAAAGGTAAAGAAGAGGAACAAGTGAATGCAAATGAAGAAGAGGATAACATCCTCTACATAGGAAGTGAAGGATCCTTAGACAAAGAAGAAAAGAAACTACTCATAAAACCAAGAATAGTGTTCCAGGATCCCAAGGATCTCATAGCCATGTAGGTAAGAAAAACATCTAAAAAACCTCCACCTTATTTTAGTATAGATAATAAATCTGTTAGAGAGAGGCAGAAAGAAATTGATAGGATTAATGGCTTTATTTCCAGACAAATTATCTTAGAAAAGAAAAATTATGAGCATGCCATCTTAAATGCTACACTAAACTTTGAAGGAATGTTAAAAAGATGGTGGAACTTTATTGAGTCTCCTGTTTGAAAATAGCTTTTAAATAATACACCTGCTATTTTTATTAATGGAATTACAAAAAAATGTTTAGGCAATACAATGAAAAGATATAGTATGTACAGAACTCTTTACTATGGTTCTAGACTACATAAAATACAGGATCCCTCTCCATTTCTTGAGATAATGGAATAATGGTACTATTATGAAAAAGTCATCCATGATGTAGGGGCTAAAGAACATCTTTTAGGATGTGTAATTTAGAGGTACATACTTATCCTAAATTAAAGATAATAAAAAATCATAAGAATATAGAAAATTTGAAAAATGAATTTAAAAATATAAAAAATAAAAAATATTATAATGTTATTAAGGATGTTTGTGGAGATTTGGGAAAACATATTTATAAAAGGAAAATGCAACTAGAAGAATTAAAGGTTCCCAAGACATCCATTCTTAAAAAACAAAACAAAAAGAATGATCATCATAAAAAAAATAAGAAAGAAGAATTTAAAAATTTTAAAAAGAAAAACTATTATAATGTTATGTAGGATGCCTATGGAGGATTGAAAATACATATTTATAAAAGACAAATGTAGCCAGAAGAAATAAAGTTTTCAAAGACATCCCTTCTCCTTAGAAGGAAAAGCAAAAATAATGATAAGCAAAAATAATGATCGTTACCATAACCTTTATCCCAATAGAATGAAAACAACTTATGTTTTCTTTTACAAGTAGACCCTATTAGGAGATCTATTTGTACTTTTATCAAAAGTGTGTTACCTATTTCTTCTCCTCTCTTTTATATTCTTCTTTTTTATTGATGTTTCTTGCAACTCCTATGAATAGTTTTAAAGAGTTTATTATCTAATTTATTTTGAATGTGACTAAAATATTTAAAATATCATTTTTGCAATTTATTTGGACCTAATTCAAGTTTTCTTCTAATTTTCTTTCTTGATGCATTTTTTATACCAATCCGTTGCTCCATGCTAGTAATATTTTGTAAAATATAAAAATGGCATACATAATTTAAGCCATGATTATTAGTTAAAGAATAGGATTACTTGACAAAAATAAAAATATCATGATTAAAAACTGGGAGGTTATGAAATAATTTGTAGGAAAATATAATCAAATATAGCAAGCAATCCCTTCATCCAACCATATGAATCATAAGCATGCAGTAGCGATCTAGTCAAATTTCATGGACTTAGCTCCTAAGTGTGCCTATAGATAGAGATGGTGACTTAGGGAAATGTGATCATTGTCTTCTTAGCTTGCACTTGTGTAGGTTCTTATTTATGATTCATTATGAACCAAGGAATATGATATTTATTTATATTTATATTTTTATCCTAAGCTTTGAAGTAAAAATAAATGGTTGGTAAATTAACTACTCTAGCTACCTAATAGTTCTAAGGCTAACTATCCTAACATAAGTATCTAGGCCCACTAGCTATACACATCTTGAACTCATATTAATGTTACAGAGTTACCAAATGTCATGCTATTGGGTGAACCAAACAATAACACTACTAGGACTACCAGGTGTTAAATAGTATGTTTGAAGTTGTTGTACTTATGTGTTCATTATTAAAGACATTAATTAATTAAGACAAGAATATAAATTACATTAATAATAAAGTGCATGTAAGAAATATTAATCTATTCCAAGTGTTGTAAGGAATGTCAAGAATCTTGTTTTTATTACTAGTTACATCAATGTGTTTAGGTACATGATGCTTGAATAAAGATCTGTACAATTGCTTCAATTCCTATTACAGGAACTCAGAAAATATTCTAACTCTAGAGAAAGAAAACTACAAAAGTTTGACTACACTAATGAAATAATATATCATAGATGTAGTGTGTATGTGCATTTTTATAGGCTTGACATGACACTACATCAATGGGGCCATGTTGACATAGCAATCAACATAATTCATCATACCTCCACGACTGAGTGAAAACTCATCCTTGAGTGAACAAAAGTAGGATCGAGCTTCTTAAAAAATTGGAAAGGTATGGAATTATTGACTAACTAACTCTAAGTACTACTTGAATTTGAGATCTAAATTATATGGAATTATAAAAATTGGTATCCATGATAATAAAATTAGACACCCTTTACAAAATTGACAACATGACCCATTTGATTGCTAAAGATGAAGCGAAGTTCAAACAGTGCCAGAAGGTGAAGATTCCTGGGATGCTGAAGGACCTTTCTAGGCTCTGGCACTCATGCTAGTGCCAACGGTTAAGGTTGTCTTACTACAGTTGTTTCTTTAGCAAGAATATAGAAAGAATCTAATAATGATTTCATTTTTTCTTTTTTACTTTGTGGATCATATGTAGTCCACATGGCTTTGCCAATGTAGGCTAGCACGGAGATGTCCCATGGACAAGGCATTGTAGGGAATAACTCATTAACATTCATGAACCATGCTATGAATTATTTTTGTTTAATGTCACATGTCTTTATAGGGTTTTGCAACTCGTGATAATCATTTATTCTTCTAGCTATGTTCTTAGAAATCAATTGTTGATCAACGAATTGGCTCCTGAGAACTTCAAGCTTTGCATTGGCTATCTCCAACTTTTGTTTTGTCTCTTTATTGTGCTTGAATTTTTCCTCATATAGAAGGTATGAAGTGTCCATCTACTTCTTTATCTCTATCTTTGGCCTCCTTGTAGCTAGCATAGCTAAGTTTGCATATCAGAGGTTGGCAAGCTCCATGTATTCTATCATCTCTTCTATTTGCAACTCTTTTAGGTGAATTTCAACTTTATTGTAGGTGGATTTCCACTTTCCTCCTTTCTTTAGAATAATAATGAGTGGGCTAACCCACTTGTTATCTACAATCAAATAGGTGAACCTAGCTTTGAGAAGTTGCTTAATCTCCTCTTTGACAATATTCTTGAGTTTAGGATTCAATCGTTGTTGTGGTTGCCTCTTTGGCTTTATAGAGGAGCCTGTGTAGATTTGGTGTTGACATATCTAAGGATCTATTACTACAAGATCATGATATGACCATGCAAAGTTTGTTGTCAATTTTTTCATAACTCTCAATAATTTCTACTTATGTTTAGGAGAAAGTTTGACATTGATTATCACTAGCTTGCCATTATTAAGAAAAGCATATCCCATGCCTGCTGGTAGAGCCTTTAACTTAAGGGGCTTTTACTTGAAGTTACCAAGGATCACCAACTCTTCCTAATCCATTTCACTTTGTACATTGAAGAGCTGATGATGGAGTTCCTCCATTTTTTCCATGCTTTCAATGTAGGTACTAGTAAGGCTCTCAGTTGGTTCCATGCATATGTTTGATTGAATTTCATCATCTTTTATCATCCACTAGGTATGTTCTTGTTTTGTGGCTATTGCATATAGACACTTTTGAATTACTATTATTTTTTCACATTGATTGCTTGCTTGAAGTGATGTGTCATTGATGGTTAATAGTTTCTACATGTAATTGCACCTTATGTCACTATATGTGACATGGAACTCTCTTCTTCTCTACTTTGTGAAATTCATTTACTTTAGAAATTTCTAAGGAAAGGTCTCAAATCCCCATTTTGGCATTGATTGTGCTTAACCATGTCCTATCCATAATGATAGAAAATTCCCCTTTGCAATTCTCCACATGGATCATCAGGAAATCAACTAGATAGGACCATCCATAGACTATGCTCACAATGTCCTCCACTAGCCCTAGAGGGATAGTGATGGACTTATCTACCAACTCTAATTTGATGTTACTCTTTTGTAAAGGAGGCAGGTTCCAAGCCTTGTACATTTCTTGGGAAATCAAGTTGACTTTGGAACTTGAATCCAAAATAGCCTTACATGGTTCATTTTTTGTGATCTATAAGTAGATGAGGGGACTCTTGGGATTAGATCTCTTCTTGGGAAGGTTGCCAACCTTAATATAATCTATGATCACATTGGTCAACATGATAGTGTGGATTTGAGGATATTTTTGGTTTGGAGGTGACTTGATAGGACTTTTAGAGGTAGAAGTAGCATGGTTGCAACCATAGGTGTTTGTGAGAGTTTTGTGGGGTTGCTGCTTCTAAAGAATGACCTCTTACTAGGGTTGGATTTAGGACCACTTGGATGGGTATTCGACTATAGGTTTACTACCCTCATGACATTTCTTTGTTATGGCTAAATAGGAATTTTGCCTTACGTGAATAGAGTAGGTGGAAAATGTGTTGTCAGATGTGGTGTAGGAGTTGATGGGTGTCTATAAGGATAAAAGGGAAAAGCAGACTCCCCTCATGGAGAAGGTTCTCTATAGTATTCTAGAGGGTAGTAGTGGTATGGGAAGGAAGCATGACTAGACAAGTCACATGGGGATATAGGTTGTTGGACATAATAGCCATAGGGATTTGGTTACTAATAAGGATATTGCTACTTTGGTGGTGGTATCCCCCATGATTGTGGATGTTTCCATTGTTGATACTACTCTTGAGGTTGAGGAGGTACTCCACTCGAATAGTACATTTGTTGGTGGAATTACTATCTGTAGTTGCCTTGTGGATAAGGCAATTGCTTAGGTATTTTCCATTTTTCCAATCTAGGATTTAAAGCATACATCCCATATTCTTATAGATGTGCAACATTGGATAACATTCCTTAGGATGTTCATATTGGCAAATGTCATAACCATCATCCTCTATTTTAGAATTTGTAACCTTCTCTACTACTACAGCTTTATCCTTATTTTTATGATATCCATGTTCTACATCATTTTTCTTCCTTCTTTCATGATCACTACCCACTTTGTCTCTTCATTCTTCTATGATCTTCAAAGCTATTTTGAACTTCTTATCTAAGGAGTCCCACATATTTTCTACCTTAGCCAATATTTTAATGATAGATTTTTGGATTTGCAACATTTTCCTCTGCATCATTTCATCAAGTGGTACCTCCTCCTCATTATCACAGAAACTCATCCCTTTTCTAAATGGAGGGGTCTTTGTTGTACTTATTTTACATTTCTTAAGCTCAGCTTCTTCTTTGGTCACATAATTGATTAGCCTTTGAATTTGATGGATCCTTAGCTCAGAAAGTCTTCCTTGGGCATAGAATCCAAGATTTTTTCTCGTTTCATTCCTAAGCCCATCTATGATATGGTATGGTTGATCCCATTGGGAGTATTCATGGCCTAGGCATTGGTGCAAAAAAGAATAATATTTTCCCAATGCTACATCCAAGGAATCATGATTGCCTTGTTTCCATCCTTGGATTTTCCTTCACAAGTTGAACACTTTGGAGTAATTTTGATACTTCTTGTCAAACAACTCCAACATCATACTTCATCAGTAGTTAAATTCTAGTTCTAAGGACTGGTACCAATTTTCAGCTTCTTCAGTGAGTATCCTTAAGAATAATTTTATCTTTTACTAGTCATTTTTGATGTTCTATAAGACACAAACATCATGCAAGAATTGCATATGGTCCTATGGATTTGAGTTATATCCCCCTCAAATTTGGGAACATTATTCATATCTAGCTTCTTAATGCAACATCTTTCAAGTGTCTGGTTGGAATTCTAACTACTTTTGAAATAATTAACATATTATAGGTAGCTAGCATAGGTTCATCATAGTCATAATGATCTCAGTGGCCCCTGTCATGGCCATGATTCCTATGATGAATCATGTTATGCCTTCTTTCATTGTGATGTTCTTTCCTTTATTGCTATCCTTGCCCCTATTCTTGATCATCCTGGCATGATCTGTGGTTATCCCTATCCCTTCCTTCATCTTTATTTTGATCAAAATTATTTTTTCTTTAGTCTCGACCTTTGCCTCTCTTGTCAGAGTTAGAGGAGGAAGATGATGAGGATGATGATGAGGGTGAAGAAGAAAGAGAATTAACACCAAAATGATGCATGCTACATCCTCTTCTTTGGTCCCTACCTCAATCATTTTGTTTGTCTTTCTCTTTATACTTGTTGTTACCTTTGCCTTTGGATGAATGACTTTAGTTGCTATCTTTTGAGGTCCCCTAATCTTTAGAACTGTTCTTTCCACCACTTAGGTTTTCCACAGTTGATTTCAACCTTTGGGTAAGGGTCTTCCTATCAAAGAAAGGGGAAATTTTATGTATTGGAACTAGCCTAAAAATAATTCATCACCTTCTTTGTGCTACTACAAGAATAATTTGGTAGGGAATCTCTTGCCTTTTGAAGCCTGATATCATGCTTCCATCTACTAATCCTTCTTCTATTGGGCACTGATGGGATGATAATCCTGATAAAGGTGGTCTTGAATATCATATTCATTGTTAAATCCAATGATTCCCAAATTGATCATGTTGTTCATTAACATTTCAAAAACAATAAGCTAGGAAGCAACACGATGTTGTTTTCCATATCCCTCCATCATAGCTACTCATCTTGATGTAGGATGAAGGTGAAATATAGAGTGTAAGGATCTTGATGGGTGTAGACGACATAGGATTGTTGGGCATTTATGTCTTTTGGACCTCTTGTCTTTGATTGGTTCTAGTTGTAAATGATGGTGGAGATTCTTCCCTATGAGAAGAAGCCATGTCAGTTCATGTTGAAAAACATTATGCTTTACTCTTACTTCGTTAATGTTTTATCATTGAATGATCCTTACAACATCTTTATTTGATATCACTATCTTTTCTACTTAGCATATTCAGCTAAACTAAATCCTCGATGATGTAGCCAATGATGAGTAGCAAGTAATCTCTTCACCCAACCATATGAATCACAAGCGTGCACTAGCGATACGGTCGAATTTCACGGACTTAGCTCATAAGTGTGCCTATAGACAAAGATGGTGATTTAGGGAAATGTGATTGTTGTCCTTTTAGCTCTCACTTGTGTAGGTTCTTATGTATGGTTAAATATGAGCCAAGGCATATGATATTTATTTATATTTATATATTTGTCCCAAGAATTTAAGTAAAGATAAATGGTTGGTAAATTAACTCCTCTAGCTACCTAACGGCTCTAAGGCTAACTATCCTAGCATAAGTATCCAAGCCCATTTGTTGTACACATCCTGAACTTGTATTAACATTATTGGGTTACCAATGTTTCACTAGAAAAATTTGGTGCTGGAAAACCAAAGATTTTTGATGAAACAATTTAACCTTGGATTCCATGGGCTTCAAGAGAGGGATCCAAAGCACCTTCGATAGTCTTACTGATCACCTATAGACTTAAAATTTATAAATGGATGTAAAATAAATTTGATGAAAATGTAGATCTAATGCTAGAGAAAACACCAAAAATAAAGTTCAAATGCACAAATGAATTGCATTATTTCATTAAATAATAAAGTGTTGTAAGACAAAGTTCAAATGAGTATAAGTTTATGTGATCATGATTCACAAAATTTTGCATGGAAGATGCTTAGAGTTCAGTGGAGCCAGTAGTGTGTCTTGTAGTTAGCTTCATGATCCAGATGCTCCAAAGTTTTTCTCTCAAAGCACTTTGATCCTTCTCTGATAATGAATCTAGTTTATTGATGGATGGTTGTTGGACTTTTGATTGATCTACACTACTATGAGATTTTCTTTGCTTAGCCAAATGCAAAATTTGCCAAAAGTTCTTTAAGTATGATCATCTTTGGTTTTTATAGGCCATTGGAGTTTGATTTGTTGCTATAAATTTCTGCCATGATTACTTATTGATTGCTACAAATTTCTAACATTGTAGGCCATCCAACACAATGTATTTATCAAATTTTGATAAATGTAATACATAAAAAACCATCATAAATATGATGGCTTCATAATTAATATGCTACATTCTCTAAAAGTATGTTGGGTTCCATAAAAATATGTTGGCTTCATCATGAAAATTAAAGCCCAATAATTTATACACTAGTTGCAGGTGATCCTAGCATATAAACTACTATGGCCATCATAAAAACCATGGAAAACCAAAATTTGGTGATTCCTAGGGAATTTTCAACCTTTCCAAACTCAAGTACATGCATGATACAACTTTTTTCAGTTGAGAAGTTAGTCAATCACAACTCATGATGCATTTTTTAGCTTCCATAAGTTAAAATATATGAGATGTCAACCTGTGAACTACAAACTTCACATTTTACAATGAGATCCTACCTCAAGTTCTAGGGTGAAGGTTATAATGCTAGATGTTGAAAAAAATTAAGACAATTGTATCTACCATTATTTTTACATCAAATTACAATGGCTTTGGTCATCCATTTTAACATGAATTTTCTTTGTCGTGTTTCATTAGCCCCTCTTTGTTGATGTTTTGAGGATTACCTTGAGAGAAATTGAAAAAGAATGCAAAACGCCATCACCAGTCCACCACAGGTCCATCATTGATGTTTCCTCTCTATGCTTGATTCTATAACTGTTGAACCATGTTGAAAATTACTTGTAATGGTAAGATGATATTATGATGAGATGATATAGGATAAAGGCTATATTTGATTGTAAGAGAATGGTTATAGGGGTTAATAGTAAATTCTATCATGTTAACATCATGGTTATGGTATGGCAGTGACATGTTGGTTGATCAATGTAGCCTTTGCACTTCATGCTTCAGAGTGTTGGTCACTTAGTAATGTTCTTAAGAAAACAACACTCAGCTCCAAGGCTTCTTTGGCTAGTAGGCTTCTCCCTTTGTTTGTTTAGAGCCATTGTTTTAACATTTGGGTTTCATTGGCCTTTCAGCTTTCTTGGCAACTTACTTCCCCATTTTTTTGGGGTGAAATGTTCATTAGGTTTCATTGCCAAGGCCAAACTTAGTTTGGTTTTCTCATCGAATGAGATGCGTTACATGCAATGAATTTGATGGTGGAGCTTAATAAAGGAGATGACACATGATGACAATGCATGCATGTCAAACATAGGTCATCATTATTGTTCAAGATAAGGAAGGTTGTAATTAATTTCCAAGATTATGGCTCAATAGGGGTAATAGGAGTGATGTAAGATTAGAAATCTTGCTACAGTAGGACGAGCTACTAAATTTGATGCATCAAGGTCACGTGGTAACTTGCTACCAAGATGAGTTGCACCTTCACGATGACTTTTAGGCTTCATCTTGCAAGCACAACACTAAGAGAATAAGAAAACAAGACAAAGAATACATGTTGTTTCAAAACATTGCATAAGGTTGCATGAGATAACCAATGAACTATAGGCCACCACAAGCTACCATCGATAAATCATTAAGAGATTTGTGTTTTGCATCACAGATGTTACAAAGTTTTGTAGTTCATTCATTGTGTCACAGAGAGAGAGAGAGAGAGAGAGAGAGAGGACATGTAAGTTCACTTATTGTAGATCATCAGAGATATCAACTTTAATCATTTGTTCCAATCTATCAACAATGGTAAACAACATGTAAGTGTTAGATGTAATCAAGGGCTATGTGATGGCTTTCATGATGCTTTGCAAGGGTTTGATGATGTCTTGAACAAGGTTAAGTTCTATTTAGGAACTTAGTTTCATGTGTTTTCTCCTCACCCTCTTGGTTTAGATAGAAACTTTCAACCAAGGATCCTCTATGATGTCTCTGGGTTCAATGTCAATAGTAATCAGGTGTTAGGGTTGCATGGTAGAATGGTTTCAATGCTTAAGGTTTAGGTATGTAAGGTTAACTTGGTCTAACAACATCATAAGAGGGACCCATTTAGGCTTTAAGGATAGTTGAATTTGCTTCCTCATCCTCCTAGCTCAATCTTGCATGACAACATAAGCACATCAAGTGACACTTGTGTAATAAAATTGTTAAATAATGTAAAAATAGTGCAAAATACTCTAATAATAAAGCAAAGGTTAATCAAAAAAAATGAAATCAATGCCAAACAAGGTCAAAACATGGTCAACAAAGGTTACAAGGTGTAGGTTAAGGTAAACAGGGTGGAGCAAGGGTCGAATGATGTAAAATAGGGTCAAATGAAGGCCAAATGAAGGTCGAAACCATTTAAAATGGTATCGAACAAGGTCAAATAAGGCTTTATTGATGTCAAATGATATCCAATGAGGTTAAATCAAGTCAATCAAGGTCAAAATGGTGCCAAATGATAGAGAATTGTGATCAACCAGGGCTGAAAGATGTAAAAAATGATGAAAATGAGGTCAAATGACACCAAATGATATGAAGATGATAGAAAATAATATGAAATATGGTCAAGTAAAGTTAAAACATAATGGGGAGAAGGCCAAAAAAGGAAAGGTAGTCAACATATAACATGATCAATTAAGGTCAATCATAGTCACATTTTGTCAGTTTTAGGCCTTAGCGGGCCATGGTAGGGACCTACTTCATTGGGCAAAGTCACTACAAGGTAAAAGTAAGGTAAGACTTGGTAAAAAAAGGTAAAATAAAGTCATAACATGATAAAGACAAAGTAAAAATAAACTTAAAACTATTTAAAGAATTGCATCAAATAAGAAAAGTCAAAATAGTATTAAATTTAATATATGTTTAATATAAAGTTTATTTTTTTATTTTAATAATTCATTCCTCCACATAAGCAACATCATCAGTCTTCAGAAAAGAACAGTCTAGATGCAGGCTGTCCGAATGACTGGGATCAATGGCTCATCGCCCTTTCACTGGTGGATGACTAGCCTAACCAACATGGCATTGAAATGGAACGACAGCCCTTGAACATGGCACTGATGTGGAACGGCAGCCAATCGACGTGTTTGTATCTGATGGTGGTGTCGTTGGCCACATGGACGCCATTGCTAGCACAATAATGATCTCATATCTTGCCACATGTTGGCCCGATGGTCTCTTGCAGGCAGACTATGTTGAAGGGCATAGGCTTCTTGCTGTGTTCTCCATCCAATGGGGCCCTGCCACATCAGCGCATGAGGCCAAATAGAGCATCACGTCAGTAGCGTCACGCACATTGGCCAAGCCATGATTTTTATTTTTAATCAACTGCTGTTGGTGCACTTGTGAATACCAATTTTCAGATGATAGCAGAGAGAGTGAATAAAATGGTTGTAGACACCAATTTGATGTACTATTTTTTAGTAACGTAGTAACAAATCCAATTTATAATGTAAAATCCTTTGTATGCTCCAAGGAATCATACATATTGTCCAGTCAAGTTGTCAATATTCTTGCACCTTTGTAATAGGTCCTTGAATTTTCTTCTTCTATGGTATTGCTCAGGGGCATGTTTTGTGTTCATTTCCTAACAAGCTGTAGTTTGTGGGTCATTTTCTTTTAGTGATAATGAACATTTTGTTTCTTTAAACATCAAGATTGTGCCATGATTATTGGTATATCTTATGCCATGACTAATTAATAAAGTACATATCGTGATAAGGATTTACTTCATGGTTCCATTGCATAAAATTTGCAATTTCAAGTGTTTGTCTGTGGTGCGGAAAATTAATTATTACATGTTTTGTTGCTATTTAAGATTGGAGAGATGTTTGATGTCTCAAGGTTCTGAAAACCGCTCAAATTCAAAGCTTTATGTTGCACAAAGGTGCATCCGACCTCAAGCTAAGCATATTACTTGTAGATGCATAAGATCCAGCTTCTGATGAATAGCAAGCATTTATTAACAATTTATTTTTTAATTTATTCTTTTCTTTATCCTTCTTAAATTTTTGAACCAGTTTTCTTTCATTTTCCTTCAACCTAAACAGTTGATATATGTTAATATTTTTGGTTATTCTCTTAAGGTCTTCAACTAAATCATAATGAAATCCTCCATTCTAGGATGACTACTTCCTCCATAAATCTTACAATAGTTCTAAGTAAAGGAATTTTAGAAAGTACTAGCTGATGATGGCTTTATTATCTTCTTATGTTCTTGAGCCTCATAGATGATATTTGAGGGTCATAAAGTTATCAATCCTTCCTTTGTTTCAAAGTTTTCATATTTCAATACTAAATATACAAAGTTTTCGCAATGGACTAGATTAATTTACTGGTGTTTTAGAATTCTACAAATATTGGTTCTGCCAATTACCAAATAACAACAACTACCTCAAGGTAAATAGAAAAGGTTTAGAGAAACTCCTTGAATGAGAAATTGTCATGAGAAAAAGAAAATAGGCCAGTACAGAACATGGAATGATGAGAAGATAACATTAGAAAGTGTCCATTTCCTTTCATAAGACCTCACAAGCCTACATTGCCTCATGTACCAAACAATGGAAATCAAACTTGCTATGAATATAGTCTTTGTGATGGCGTTGTAAGATGAAATGTAGTTGGTGAAAAAATCAAGATAATGAGTAAAAAAGACCAGAGTGTGGAGCTCTTGTGTCTCTAGTCAAATCCCGACTTCATGGTATTTCTTTGTTGCCCAAAGAAAATCTTGAGAGATAAACCCTAAATCAAAGATATGGTTTGAGAGACCAAGCACAGAANCAAGCCTTACTTCATAGCCTTATTATTTCAATTCATAGTTTTTTTATGCAAAAAAAAACTCTTGTTGGCTCTGAAATCTGTTTGTTGTTCCAACCCTCTATTTCTTCCATCATTTGCACATACCATTTTTTGTTTTTGTCAGGGAAACACAAAGCTTTTCTAAAGCCCAAGATTTATTTCTGTGCTTGGTCTCTCAAACCATATCTTTGATTTAGGGTTTATCTCTCAAGATTTTCTTTGG
>MNCI01028576.1:4184-14267 GCA_015680685.1 Gnetum montanum | reverse complement strand
TATGATCTTGAACACATCTTTGGTAGAATGTGATTTTTGTCATGGCCAAATTTATGAAGTATGTCTTAGCTTAATTGTTCATTACTACTAAAGACATTTGATATTAGTTTTTGAATTTAGGAGTACTTCCTTTGTTATATAACTTAAAAGATCTTTCATATCATTAATTTATAAATATTTTAACCATGTAACCATTTATCATGCATTGTGTGTATTACTTATGTTATTAGAAATGTGACAAACATAATTACTTTTTTATGTCCTTTTTGATTTTTAGGAGATCAACTTTGTTCTTTCTGATTATGTTTATTAATCTTGCTATTCAAGATCATATTGCAAAATATGTCACTCGTTTTCAATACTAAAAATCAAAATTTACATGTTAAAATCTTTGCAGATTATTACCCTTCAATGTCAAAGGTGGTGGATGTTTTAAGGTACGTTAAAAAGATTCATTAACAACATAGACAAATTGCAAATATACAAGGAATAAAACCAAGTAGCTTAAGAGCCTAAAAATGTGCTAGAAATTTGAGGTGGCTTAGAAAGGATGAGTTTCCCTTTGCTTTTTACTAGATGCTAAGCCATGATGTAGAAAATATAGAGTTGGCTTGTTATGAAACATTCTTTGAAGAAAATTTTTCCAAATGGCTACTAAAACTCAACTCTAAAAATAATACAAAACACTTTTATGATGTGGCATGGCTAGCACTGAAATCAATCATTATCTTTTTCTAAGCATATGAGTACCCTTGAATACATTTGAAAACATTGGAACTTATTAGAGAATAGTAGCATGACCTCTTGCAAGGATGGCATGGCTACATTGAGAAAATATCTTTTTTATGTCAAGGATGACTCATGTTAATGTTTTAGAAAAGAAAACCTTGATAGTTAGGAAGTTTAAAACTTTTGCTAAAATGGCATGACTAGGAAATTGAGGTGTCTTCGAGGCATTATTTTTTTGGAATTAAACTCTTATGTCTAAAAGACCATACAATGGCATTGCCTACAAGACTGAAAAATATAAAAAGTTGGGCATTTTGAGATATTTTTAATTGTTGGATTGATGGTTGACTAATTGACAACTGTTTGAATTTGTTGATGAGATGACTAGCTTAGTTTTCCTATAAAAAATTTTATCTAGAAGATAGAAATAAACATGTCCACAAATTTTGTGACATTTTAGTAAAAAATATTGAATTTTTAAATAGTTAAAGATAATAATAATAATAAAGCCTTTGTCTGCAACTTTATGAAGTAACATGTTGAGAAAGGCATATTTATTTACTTCATGGCTTTGGCTTTTCCTTAATTAAATTCATTTTTTTATACAGTGGCCTAATTGTATTCTTAACCATGTAATGTTATTTCATTTAAATGTGCATAAAGTGCATTAAAATACATGTTATTCTTGTTTACCACACTAATCTTTAGTTTTCAAAGCTTTGTTTATTCTATTTGCATGCTTTCGTGTTTGTTTAAAATATGTATTTGCAAACTTGTTTGGACACTTTTTTGTGTTTCTAAATTTCATAAAGCTTAGATAAATAGATGTCCTGCACAATGCAAGGAAGAATTTACATTATAAGGGAATGAAAAAAATACCATTATATTGGACTAAGACATGATCTCATTTCCTTTTATTCATAGTTTTAAATATCAACATTGCCTCATTATATTAGTAATTATTTAATCTAAAGCTATGTGCTTAAATTTGCACACACACTGTTGATTTGACAAAAACAAGAAATGGAAAAGATAGCACTATGAAAATTTTTGGGAGATCTAAGAAAGATGCCGACTATAGCGATTTAATTGATATAGATGGAATTCCATATGTTGGGTAGGTTAAGCATGTGGCATTACATTTGTGGTATACTGGCTACGTAAATTATTGTCACTTACAAGTTAATTTTTTCAATTTCTTCAGAGTATTGCAAGTGGAGGTCCTTATTGTTCTATCATCAATACTATAACTTCAAAAAGTATGTTGCATAATCTCAAAGGAGCATAGGCCAGTATTGTTGGCTACATGGTTGTCATAGACATAAAAATGAAAGATCCAATGTAGAAGGTATTGTATTAGTGCTTAATTTAACTTTTAAAAAGGTTACAATTAAGGAAAAATATGAAGATTGACTTGTTAAAATGGCAATGTAAATTGCATTTGCAAACTTGAAATTTAGAAAATAAAAAAGGTAGGTTCTATAATATATGTGTTTTTTAAAAATATATTTGGTTTAGTTTTAGGACCATCATGTAGAGTGATGCTAACGTGCTCATTTTTCAATTTTGGGAAAAAAACCTTAATAATGTTTTCCTCCTTCATTACTCACATGCTATATATCAAGCTTTGTTTTTTCACTTTAAAAATATGAATTTTTAAATCAAATTTTTAGATAATCAAAGCACACCATGTAGTGCACTTAACTCTTACAGGTTTGTTACATTGCTAGCCATTATTACCCTGCAATGGACTAGTGATGCATAGTCAACATAGTTCTTAACAAATCTCATATTTTTTTATTTTGTTGGGTGTATTTACCCAAGGATGGCTATGATGTGGTTTATCCTAGTTTTTGAAGATTACCACCTGATGAATCGTGATATCGGGGATGTGATATCAGAGCCTACTATGCGATGTCAGATACCTGATATCAGGACCTGCCTCCTTGTCTATAAATAAGAGGTAGGCACACTTGGTTTTGCATTAGATAGTTAGACCCTTAGCCAAACTCTTACCTTTTCTCCCTCCTAGAGTTAGAATTATTTTTGCATGCCTGTAGTAGGAGTCACAAAGTGAATAGATCTTTATTCAAGCATTTTGTACTTGAGCACACCTTGTGTACAATAATATAGACGAACTTCATGATAAACCTTGTAGCATCCAGAATAGATTAGTTAATGTTAATTATTGTTATTAAATGCTTTCCTACTTAATTAATGATTCTCTCTCACCCTACAACTCTCTTAATTAAGTACACACAATACGATCACTTCGAGCATGCATGTAACAGTTGGTAACCCAGTAACGATTAGCGTTTGGTAATCCTAGTAGTGTTGCACTAGTTCAGGATGTGTATGGCAAGTGAGAACTGATACTGGTGTTAGGATTAATTAAAGCCTAGTTAATGAGTAGTTAAGTTAAATTAGTCACTTAGTTATCTCTCTCCTTCACTATTAGCACAGTACATAAAAACATAAAAGCTATAAAAATCATATGCCTCAAGCTTACTTAACCATACAATTGTGACATACAAGTAAGTTTCAGAAGACAACGATCAACCAACCTGTACTTGTTCCACAAGGGTGCATAAGCACTTAGTCCTTGGAATTTGATCAGATCGTGTGTGAAACACTCATATTTGTATGGTTGAACATAGGGGTACCTCACTGCTCATCATTGGCACTGTTGCCTAGACTTAGTTGTTTGTGTGCTAATTAGGACTTAGGAAATCATTCTGGTTGAGAAAATAATAAACAAAAATACATTACACACTGAATAGAAAACTATGTCTTCTTCTTCGCATGAAAGCACCTCACCACCTAGCTCTGAAATAGTAAAAAATCGACAGCGTAATACACTTGACGTTGATCTGCTAGTCCCTCAATAGTTTTGAGTGGTATATATTCATCCCAATGAGTATATACTAGAATTCACCTTTATCCTCCATCAAGATAAACAAATATGTTGGAAAGAATTAGAAGGTAACATAGTGTTACCTCCCGATCATTTAGTCCCAAGCATGCTTCTTCATGCCCTCACATGAATTAGCATGTCACACTTACACGTAGAATACGTTGTGCAAGACCATGACTCAAAAGAATATTGTCCTATAGAGGCACACCATGAAAGGGACTTGCAACAGGAGAGACATAATCATAATTCTTTGAAGGGTAAGTGGTCCTAGGATGCCTTACATGTATTAAGAAAAAATGAGGGTGGTGAACCTGCCTCAAGCAGTTGACCACACAATGATGTTCCTCCCCTTGACTTTGGCCAAGGGGTTGTGTATCAGGATCTTCATTCCACTATTCATAACCCAGGTTCTGATACCCATGGGCATAAAGGATCCGAAAAAGGGACATAGACACATGATAAAAATGAACATTCTGATCACAATCATGATCGAGGCTGTGACTATCGAAGAGAAAGTAGTAGACAGTATCATGATGATGGTTCCCCTTCTTATTCACCTTCATCATCTCCTTCATCCTCTCCTTCAATATATGGATGAAATGATAAAGAAAAAGACCATGGAGATAAAGGTAGGTAAAGTCAAGGTCATAAGAGAAATAGCTAGGAAAGGGGACGAGGGAACTCTAGAGAATCACAACATAGAAGAAGGGAGAGTAGGGAATAACGTAGGCATCATAGACGCGATGGACAAGATGATCACGATGAACCCATACTTGCTACTCGAAGTATGTTAGACATAACTAAGGTTATTATAATTCCAACCAGGCACCAAAAAGATAGTAGGATCAAGAGATTCGATATGAACAATATCGCACGATTTGAAAGGGGATACAACCCTAATCCTCAGAATCACTTACAAGCATTCCATGATGCGTGTGCCTTACAAAACATAGAGAATGAATGGAAAAAACTTAAGTTTCTCTTACGGACACTAGTTAAAGAAGCGGAAAGCTGGTACCAGTCCTTAGAATTGGAATCCATTTGTATATGGAGTACTATGTTAGAATTATTCAACGATAAGTACCAAACGTACTCTTGAGTGTCCAACTTGTGAAAGCAAATCCAAGGATGGAAACAAGGAGGACATGAGCCCTTGGATGCTACCATGGGGTGATACTATGCACTGTTACATCATTATCCTAGCCATGGTTATTTGCAAAGGGATCAGCTACACCATCTCGTAGATGGGCTTAGGAAAAATGAGAAGAACCCTTGGGACTTATGCCCAAGGAAAACTATCTGAGCTAAGGTCCCATCAAATTCAAAGACTATTGGAACAAGTTGCTAAGGAAGAAGGTGAGCTATGAAAAAGAGAAAGTATAGAAGAGTATAATCAAGATCCTTCCCTTTGGAAGAGTGGAGTAAGATTTTGTGAGGATGAAGAAGAGTCACCACTCGAAGAGATGGTGAATAGGAAAATGTTGCCTATCTAAAATTTGACATTAGAAGTATCAGAAAAGGTAGAAAAAATGTGGCATTCCCTAGATAATAGATTTCAAACTATTCTTAAAATAGTAGAGGAGTCTATAGAGCAAGGTAGTGATTACAAAAAAAGAAAAAAGAGAGAAGCTAAACATGCACGTAGCAAGGATAAGGGCAAAGTTTTCATCATTGAAGAGGTTGTGGATTTGGAAATAGACAATGATAGTAGATGTGAGATATGTCAATATGACCATCCTAAGGGATGTTGTGTTGTAATCTCACATTTTCAGGAGTCTGGGGTGTATGCACTTAACCCACGATTGAACAAATGGAAAACACCCCAAAGGTTACCTTACCCCCAAGGTAACCCAAGATAGTTACACCAACCCTTAATGTATTATCCTAGTGGAACTCCACAACAACTGAGTGAGCAATATCAATAGTGGCAATACCCAAAATCATGGGGAATGCCACCACTAAGGAAATAGTATCCTTACTAGCAACCTGACCCATATGGATATTACGTGCACTAGTTAGTTTCTCCATGTGACTCTACTGGTTACGTTACACCTCAACCTCACTACCAAGCTCGTGAGTATTATAGGACTTCTCCTAGGGGCGATGTTCCAAAAACATAGCATCCTTCTCATCCGTCCACATCTCTTTCACCAATAGCTCCACTACCACTTGCTCCTACTATGCAAGGTGCAATCCCTACCTAGCCACAACAACATAATGCTACAAGGGCTATTAGCTCTGAACCTACTGTTGGTTCCAATAACCACATGAAGAAAAGACCTTTCTTTAGAACCAACAGTCCAACCAAGCCTTTGCAATCACAAGCAACTAATTCCTTAGATGCCTTAGTATCAATCAAAACTTCAGAGCTCCCTTCAACCCAATCACTGCACTCAACACATATGGTCATGCTAACACATGTCATCACCGATTGGATCAAAGCTAGCCATCTTCCTAGAAAATTCTCTAATCCTGGGAGTCCTCTGATATACTTAAAAATTACTAGAAATGAACTGTGTAAGGCTCTTTTGGGTTTAGGTTCTAGTTTCAACTTAATTTCTCAAGAAATGTAACCTACCTCCATTGAGAAAGAGCAACATTCATTTAGAGTTAGCTGACCAGTCCATCACTATCCCATTGGGACTAGTGGAGGACATTGTCACCACTATTTATGGGTGGTTGTATCTAGCTAACTTCCTAGTGATTCAAGTAAAAAATAGTAAGGGGGACTTCCCAATCATCATGGGAAGGGCATGGCTATGCATAGTTGATGTGCGCCTAGGAATCCACGATCTTTCCCTGGAAATATCAAAGGAAAACACATTCGAGAAGATTGAGAAGAAAAACGTTCCATGCATTGCATATAGTGACACAGGGTGTAATTACATGTAGAGGTCATGGGTTGTACAAAGTTTAACATTTCCTGCATGCAATCAGTGTGCAAAAGTGATCAACATACAAAGATGTTTGTATGCAGCAGCCACATGATAGGAAGGCACCTAGTGGCTGACAGCTAATCAGGAAAGCAGTTCAATCATATGCATGGAACCAATTGAGGGTTTAAATTGCACTTACATTGATAGCATGGACACATTAGAGCAATTCCACCAACTTCCAAGCCTTAGCATTGAAAATATCAACTGGGGGAAGTTGAAAATCCTTGAGAAATTTAAGAAGGAATACACGTTCCTTAAAAATGGAAAAATGGTAATTATTAATGCTAAGCTTGCTCCACAAAAAATAGAGAGACTGCTGAAGATAATAAATAAATGGTTGAAAGCCTTCACTTGGTCATATCCTGAATTAACTAGAATAGATCTTAGGATATGCCAACATAGGATTTACATCAACCCCTCCATGAAGCCTCGAAGACAATCATAGAGGTGATTGAACCCAAAGTTGAAGCAAGTAGTTAAGGAAGAAATCGAACAGCTTATCAAGGTTGGGTTCATATACCCCATTGCTAATAGAGAATGGGTTAGCCCCTTAGTTATTGTGCCTAAAAAGGGAGGCAAATGGAGGATGTGCATAGATTTTAGGCTACTAAATATGGCAACATTTAAAGATCACTTCCCATTTCCATTTATCAACCAAGTCTTAGACACCATCGTAGGGCATCGCTATTACAATTTTTTGGATGGATATAGTGGATATAACCAAATACAAATAGCCCTAGAAGACCAATCCAAGACTATGTTCACCAGTCCTTGGAAAATTTTTGCATACAAAAAAATGTTGTTTGGTTTGTACAATGTCCCTACAACATTTCAATGACTAGTTCTAAGTATATTCTAGTAGCATATAGGGAATGGTGTGGAGGTCTTTATGGATGACTTCTCCACTTATGGAGAAAACTTTGATCAAGCCTTGGACTGGTTAGAGCAAGTGTTAAAAAGATGTGTAGAAACTAATTTGAGGCTCAACTGGTAGAAAAGCCATTTGATAGTCCAAGAAGGCATAGTACTAGGGCACAAAAAATCACACACAGGGATAGAGGTAGACCTCGAGAAAATCAAAGTTATCTAAGGAATTACCTATTAACCGGCAACTATCAAAGATATTTGGTCATTCCTTGGATACACTGGCTACAATAGGAGATTTATTGAGAACTTTTCAAAGGTTGTCAAACCATTGGTGGAATTAATGAAAAAGGAAATACCTTTTGAGTGGACTAGGGAATGCGAATTAGCTTTCCAAACTTTAAAACAAAAGCTAGTAGAAACACCCATTCTACAAGCTCCTGACTAGTCTAAACCATTCCAGATCATGACTAACACATCCAACTATGCCTTAGGAGCCATACCTACATAGTTAGGTGACCATAAGCATCCTTATTGTAACGACAGAAAATGTCAATGGCTAGAAAAAATGAGAGGTCTTCAGGCACACAACCTAACCTTGAATCCTCTCAAGGGAAGTGCTAGAGAAAATGGATTTATGGTGCCTTGAATGGTCTAGTTGATCATATAGGGAATTAACTAGTGTACAATAACCCTTTTACAAACAATGATTTTAGATGGAACACCTAATGGTAAAATAAAAAAAAAGTAATGTGCACCACAATAGAAATGTGCTAAAGTGCGTAACAAGATAGTGGACACGATTCAATGCTTAACAATGCCCAAAAAAATTATAAATGCTATAATAAGCCAAACAGAGAGTTCGAATAGAAAGATAGACTACCATGAAAAGGGGTTACAGATGTACAAGATGTACAATAGGCATAGTAGAAGTAGAATCATAGCCTCGATGGTGTCATCCTATGAAATCTGGTGCTTACTGTGATAAACTATGCCTTCTGGGTCGGTGGTCACAGTATATCATTTGATGTAGTTGTGCCTCTCTGTCGGTGTGATGTGCTCTGGGTCTCGTTCACCCATGGAGCTAAGTGCCAAAAAGCTAAAATGCCAAATGCCAAAATGGAAATGCTAACTGCTTTTCCCATGAAGGAATTCAAGCCTTCCCCCTTTTCTCCTCTTCTCTCCTTTTTTTAAAGAGGGCGTAGAGGTATTTATAGGGCTAGGGTTAGCCCAAAATGTGGATCTGGTGCCACGTGGCAGTGTAGTAGGTAACAACGTGTAACAGTAAGTAACAGCACGTAACAGTGCAAAACAACTTAGTGTAATGGGATGCTATGCTATGCTAGCACTGTAGCAGGGTGCTACGCTAGCACTATAGCAAGGTGCTACAATACGCACTATACAAGGTGCTATGCTATCACTGTAGCAAGGTGTTACGCTATGCAGCATAGTAAGGTGCTACGCTAGCACTGTAGTAAGGTGCTACGCTATGCAGCATAGGAATGTGTAATAGTGGATAACACTTGTCCATATTTGTAGTTGCGATGTTGAGACTCAAAATTTTGTGGTGTTTCACTTATTACATCCACTGTGCAAGTAGAAGTATTGCTAGTGCACAACTTAAATACACTACCACAGAGAAAGAATTAATAGCTGTAGTGTTTGCACTAGAAAAGTTTAGACACTATGTATTGGGATATAAAGTATATATACATACAGATCATAGTGCAATAAGGTTCCTCATGAATAAGCCAATGGTAAGCCCTCGTATCATACGATGGCTTGTAATCTTACAAGAGTTTGATCTTATGATGATCGATTGTAAAGGCACCAAGAACGTAGTTGCTAATCATTTTTCTCAATTGCGATGGGACAACAAAGAGGATGAGTATCCAATTTTTGATTATTTTCTTGATGAATTCCTCTTTGTTGGTGTAGTTAATAATCAATCACCCACAAAGACAAACTAGTATAGTAGCATTCTTACCTATCTCCTTACCCAACAAATACCATAAGAATTAAACCTTAAGAAGAAACAATAGTTTCTTCACCGAGGAAAATGCTTTATGGAGATCAATGGAAAACTTTACAAAGTATGCCCTGATGGCTTGGTTCGATGGTGTGTTCCTAATATAGATCAACTATGAGTTCTCCAAGACTCTCATGAGGTCCCTTGTGGGGGCCATTATGCTAGGAGACGAACAACTATCAAGATCTTGCTTGTAAGATATTATTGGCCTACATTGTTTTGGGATGCCCATCAATTCATCCAATCTTGTGAGCATTGCCAATGTGATGGGGGAATGACTACTAGAATGGAGGATCCACAACAATGGATCCAACCGTTAAAACCCTTCAACATTTGGGGAATTGATTTTATGGGGCCAATTACAACAATGTCCAATAGAAAACCTTATATTACTATTGTTGTTAATTACCTAAAAAAATGGGTAGAAGTAACTACTATTATGGATTGTACATCATCTACAGCTGCACGATTTGTTCAACAACAAATCGTGAATAGGTTTGGCGACAATGGTACATACTTCACAGGTGCAACTTTTCGGAAATTAATGCAACGCTTAGGGGTTGAGCATAAATTGGCTACACCATACCACCCCCCAAGTGAATAGTCAAGCA
>MNCI01028574.1:392264-416940 GCA_015680685.1 Gnetum montanum | reverse complement strand
CAGGGATTATGCCAAAGGAATATGTAATATTTTAAAAATATAAAGTAGGAATTAAAAGAATCCTTATTCTTTTTTACCCCCATGGTTCAAAGTGGCATTCAACCAAATTATTCTATTTTGAACAAAGGAGAAAAATTATAGAACATATAGTTGTTAGATTTAATGGTGTGAAATCATTCAAACCAGCTAATCCTAGGTCATGCCATACTAAAACCCTCACCCATCCCTTCTTATGACCCAACATAACCTTTGTAGAACATATATGGCATGCTATGTTAATTTAATATGGATATCATACCACATAAAAATGTAGGTGGAAAATAGAAAAAGATGGTAGTGTAAAAATGAAAAATGTTTCATTAAATCTATTTCCATGTCAAATTTGTATGAGATCTATGCACTAAAGTAATGAAAGAAAATGTTAAATTGTGGTTTTTTATTATGATATGAAATGTTTTATATCTAGGGATGTTTCTTCTTAATATTTCTTTCTATTTAAATCCTAGTTTCCTTTTCTTTCTTTTGTTGAAATATTATGTTTAAAAGTCATATTTCTAATTTTAAGTTTAAAAGTGTTGATAAATTCTATTTAGAATTTAAAGGTCATGTTATATCTTTAGTTTCAAGTAAAGTTTCAAAGAAACATGGGAACATCATCTCAAAAGGAGAAATGAGCATTTGAATTTTCATGATGTAATGATCTCGAATATGACAAAATCCATATTCCCTCAACTATAAAAATGATCTCATTTCATCATTTGCAACTTAAGATGGATTTGTTGAACATCACTTTCTATTAAAGATAGTATGAAATTTTCACTTATAACGTTAATAGAACATTATCACAAGCTCAAGTCACTTCAAAATCATGTCTTACATGTTTAATTAGTAACTTATGAAAGTTTCTTTTTTTTAATTAGGGTACAAATCTATGTAGAAATAATAATATGTTCATTTTCATTAAATTAGAAGCCCAAAAGCCATCTAAAATAAATTTTATTAAATTACATATGTAAAAAGGCATATAATTTTAGTAAAGTTATCTTTAAGTAGAAATGAAATGAAATACATCATCGTCATCATCATTATCTTAACCTCATTCAAACAAAATGGGGTTGGCTACAGGATTGCATTTTTGTCATTTGCCTCTATGGAGAGTTAGATCTTTGTTTATTTGCCTACCAAAATATAAATGTAATATAGATATACCTCAAGATATATAGCTTAGCATTACCCACTAGAACTAAACCCATGAATTGGGTCTTTCAAATCAAGAGACTTACTACTATGCTAACACATCATTATTCTAGCATTAGAAATTAGCATTATAACATCAAAGATAAAAGAAGAATTTAGGTCTAACTTTTACAACATAATCAATACATTAGGTTATTCCATCATGTCATAAGCTTTTGCATAATCTAGTTTAAGAAAAACAATATCCTGATAAGATTCCATAGCGAAAGTTATGGACTTTGCAATTGTAAAACATTATCTAAAATAAATCTACCTAGAACATAACTTATTTATTCCAAATTTACTAATTAAGGTAGGTACCTTCAAAATTTTAATGTAAATGTCTTAGTGGTAATTTTATAATTAACATTCAATAGAAAAATAGGTTAGAAACCATGGTAAGATGTTTGTTTCTTAAGTCATAAGACTTAGGTTAAAGCTTGGGCAAAGCCCCTCAAAAGAGGTTAGGCTTTTTCTCATCCACTATTGATTAGCAGCGAGGTACCTCTACGCCCAACCATACGAATCACAAGCATTCATGCATAATCTAGTTGAATTCCATGGATGGAACTAGTTGTGCATGTAGATCATTATGCTTTGATCGTAGTTCAATGTCATCCCACTTGGACTAGTGGTAGCTTAGTTGTCACATATGGTTTAGTCCAAAGTGAGGTATATAATGGTGTGTCTACTTCTACATTACTCCTAATGACAATAAAGGAATAAATTGGTTAATCTAATGAACACTGGAAAGTCAAACCTAAACTAGTATACGTAAGATGAGTACCCATTTCCAATCATTTGCACACACCTTGGACTTCACATAACTACTGTTGGGGTTTCCAAGCGTACATCACTAGGCTTGTCAAACAATACACTACTGGGTTATCAAGTAATTATACTTAAGCGCTTGTGATTAGCTGTACTCATTCTACTTAATAATAGGGATCGTAAATAGTAATAAATGGAAACATTAACCAAGGAGAACAGTAAATAATTAAGCAATTAAAGCAATAATAAATCTAAGTGGATGCTACAATGATGGAAGGAATCTCAATCTTTATTTTCGATCATGTAACGTGTTCAAGTATGCCACCTTTGAATAAGGGTGCCATACAATTACAAATATCACATTATGGGTGATGACCAGTGAGGTACCCCTATGTCCAACCATATGAATCACTAAAGCGTTATGCATGATCTGATCAAATTTCATGGACCTATAGTTATCTAATGCACTTGCTCTTCTAGGAAGTGAAATGAGCATTGAGAATGTTCATTGTTTTCCCAACTACACTTGTGAAGTTCAAGGGTATGGTTTAAGTGTAATTGAGGTATATGATTTTTATCATTTTGTGTTTTATAAATGTAATCACATACAACAAGAATGAAGAGTAGAGTAAATTAAAATTTAATTCATCATTGCCTATCTAGCCTAACATAAGTAATTGTCCCACTTTCCTGGACACATCTTAAACATATATAGCATTGTTGGGTTACCAACTACTATATGAATGCTCGAAGTGGTTGTGCTTGTGTTCATTAATTGTTAAAAATAAATTGCTTAATTTAAATGCATTAAAGTAAAGAGCAAGAAAGTAAAATGCATTAAAGAAAATATTAATTTATTCTCAATGTTGTAAGGATTGTCAAAAGAGTTCATTTTATTCCCATCACATTACTATGTTTAGGTACATCAATGCTCGAATAAAGAACTATACACACATAGACTCCTTCGATGGGAACTTAGAAAATAGTCTAACTTTGAGGAAAATAAATGGTAAGAGCTTTGCTACTCTAACTGAAGTTGACCAAAAAACTAATTTGAAAACTAGAGCCCAAGCATGGTATTTATAGACTTAGGGTGTATATCCCAACATCGTGTACGTGACGTCATGATAGATAGCAAAAACATGCTCATCATACCCCCACGACTGAATGAAAACTCATCCTTGAGTGAAGAAGAGGAGGAACAAGTTCTTTACAAAATAACATATTGGGTAGGTATGGGATTATTAACTGACATACAAGTTAACTCAGATAAAACAAATAGACTTTGAGTGCCCAAGTTTATAGAACTACAATTTTTACAACATTGGGTGTTCATGATAAGAGAAGTGAACACCTTGGATAACATTAACATCCAACACATCTTGGCAGTAGAAGAATGAGAGAGAGAGAAGAGACCCAATGATTACAAATGATCCTCATTGTGTGGTACTATTGCATCTTCCTTAGTGAAGATAGTCTTGCTTCCAATTCATGCTTCCCATTGTAATCACAACAAAATCAAGAATTAGTATGCAATGTATAACACATAGTGGTTAAATGCCTTATCTCATCAGTGGTTACACTAGGCTAAGTTGTGATTGTGGTAGATTGATTCTTATAGTAGTGTTAGCGAAAAGGCTAACAAATAGGGTAAAATAGATAAGCAATCCAGCAAATTAAAAAAAGTTCAACACAAGGAAATAGTTGAAGAGGGTATAAGAATTTACAATAATAAAAAGGAAGGTTCATTGAAAAATGTTGTGAAGATGTGCACAATTGGATGCCATTGATGGGGTAAATAAAAAGAATTTGATTGTGAGAGTATCTAAGGATAAAGAATTTAACTAACCCAACCAAAAGATATGCAAGTCGGTCCTTCCCAAAGTAGGCACAGGTCTTTTATGCCCATACATAACTTTAAACCAAGAAGTTTGTGGGCTCTATAGATGATTAATGATTACAGAAGGTTAAGTACAAAAACCCAAAAGAAACTAACTAAGAATTTTGACACATCAAACCAAGACATCGAACTAAAACATGAAACTGGTAGTGAGGTGAGACATGGAAAGCATAGATGGATGAGAGAGTGTGGAATGGATTTCCTAATTACTGTCACATGAAGTCTGTTATGGATTTTATGGTTAAATGACTTGATAGGATCCATCCTTAGTCCAGACCAAAATCAACCATGTTTAGTGACTTTGCATCGACACTCTAAGATCAATTCATCCCTTGAGACACAAGAGTGCTTTCACAAAATAACCAAAATTCCTTATTAGAGAAGAATTAGGAAGTGAGGAAGGGCCTTAGTTAGAGGGAACTAGTCCCATAGCTAATGATTGTAGCCCATTTATTCTATCTAAGGGATGTGCTTTGAAGCCTCATCATTTTTTTCTTTTTTTTTCTAATGAGAACCACACCATGCAAGGACTTATTCAACTTTCGTTTATTGGATGACATGGAATGGTAAGAAGTCCATGAAAACACACATGCACCCAGGTAAACAAAAAAGCACAAAGAATACCAAATCCCCTTGAAGCCACATCCTCTTCAAACCTTTGAATCCTTCCCAATTTTGGAAACTACCAAAGTCACAAATTTATTAAAATTTTTATTAATGAAAATGGGACTACACATTTCTAAAATAAGGAAAACCACAGAGTTTGTGAATGGGTAGATGTTGTGGACTCACTACCTATTGCATGAAAAAGAAACCATGTCCTAATTATTCGTAATGAAATTCAAAGCCATAAACTAGACACCAACAATCAAATACCAAAAATAGTACATACCACCATCAAGTAACGCATTATCATTGTACCTAGCACTTATTAACAAAAAGTTAGAAGATCACACCAAATAAAATAAGAGAAAGTATAAAAAGAAAATGTAAAATATTTAAGAAACATCAAATGTACTAATGATGGTGTAAAAAAATTAGAAAAGATTAATAACATGAAAACAAAAAAAATGTAAAACAAAGAATGTGTAAAATAAAAAATTGTAAAACAAAAAATTTGAAAAAATTGAGGAGCCACTTGTATGGTTAACATGGTTGTCCATCTCTCCCATGACTAAGTTGAAAAGAGGAGAGCCAAATATAGAGTGTGGTTATCCATCTGATGAGGTTGTTATTATGTTAGCTGGCTTATGCTCATGGAAAGGTTTAATTTGTTGGATGTTGACCAACTATTTTTTGTTTGGGCTCTTAGGTTTATAGATCATCGTGGGCCTAGAAGGAAATGTTTTATAAATGATGTAACATCCTTCCCACAATGTTTAGAACTTAGTTTGTTGAGATACATGTGTGAGATTCCAGTAGAGAACCTTGTCTCCTAGTTGAAATTTAACTTTTTTGATTTTTAGGTCATGATGCTTTTTGTTATAGGCCTTGTGCAACCCATTAGATGATAAGGCTACTAATTGATTTTCATCTAGTAAGTTGAGATTCATTAGTCTTTCTTTTTGGGCTAGACTTAAGTCAAGGTCAAGATTACAAGCTATTAAAAATGTAAGAAGCTCAGATTGAATAGGAAGTGTTGGTAATTTTCCATACACAATTTCATAGGGAGAACAGCCTATATGAAGTTTCCATGTTGAGTGGTAGGCCTAAAGGGCATCATTGAGTTTTGTGCTCTAGTCCTTCCTATATTTGCTAAAAATTCTTGTTAGTATCCTTGTGACTTCCCTATTGGTAACCTCAACTTGACCATTAGCTTGGGGGTGGTAGGGTGTTATGAGTTTATGTTCAACCCCTAAGCATTGCATGAGCTTCCGAAAAGTAGTGCCTGTAAAGTGAGTTCCATTATTAGAAATTAATACATGTGGCACACCAAACTTGTTTACAACATTTTTTTGTACAAATTGAGCAGTAGTAGGGGATGTACAGTCGATGATGACTATTTCTTATACCCATTTTGCACAATAGTTAACAATGACTATGATGTATGCCTTTTCATTTGACATGGGCATGATGCAACCCATGAAATTAAGGCCCTAGATGTTGAAGGATTGTAATGGTTGAATCCATTGTTGAGGTCTCTCCATTCAAGCAATCATTCCACCATCTTTTTGGCATTGTTCACAAGAGTAGAAATAATGATGAGCATCCCTAAAGTGTGTTGGCCAATAGTACCTTTCCATTAGGATTTTAATGACCATGCATCTCCTAGCATAGTGTCCTCCACAAGGACCTTCATGAGCACCTTGGAGAACATGTAGTTGATTGGCATTAGAGATACACCAACAAACCAAGCCATCGGTACACACCATGTAGAGGTGTCCATTAATCTCTATGAAGTGCTTTACCTGGTGAAGAAACTGTTATTTATTCCAGTGGTCCAACCTTTGTGGCATCTCCTGAGTGAGAAGATAGGTGAAAATGCCATCATACCATTTTGGGTCATTGGACATTTGTTTAGTTATAGCCCCAACAAAGAGGAGTTCATTAGGAAACATATCAAATAATGGATCTTCTTCCTCTTTGTCATCCCATTACAATTGAGACAAGTGATCAACAACCACATTCTTAGTTCTCTTTCAATCTACCATTGTAAGATCAAATTTCTATAAGATCACCAACCACCATATGACACAGGAGCTCATTGTTGGCTTGTTCATCAGGAAGTAGATGGTGTTGTTGTATGCGTGCATAAACACCTTGTATCCAAGCACACAATGCCTAAACTTTTCTAGAGCAAACATCACTACCATCAATTCTTTCTCTATAGTGGTGTAGTTCAGTTATGCATCCACAATACTTCAACTGGTGTAGTGTATGTAGTATAGATGTTTCATGTCATCTAGCTATGTTAGCACCACTTCCAAAGCATGATTTGATGCATCTATCATGATATGAAATGGTCTAGACCAGTTAGGTGCTTGTAGAATTAGAGTTTCTACAAGTTTCTCTTTCAATTGTTGGAATGCTTTTTTACATTCCATAGTCCAGATGAAGGAAGCCTCTTGCTTTGTTAGCTCCACCAATGATTTTGTGATCTTAGAGAAATTCTCTATGAATCATTAGTAGTAGCTAGTATGTCCAAGGAATGATCGAACATCTTTAACTATTTCTAGCTAATAGGTTATTCCTTGGATGATCCTTATTTTTTTTAAGGTCCACCTCAATTCTTACTTACAATATTCTATGCCCCAATACAATGCCCTCTTAGACCATGAGGTGACTTTTCTGCCAATTGAGCTACAAGTTGGTTTCAACACACCATTTCAACACTTGCTCAAGGTGGTCTAGGGCTTACTTAAATGTAGCTCCATAGGTGGAGAATTCATATATGAAGACTTCTATACCACTACTAATTTTTTGTTTAAAAATGCTTAGGAGCTGGAATTGAAATGTGGAAGGAGCATTACATAGACCAAACCACATCTTGTGATATGCAAAATTCCCTTAGGGACTCATGAATGTTGTCTTTGCCTAGTCTTCTAGTGGAACTTGGATTTGGTTATAGCCACTATAACCATATAAGAAACTATAGTAACAATGCCTAGATATTGTGTTGATCACCTGATCAAAAAATGGTAATAGAAAATGATTCTTGAATGTTGCCATATTTAGCAATCAAAAATCGATGTAGACTTGCCACATGCCAACTTTCTTTAGCACAATTACAAGTGGGCTAACCTACTCACTATCTGCAGTGGGATAAATGAACCCTACCTTGGGGAGTTGCTTAATTTCCTTCTTAATGATCTACTTCAGTTTGGGGTTCAACCATATTCATGGTTGTCATTTTGGCTTCATGGCTGGATTGATGTAGATGAAATGTTGGCATATCCTAGGATCAATCCCTGTGAGTTCAAGATATGACCAAGCAAAAGTTGCTAACTATCTTTCAACTACTTTTAACAACATCTTTTTCTATTCTGGAGAAAGTTTTGCATTGATTATAATCAGCTTCTTATTCTTCAAAAATACATATTCTATTCCAGCTGGTAATGTTTTTAGTTTGAGAGGCTCTTGTTTAAATTTTTCAAGAATTTCCAACTCTTCCCAGTGAGTATCATCATTTGTATCATCAGAGAGTTGGTGATGAACTTGCTCTAGTTCATCCATGCTCATGACATATGCATATGGTAGGCTCTTAGTTAGTTTTATGTAAAGTGTGCTGATTTTGGAATCAGTGGTCAGCCACTAGGTGCCCTCCTATTTTGTGGCTACTAAGTACAGATGTCTTTGAATTTTTGCTTCTGGTGCACACTGCTTGTATGTAGAGATAGATGCTTGCTTTATGGTCCAAATTTTCTACACACAATTGCACCTTATATCACTATACGTGATGTATGGAACTCTCTTCTTCTTGATCTTTCTAAATGTGTTTCTTTAGATATCTCTAGGGAAAGATCTCTTATGCCCATTCTTACATCAAGAATGCTTAGCCATGCCCTTCCCATGATGATAGGAAAGTCTCCTTTGCAGTTCTTCACTTTGATTACTAAGAAGTTGGTAGGATAAGGCCATCCACAAATAGTGGTCACAATATCTTCTACCAGACCCAATGGAATAGTGATGGACTAGTCTGTCAATTCTAGTCTGATGTTGCTCTTCTTAAGAGAAGGCAGGTTCCAAGTAGTGTACATCTAATGAGAAATCATATTAACACTAGCATCTAAATTGAGAAGATCCTTGCATGGTTCATTCCCACTAATCTAAAAATAAATTAAAGGACTTCCAAGATTAGCTAACTTCCTGGGAAGATTTCCTACATGAGTCCAATCATACATAGTATGAATGAGCATTATATTATGGAACCTAGGTAGAGTTTGGTTTGAAGGGGACTCAAAGGTATTAGGTACAAAGGAATATGCAAGAGTAGGATGGTCAACCATAGGTATATGTAAGAACTTAGGTGGACTATAGGGTTGAAATTAAGGTCTTTTCTTTGATTGGGTATTCGACCCCTCCGATTGATGATTCAGTTATAGATTAACAACCCTTGTAGCATTGCGTTGTTGTGGTTGGGCTGGCAGTTCATCCTGCATAGGTGGAGTAGGTGGTAGCTGTGCAACTGGAGGAGGAGTATGTGTAGAGATAGAAGGAGGATAAGGGTAAGAGGTGGTATTTCTTCTTTCATGTGGTGAATGAGCACAATAATAATCTAAAGGATGGTAGTGAGGCTGAAAATTAGAGACATGATTGGAGGAGTCATGTGGAGACATGGGTTATTGAACATAGTAACCATATGGATCAGGTTGTTGGTAAGGGTATTGTTGCCTTGGTAGTGTGAGCAGCCATGATGGTGGTTGCAGTGGAGCTTCACTCAGATAATATGGTTGTTGCTGGTGGAACTGCCTATGATTACCATGAGGATATGGTAACCTTTTAGATGTTTGCCTTTGTGTAAGTCATGGATGTAAAACATACACCCCAGACTCTTGTAGATGTGACACAATGGGGCAACATTCCTTAGGATGTTCATACTGACATATGTCACATCTACAATCATCATCTAATTCACTTTCCACAACTTCTTCGATTGCAGCAATCTTGCCCTTACCTTTGTGATATGCACATTCAGCTTCCTTACACCTCTTACACTCACAATAACTACCTTGTTCTTTGGACTCCTCAACAATTTTGAGGATAGTTTAGAATCTATTATCCATGGAGTCCCATAACTAATCAACCTTGGCCATAAGAATTAGGATTTTTGAAGTGACAAGGTTTTCTTATGCATCCCCTCATCAAATACGGACTTGTCCTTACTGTTGTAGTATCAAACCTCCCTCTTGTGAATGGAAGGATCATGGTTATATTCCTCTACACTTTCTCTTTTTCTTAGTTCATCCTCCTCTTTAGCTACCTACTCTAGTAATCTTTGTATCTGACAAGCACTTAGTTCTAATAGTTACCCTTGGGCATAGAAACTAAGGGTTCTCCTTGTTTCTGAGGAAAGCCCGTTTACTATGTGGTGAAGTTGAACCAATTGAGAATAACCATGGCTAGGACATTTGTGCATTAAGGCATAGTATCGACCAATGGCAGCATTCAAGGGTTCATGTGTCCCTTGTTTCCATCCTTGAATTTTCTTCCTTAAGTTGGACACTCTAAATTACATTTGATATTTATCATTGAATAACTCAAGCATGGTACTCTATCACCTGATAGATTTCAGCTCTAAGGCTTGGTACTAGTTTTCTACTTCTTTGATGAGTGTCCTAGCGAACAACTTCAGTTTCTACCACTTGTTCTCTATGTTCTACAAGGTACATGCATCTTGAAAATCTTGAAGATGATTCTATGGATCAAAGTTATATCCCCCTTCAAATTGAGAAATATTATTCATGTCTAACTGCTTGTTTTGATTATCCTTCACATGCCTTATTGGAAATCTTACTGCCTCTACAATGTTAAGCATACTTCAGGTAGCAAGTAGAAGCTCATCGAGGCCTTGATCATGGTGCCTACAATGCCCTCTACTAACCCTTTGTTAATGGCAATGTGCCTCTCTTGAACATCTATGCCCTTGATCTTACCTTTCTCGATGGTCCCTTTGATAATTTTGGTCCCATTGGTCGTTTCATTCATTTCAATCACCTCTATCATGATCTTGCCTTCTACAATCATGGTCAAAGCTAGAAGAAGAAGAAGACGATGAAGGTGAAGAGGAAGGAGAACCGACATCATCATGGTACCTGCTATCACTTCTTCGGCAATCATGATCATAATCATGATCTTGCTTCTTGTTTGCATCCTTGTCTTGACTTTTCCCTTTGGATTGTTCTTTTTCATTGGATCCCTTATTACTAGAATCAAGATTATGAACTGTGGAGTGCAAGTTTTGATTTTGACCTCCATCACCGAAGTCAAAGAGAGGGGTTTCATTGAATGGAAAACCCCTAGAGAAGGGTTCCCCACTAGCTTGTTGGTATAACAGGAATGAAGGATCGTTAAGTCCTTTTCCCTTCAAAATCTCATAGCATTTTTCTAGCTGCCAATCTAGTAAACATTGTGCTTCAATGGGATGATAATCCCTAGCATCAGCATCTTTCACAATACACTCCCCATGAAGTTCTTGAAGACCACATTGTGCAAGCATTTGATAGAGCATTGTAGGAGCAACAAAATCGGGTGGCAACACAATATTGCCCTTCATGTCACGCCATCACAGCTATTCATCATAGTGTAGGATGAAGGTGAAGTTTGGTACATGCTCATTAGGATGAGTATATGTAATTCAATACTGTTAAGGCTTTGGCAAATAAACTTTATCAATCTTGGATGGAGAATCACTCCTATGAGAAGAAGACATTTTCAGTTAGTGAATAAAAATCACAGTGTGCTTTGAAAATTTGTTGTAGTAATGGTAAAATAAAATATGACTCTAAGGTTCATTCCAATGATTTAAATACTTTTCACTAAGTCCTAGATAGTGCACAAAAGAACAAAAAACCCCTTGGTAACGATTCCAATAATGAGTGGTGAGACTACCCCCACATCCAACCATACGAATCACTAAGGTGTTACATGCAATCTGGTCAAATTCCATGGACCTATAGTTATCTAATGCACTAGCTCTTCTAGGAAGTGAAATGAACATTAAGAACATTCATTATCTTCCCAACTACACTTGTGTTGTTCAAGGATATGATTTAAGTGTAATTTAGGTATATGATTTTTATCATTTTATGTTTTATAAATGTAATTGCCTACAACAATAATGAAAAGTAGAGTAAATTAAAAACTAATTTTTCACTCCCTATCTAGCCTAACACAATAGCCATCCCACTTTCCTAGACACATCTTGAACACATATAGCATTGCTAGGCTACCAAATGTTACGTGTTGCTAGGTTACCAAGTACTATATGAATGCTTGAAGTGGTTGTGTTTATGTTCATTAACTATTGGAAATAAACTACTTAATTCAAATGCATTAAAGTAAAGAACAAGAAAGTAAAATGCATTAAAGAAAATATTAATCTATTCTCAATGCTGCAAAGATTGTCAAAAGAATTTGTTTTATTCCCATTGCACTGTTGTGCTCAGGTACATCAGTGCTTGAACAAAGAACCATACACACTTAGACTCCTTCTGTGGGCACTTAGAAAATATCCTAACTTTGAGGAAAATAAATGGTAATATTTTTGCTACTTTGACTAAAATTGACCAAAAAACTAATTTGAAAACTAGAGCCCAAGCACGATATTTATAGACTCAGGGTATATACCCTAATGTTGTGTATGAAACATTGCAGTTGGACCCCAACTTCATGTACATGACATTGTAGTAGATGGAAAAATGTGTTCATCAGTAGGCATGCATTGGGAATAATAGAACTAAAAATTAACAATTTATGAATGACTAACTAAAAATCTAAGACTAAAACTATCCCCCAACCAAGCACTTGAGTGCTATATTTATAGGCTAGCACAAAGGAGATGATATCAGTTATCTGACATTATTTCCTAGGCCTTATATCAAGTATCTAATATCAAGAGTCCAATAACAGATATTTGATATCAAAGTTGACACGATTACAATTCATCATACCCCCATGAGTAAATGAAGACTTGTCCTTAAGTCATATAAAATGAGGAACAAGTTCTTTATAGAAATTTATGGAAAGGTATGAAATTATTTACTGACTTAGATAAACAAACAAATGGACTTATACATGCCATAGTGGTGTTTTACAAAAATTAGACACAAAATTATAAGACACAACTCCAGAAAGCTCATGTGGTTTCCAGAGGCAATGGCTCTTCCATCAAGCACTTCCCTTTGTCACTAGGCTTGTGAAATTTGTAGTGATCAAGAAATGCCTACAAATTCTCCTTGTTTGTCCTTGGGTTATGTACCATCCAGGTTAATGAGTTGATGTGGATTGGTGTTAATACATCCCAAGGACATGGCAGTTGTGAGAACATGTTGTTGGCCTTCACATACCAAGCTGCAAACTATCATCATTATTCCTCAAAGGCCTTAGCTTTTTCTGTTAATTCTTGATAATTTTTTAATCTCCTAGCTAGGTCTAAGGTGACATCTCTTTGTCCACCACCTTCAATTCTGAGTTTGCCACATGGAGTTTTTGCAAAGCATCTTTTCTATCTGCAAACTCTTTTTCATATAATGCATAGGTGATCACTACCTGCTTCTCCAACTTGCTTCTAGGCCGACCTACTATTAACATGGCAAGGTTGAAATGTTTAAGGTTATCCAACACCATGTACTCTTTCAAATGCTCAATCTATAGGTGTTTATTTTTCACTTCCGCCTAATGGACTAGAGCATAGCTATCCAAGATGGGTTCCCACTTAGGATTTTGTGCTAACATGGCTCCAATGATGGCTTTAGCCATCTAGATTTTCTTTTCATTTATTTGCTAATACATTCCTACTTGGTTATGTAAGTGTTCCTTTAGCTTTTCATGTTTCTTGGCCTCATTTTGCAATGTACTTATTTCAATTGTGTGGACCTCCTCCATTAAGAGGATTCTATTTTTCTTAGCTAATTTATTGATGTCCTGGTTGATTCTCACTAGTTGTTCTTTCAACTAGTGGACACTTTTCTCTAAAATATTCTTTTGCTTTTCAATTTTAGTCAACCTTGAGTTTTTAATAGTGAGCTACTTGTTTTCTTCTTGCATGTGGTTAGTGCCTTTTTGTGGGCATAGATTTGTGCTTTAGATATAGAGGCATTCAAGACTACCTTTTTCTTCTCTTGCTCTATGGCTTTGTGCTCCTTAATTATCATGGTTAGAAACTCCATCCTAAATTATTCTAGTTGGTCACATGCAACAAACTAGATAGGGTCCCATTGTTCAGCTCTCAGGGCAGCCAACTCTTGCACTTCCTTTTCTGCGTACTCTGCCTTGGTCTCTACCATGACCAATTTTCCCTTGATGGCTATGAGGTTTAACTATGTTGCAATGACATCATTGGGGATGTTAAATAAGGTGTTCATCACTTGCCCTGTCTATAGTAGTTGATTTAACACATCCTCATGTGTTGTAGGAGTCATCAAAGTTCCAGTCAGCATTTGAGCATCTCTAGTCCCCATCAAATCTACTAGGGGCATGACAAGCACATTGAATGATTCCTTGATATGATACATTATTACTTCTATTGCATCTATTGCATCTTGATGCTGCATTACCACAACTATGGCACCTTCTCCTATCTCAAGCATCACTGGGAAGGATGTAGCATTTCTAGAGATATACCTAGACCATTGGGGTTCCCCTCTTGATTGTAGCAAAATCTACCCACTTATCGAGTTGGTTGAAATGGTGGATGGTACGACATCATTGATTACTCTAAAAATATTAGACTCATTTCTACTTTCCCAACTAACAGCTTTAGCAATTTTCTATAGGTGGCTCATTAAGGATCTATAATCTTACATCGATGATAGTGGTAGAGCTTGTGTTTTAGGGTGCTATTTGGGCTTATGTTGTACTTCTGTTTCTAGTTTTGCTTCCTTCTCTAATTCTTATTCTTCACCAAGGTCTTTCCTTCGTGTTGTAGGTTTTAGGAGTTTAATGAAGGAGGTGTTCTGAGCATTTCTGGGAATATCATTCATGTACCCTAGGATTCTAGCACATTTACATAGCTTTCTGATTAGGCAAGGAAATGGGAGTGTTGGCTTCCTTGCCTTTTTCTCCTTGAACTGCCTCTAAATTTATGTGAAATAGAATTGAAGAAGGTTGGCCATGTATTTTCCCATTAAGATAGCACTTCTGCTAGCCACATATGTTGAGATCTTGTTATGGTCAGGAAGAGATGATATGTTCCAATCTTGAAGTATGTCCTTTTCTGTAGAGTTAATTTAGTATACATTTTGTCCTCCTTACCTTATGCTCATTTGAACCACAGCTTTCTAGTGTCGAGGTAAGACTTGGTGGATAGATGGGCTACCTTAGCCCCCTTGTTTGGCAAATTAAGAACTGCTATAATTGCCTTGACTAAGAATGAGACATGACCTTAATTGCAAAGTTAGAAAATTTTTTAGGAAAAATCCCCAAAAAGTATTTATCTTCTTTTACAACCCTTTAGAATTAATTCCTTTTTTCCTATGTGTGTCTTATTATAATGGTTATGGTTCCTTGGGTGATAAGATTAAGGTTTTTGGCATTACCATGATTTCTTTTTTAGTATAACACCTATGGTTTTTAACATTCCTATCCTTATAATATCCTTTGGCTGATAGCAAATTTCAGAAAAGTGGTGCAAGTTTCTCATGTAAGCATCCCCCCATGACTAACTTGAACACTCCAGGTTTAGACAGGTTCAAATGTTACAAAAAATGAAGTGGTAAAGAGCTAAATATCATAAATTATAGTTGATTTCGTAGAGTTGTAAGTCACAAGAGACAATTTGAACAACTTTCCTAGTTACAAATGATGAAAATAAAGTTTGAGCATAGCAAGGGTCATATATATAGGTTTTGTGCAACCCAATATTGGGCATTTGACATCACATCCCACCTGATATCGGGTACACAATATTGGGGTTCATGGATGAGCATCTCATGGGGGTATTGAGCATAAGAAATAAAGCTTTGTGATTGATGGGAAGGTTTGAGGTTAGATCCATGGTTCTAGGGTAAGTCAAAAATCAATTGGAGGCACCGGAAGTATGAGAAGGTAGAGTCATTTACATGAAAAGCTTTCAAATAAGCATAAAAAGGGTGTTTAAATCGAGGTTGTTGATGGAGAAATTACATGATAAGAAAAATTATGAAATTTAATAAGTATGCACTTGGAAGGTTAAAAATGGTGTGGTTTAGTCAAACAAGTACAAGTTACAATAATTACACAAGTGGGTTCTCCCCAAAGCAAGCACCATCCGATAATGCCCTTGTATAACCACACCTAAAAATGTTTGTAGGCATTAAAGGGGTTGAATGTAACACATAAATATGCAACAAAACACACATGCTAAAACCACCAATTTGAGAAAATAACACTAAGTTATACAAAACCACAAGTTAGGATCATACAGATAGCGAGATGAAATGGATTGTAGAAATTGGGACATAAAGTATCTTACTAGAGGCACAATGAATCCTTATGTGTTATGAATGGTTAAGTAATCATTAGCCCTTCTATCCAAGATTCAAACTAAGTCCAAACCACATTTCAATGACATTGCATTGGTTCATCCTAGTCGTTGACAATCATAAGACCATCATAGTTGCAAGGCGTAATCATCACTTGGTGTTTTTTTCCAAGGGAGGAGCTGATTTATGGAACTTTTTTTATGGAGTTTCAAAAGCCATCAACCTTTAGGCATGGATACATGTCTTTCTAGTGGAACACTCAAAAGTTTATTCAGTGCCTTTTATGTGACTCTAACTCCCATTTTTTGTTAAATCTACAAGGATCTAATTACAACTAAAACAACATGATAGAACATAGAGAAGTGGGCAAAGAGAACCAAAAAATCCTCTTATTGTCACACCCTTCACATTCCCCCTTGATTCTTCACTCTTCTACCTAGGCACAATGCTTATGAATTTATTTTTAGGTTGGATGATGAAAAGAATATCATTATGACCAAGGTAAGAACCTCTTATTAATGGAATGAGTGGGTGGATGATGTGGTCTCATTGTCCGCATAATCAATCCCTTATGACTCGACAATATAGAGGAAACCTCACCTCAATAGGCAACATGATCATTTTATTCACAAGTGAGATTACTAACAAAGAAGATGAAAACAACAAATAGAATAAATAGAAAAATTGGAAGGAATAAGAAGAATTGTATCAAGAAATAAGAAGATGATAAAAGAATTGTAAAACAAAAAGATGAAACACACTTATTAATTCTAAGTGTTAGAATGGGGGTTTTCCCCCATGACTAAACACTTGGCCATGGCAAGAATTAATAAGTGGATAGGTAGGATTCATGCATGTATAAAATGTTGGCAACCATTCATTTCCAAGCTACTAGGAATATTTTGGGGTTGTGATGGCTAGGTAGACAAATCGTTTGTTACACACTTGATTGTTAAATGTATGATGGGTTAGGCTATGAGGTATGTTAACGTTGCAAATGCTTGGTCCACAATTACACATATGATCATGATATGATATGCATGGATTCGGTTGTCTCCCCACACTATTAGATTCATTGTGTGGGCCTGGGATTGGAGAAACAATGGATGGTGATTCTTATGTAAGATTAGAGAATGTTGGTGGTGAAAATGAAGGTGTGAAAATGAAGGTGTTGCACCAAATTGGTATTGTGCTAATTTAGATGATGTGGTTAGTCCATGAGAATTTTTCTTCTACCTACAATCGTTCCTAAAGAAAGGTTGTTTTCAAGTTTGCAGTGGGAACCTACTAGTATTATCATTTCTAGGCATAGTTGTAGCTCAAGTGACATTTGTTTGTTGATATTATGGTGCTAAATCTTTTGGCATCATTGGTGGTGGCATATGAGGAGGTGAAGTATGAGAATATCAAGGATAGGATGGATGGTAAGAGGCACAAGGTGGTGATCCTTTAGGGGATGTCATGCAGTGATGGTACTCAGGAGAGTGGTAGTGGCGACTTGAAGTGGAGGTTGTAGAACTAGTTGGAGAAACAAGGTGTTCAACATAATATCCATGTGGTTTTGGCTAATAGGAAGGATAAGGCTAGTGTGGTGGTGGCCTCCCCCATGGCTGTGGGTTCTGCCACTACAATTGATGATAATGTTGAGGTTGGTAATAAGTCCCCCTAGGATAGTACAATTGGTTATGGGGTTGTCTATGATTACTGTGTGGAAAAGAAAATCTCTTGGGCTTGTGCTTATATACGAATTTGGGATTTAACATAGAAGCCCAATACTCATATAGATGTGACATGACTAGTGATGAGTGGCGAGGTACCCCTACACTCAACCATACGAAACGAGCGTCACACGTGTGATCCGGTCGAACTCCGCAGATGGACTAGTTGTGGCACCTAGATAGTTAGCCTTAGGTCACAGTTCGCTGTCTTCCCACCTAGACTAGTTTTGCATATGTCACGTATGGTTTAGTCTAGATGAGGTGTATGATGTGTCCTAATCTATACTACTCCTGAAGGTAATGGAAAAGAATACTAACTAAGCTAGAAGGAAAAGGGTAAGAAAATCTAATCTAGCCTAAGTGCGACGAGCAATCGATTCCTTGATCAATCATACACATCTTGGACTTTGTGCACGACTACCACTGGGACTACCAAGCGTAGCTCCTAGGTACGCCACTGGGATTACCAAGCGCAGATCCCAAATACGCCACTGGGTTACCAAGCGTAGATCCTGGATACACCACTGGGCTACCAAGTAGTCACACTTAAATGCTCGTAATCAAGTCGTACTCGTTCCGCTTCTAGGAGTTTAAGGGTGAGAGACTAATCGCGATGAGTAACCAACTCCTTGACTAGCCGTACACACCCGTGGACGCTCATAGCCAATTCGTACTCACACCGCGCTACGAAAGCAATAAATAACATTAAATAAACAAACAAATAAATAAACTAAGTGAATGCTGCAATGATGAAGTAATCTCGATCTTTATTTCCGGTCATGTGCGTGTCCAAGTACAGCACACTTGAATAAATACACCGTACAATTACATTCACCACACTATGGGCAGACACGGGAAAAAATCTAACTCTGGAGGGATCAAACTACCAGAGCTTCACTACTCTAAAACTGGGATTCTGAATAAGGGAGAGCCGCATCTTATTTATAGATATGGTAGTGGACTACGTTATCGCGTACGTGATATCATAGGAAAATATGTGATATCGCGTCGGCTACGATATCGTGGCCTGTGCGAACCGCGTCTCATCATACCCCCACGACTAAATAAAAACTCATCCTCAAGTTACAAGGAGAACAAGCTTCAGTGATTACACAGTGGATAGGTATGGGATTATTAATTGGAAAAAGAAATGGACTAATGCCATAGTGTGGGAAGACACAACATAGAGAAAAAATACTACAACCACAAAAATGTGGAACTCATGTAGTTCCTAGTGGCAGTGGCTCCTCCATGGGTGCTTTCCCTTTGTCACGTGCTCCAAGCTTTGAAGGTTGATGATGCTAAAGAATAGCCTAGAGCTTCTCCTCTTCGTTCCGGGGATCTTGTGTCATCCATGCTGATGCTCCGATGTTTGATGGAGTTGGCACTTCCCATGGACAGGGTAGTTGTGGGAACATCTGATTAGCTTTGATGTACCATGCCGTGAACACCCGTCATTCCTCTTCATAGGCTCTGGCTTTGTCTTTGTATTCATGAAGTTCTGTTAGCCGTCGAGCCAAGTCGGTTGCCACATCTTTCTATCCTTGGTAGCTTTCTTTTACCACCACGAGTTCAGAATTTGCGACATCTAGTTTTTCAGACAACTTCTTTCGCTCTACAAATTCTGCTTCATATTTGATATGGATGGAAGCTACCTGCTACTCAAGCTCTGACCTCGGGCGTCCTGTTATTAACATGGCCAGGTTGGCATATCAAAGGTTTGCCAACTCCATGTATTCAGTCAAGTCTTGGATCTGCAGGTCCCAGTTCTTAATTTTTGCTTGGTGGGCGTAGGCATAAGTGTCCAATATGCCCCCCCAATTAGTGTGCTGGGCACTGATGTTGTTGATTTGAGCTTTGGCCATATGGATCTCCTTCTCCAGGATTTGTTTGTACATCCCCACCTGATCACGAAAATGCTGCTTCAGCTTCTCATGTCGTTTAGTCTTATTCTGCCATGTGCTAATTTCGATGGCTGATTTTTGTCGAATAGCGCATACCTTTTCCATTAAGAGGGTTCGATTTCCTCTGGCTAAATGACTTACATCTCAGTTGACTCGAATGAATTGTTCTCACAATTGATGAAAGTGTTCATCGAGAACATTCTTATGTTTCTCCACAGAAGTCAACTGAAGATTATCTGCAACCAACTTCTTATTCTCTTCTTGTAAGGCCTTGAGTGCCTTAAGATGCAAATGAGTTTGCGCTTAAGCTGCAGAGGCATCCCAAGTGGTCGTCTCCTTTTCTTCTTCCACCTTTTGATTTTTTGCAATTAGTTTTTTTAGTTGCTTGGTTCTAAAATTTTCTAGCTGGTCTGCGGGAACCAATTGCAAAGGATCCCACTGTGCTGCTTGTAAGGCTATGAGCTGCTCTTGTAGTTTCTGCACTTCAGCTTCAACATGCTCTGCCCTTACTTCGGATAGGACCAGCTTCCCCTTTGTGGAAATGAGGTCTGATTGAATTGTCGTTACATTCTGGGGGATGTCAAACAGGGATATCAAAACTTGTCCTATTTGAAGCAATCTGTCCAATACATCCTCATGTTCCACGGGAGTCATTGAGGTTCTGGCAATAGTTTGAGCATCCTGTGCTCCTGAAAGATCTGCCAGTGGCACAATAGGTACATTGAAAGCCTCTTTGATGTGGTCAGCGACCACTTCAGCAGCTCCCGTGGCATCCTGGTGTTGCATGACCACCACAGTGGCCCCTTCACCAGTCTCTAACTGCACTTGAAAAGATGTCGCGTATCCAGAGATCTGTTGTGACCGTCTGCTTTCCCCTCCTCCTATTTGCATTGATAACTCACCTCGTGTGCGATCTACTGAAATCGTAGGCTGGTTGGCATCATCGATGACGTGGAAGAGGTTTGCTTCATCACGACTTTCCCAACTAACTGTCTTAGCGATGGCCCTAAGATGGCTCATCGACGGTCTGTAGTCTTGCGGCGGCAGTTGATCCTAGCCTGTGCTGGGTCCTGCTTCTTGTTGTTAGCTGGGACCTGTGGCTGGAGGTTGACTGGGTCCTACTTCTTGTTGTTGGCTGGGACCTGTGGCTGGAGGTTGACTGGGTCCTGCTTCTTATTGTTGGCTGGGACCTGTGGCTGGAGGTTGACTGGGTCCTGCAAGTTGAGTTGTAGGGGATCTAGCCATCTGTTCTTCATCTTCTTCATCTGGTCCCAGCTCTTCGCCAGTGCTCTTTTCTTGGAGCTAGTGCCTTTAATAATTCAGCATAAGAAGCATTTTGGGCCTTTCGGAGGATGTCATTTGTATATCCCCGAATACCAGCCCACTGACACAGTTTTCTGATAAGGCAGGGGAAAGGGAGTGCCATTTTTCTTGACTTCCGTTCTTCAAATCACCTTAGGATCTCTGTCAAATATAGATGGAGAAGGTTAGCGTTAACCTTTCCCATCAACACTGCACATCCTCTTACCGCATATGTTGATATTCTTTTCAAACCTTTCGTGGGGAAGAGGTGATAGGTTCCGATTTTAAAATAAACGTTCTCTTCTGTTTTCAACTCACCAAAAGCTTTATCTTTGCCATAAGTCTTCTCTAGCCAATCCTTTTGCACATCAGGGTCTGATTTGGTGGATAACCGAGCAACATGGGGGCCTGAATTCGGAAGGTTTAACACCTCTGAAATCGCCTGTGCAAAAAAAATCTACTATCACACCACCGGTGTTGACTGTGGTGCCTTGCTCCTTATTGTGCTAGAATAGGTACGTTTCACCTAAGTACCAGGCACCGTTTTCAAAGAGGACAGGCCATAAGGGAGATCCTTTAAGGTGATCCCTAACAGCCTTAGGAGCTAACTCTGCAAAAGATTCGAAGTTAAGTTCCATAATCACCGAGGCAATTGTGGACTTCGTATGGATAGCCTGAACACATTCAAGGGGCAACGTGAGTTGTTGTCCCGGTTCAGGTGTAGCAGCTCCTCCTTTCGCCTACCTGGGTCATCTAGTAGGAGGTTCTTCTTGATGGATATTGAATGAGTGTACCTCCTATTCATTATGTTGTCCGGAAGGGCCTTTCCTTCTACCTCTCCTAGGCTGTTTCACTCCACCTTGGGTAGGACTCTTTTGCTGTGAACATTTCAGGGCCATCTGCAATCACACGGGCCAATGTTAGTAAGGTTGTTTTCAAATTCAAGTTATACTTTACTACATGCCTTTAATTGAAGATCTTATGTTATTGTGTGATTGTGCTCGAAAATTATGATAATGGGTCCTATGACCTAGGTGGATTTTCATTTTAATCTCCCGGTATACTTAAGGTCATATGATTATTGGCACAATTTGTCTAAGTGTTAGTATTAATTACCCTAATTGATATCCTTTGGCCAATGACAAATTTCAAAAAAAAGTTAGGCACTTTTCGGCAAATGTCTCTCCCCCACGACTAAACTGAACACTCTGGGTTCAAGCAGGTTCAAATGGAATTAAAATCGGAGTACCAACGCGCAAGATATAGGTGAAAAAGCAAGGGTCACGCAATCGCAAGTCGCAGAAAAAAAATTCAAAAATTTCCCCCGCATAAATGGCCAAATGAAGCTAAGTGTTGCGGCGGGGATTCCTATTTATAGGGAAATAGGACATGATATCGTGTATAGTACATCTCGTACGCGATATCTCGTCCCAACTAAGGTGAGACACATGAAAAGACTGAATTTTTTAATGATTTTCTTGAAATTATTAGTGTAAAATGAGGACATGGACAAAGATTAATATATGCAAGGGTAATTACATGAATTCAAGAGGCACTTGAATGATAATGATGTGAATTTAACAATTAAAACTTTGGCGGTTATGAAGAAAATTGAATGTAATAGTACATTGGAACGTTAAAGTTTTGAGGGTTAATAAATGGGAAAGAAATTTATGAAAATTAAGCCGAGGGTAAGAGATTGTGTGTTCTAGCTAGAGAATTAATGAAGATTACACAAAATTACACAAGTGGGTCCTCCCCAAAGCAGGTTTCAACCTATTATGCCCTTGTGTAACCACACTTAAAGTGTTCATGGGCACTAGAAGGGTTAACTGTAATCTGCACTAACTCCACAAAACACACACATGTAAATATCACCGAAATGAGATGAAAATTCTATGCTACATGGGACACGAGCTACAATTACACGAATAGTGAGATGAGACGAAGTATAGAAAGGGATCGTAGAGATTGGGACATGAGGTATCTGACCCAGGGTACAATGAATCCTGCGTGTAAAGCATGATTAATGTATCATTGACCCATCGTTCCAAGATCAGGACCAAGTCCATTCTTCTAATCAGTGACATCGCATTGTTTCATCCCATGGTGAACAACTATGAGAGTACCATAACAACAAGGCGTACGATCACTTGGCGTTTAGTACAAGGGAGGAGTCATGTTTATTTTATGGCACTTCTTTTTTTCTTTTCTTCTCTCTCTTTTTTTTTCACTTTACTGAATCTAGAGAAGCCACCAACCTTCAGGCATGGGTGCATGTCTTTCCAGTGGGACCCCTAGAACAGCTTTTGATGTTCAAGTGCCCTTTTGATTACTCTTACTCCCATTTTTCGTTAGATCTACAAGGATCTTAGTACAACCATATTGCATGATAACTCCCACAGACGTCACCAAAGAGAATCCACAAGTTCCCTTAATGTCACACCCTAATCATTCCCTCTTGGTCCATCCTTCTTCATTTTGGGTACAATGAACACAAAATTAATTTTAAGTTTTAGAAATTTCAAGAATATCACTGTACCCTTGAACAGAACCTCTTTTTTTATAGAGTGGATGAGTGGATGTAGTGGGCTCACTATTTCAAATAATTGATCACTCATGACTTAATAACATAAAACACACCTCAAGCAATGATCCACATGAGTGTTCTATTTGTAGACGAGATTACTTACAAAAAGCGTAAAAAGACAAACACACAAAAAGATAAAACAAAAAGTTGAAAAATGAAAAACTGGAAAACAAAAAATTGTAAAATTAAAGAAATTAATAAATATTTATTAATCCTGCTTGTTATTGAAATGGGGGATATCCCCCATAACTAAACAGTTGAGTATGGCAAGGATTAATAAATGGAAAACAAGGATCATTGCAGATTGAAAATATTGAAGCTGGTCCCCTCGGGGTTCACACACTTGATTAAAATAAGCATAGTGGGGCACTTTATACGATGTAGTTCCCAGATAACGAGTTGACCCACTATGGTGTTTGTGACCGTTAGATGGTATGCAAGGATTGGACTGATGCCTCCCATGGTTGTGTTCATTGGGCCTTGTGGTTGTTGGAGTGTTTGATGGTGGCCCTAATGAAGTTACATGAGGTGTTGGGTTCGAAGGTAAGGGTGCACCACAGTGTTGGACTTGTGCTAGCTTGGAAGATGCAGTGGCCTTAGAGTTATGTTGTCCCTTCCTACGGCCGTGTTTAAAGAAAGGATGCCTTTGATGTTGCTAAGGTTGCTCACTGTTGTTAGTAGCAGCAGCACAAGTGTTGTTCGTGGGTTGCAGTGGTACAAACACCTTAGGAACAGTTGGTGGCATTGTGGAAGGAGGGAAAGGATAAGAATGTTGAAAGTTAGGAGGAGTATAAGGTGCACAAGGTGGTGGTTGTGTTGGAGGCCTGGGTTGATAGTATTGTGGAGAATGGTGTTGTGGTAAGATAAAGTGTGGCGGCCCAGTTGAAGAAACAGGATGTTGGACGTGATAAGCATTTGGATTCAGAAAATATGAAGGGTGCCTCTAGTCTAAGGGTGGATTCCCCCACAACTGGGATTGTTGCCACTATGGTCTAACACACTATCTCTATACGAACTCTGGATGTAACATGTTTCCCCAATGCTCATGTAGATGTAACAAGATTGGGCATTGGCCTTTGGGGTGATCGTACAGGCATATGTTGCATTCATATGTATGATTGGCAGTTGAGCACTTA